>CM026413.1:10517059-10640128 GCA_014858505.1 Corymbia citriodora subsp. variegata
ACTAGTATAAACACCTAGAGGGGGGGTGAATAGGTGTAGAGAGATTTTTCTCGCAAATATATAAAATTTGATCTATCAACAAACTAATATCAAGTAGAGAGAGAGTTAGAGAAGATTGCAAACACTGTTTATAGTGGTTCGGCTTTAGGCAAGCCTACGTCCACTCTCCAGGAGACTAGCCAATCGGCTGTATTTCACTATATGATCAACGGTGATTACACACTCTCGAGTGTTTGTACTCAGTGATGATCTGTCTCACTAAGTCACTCTCTTTTGGTAATACACTGAGATCACTCAATACGCACTATGAACAACAATTGAAGAATGGAATCAGCTTTGGAATGATGTTCATCTACTCTACCCCTAAGTCTCAACCTATCCTTAAATACTCTCCAAGCCAGACTCGACCGTTGGCTCTTTCCTTGAGAGTTTTGTCTTTCCTTTCTTGGACAGACTTTATAAGGCAAGTCATTTTGACTGTTGAGGGTAGATCAGATCCCCTTAGATTCTGTTCGCCCATACAACCAGAATCTGGGCTTCCATAAGTGCTCTATTCTTCTTCGCAAGTTGTCCATTAATTGATCCTGTCAATCAGATTAGTATAACAGAATCAATATATAAAAAGGTAAGTGAAATACTGTACCGTTGGTGATCTTATCTCGTGGATTCATCTTAAGTCTGACATTCCATAGTTCTGAGTCTGCCTAGATTTTCAGTCTGGAACATTCAAACTTAAGATCTCAGTCTGGTACGGTCAGACTTAAATCTCAGTCTAGATAAGTCTTTCCGTTTGGTACGGTCAGACTTAAATCTCAGTCTGGATAAGTCTTTCCGTCTGGTACAGTCAGACTCTAAGACATCTCATGCTTTATCATCTGCTACCAGCAGACTTTTAAAGCCTATGTCTTCCTGAGTTCTTTCCCTTCAAATAATGTGTATAAACTCATAAAATGTTTTGTAAACATCAAAACCAGGAGTTTTCTCAACAGTTAATTAGGATAATTGAGGATTAGTGGAATAATCCTGATTAGTATTATTTTATTAAAAATAATTAATTTCTTTTATTATTATTTATTATTTTAATAATTATTAATTTAATTTAATTATTTATAATTAAATTGTGGGACTAAGTTGACGTGTTTGTATTTATTAACACATGTTGAATTGCTACTTGGATCAATAAGGTATTGATCATATGATTGAAATTGTCAAGTGCTTAATTGCTCTGATGATTATGCCTTGATGTTTGTGTACTATTGCATGGATATATAAAAGGAAAACTCGAGGTGTCGGGCGTATATATGTCAAATTTCGCAATGAAAATGAGAATGGCATGTTTAAATGATAAGGCATGAAAGTTAGACGGGTTTTGAAATAAAATGTGACCACGTGCGATTCTTTCGTACAATTTTTACATGAAAAATGTGCAGTAGACTTTTATGTTAAGCATGTACCACGTTTGCATTGGTTAATGCATAGAATCAATTATTGTGGTGTGCTCATGTGGTCATATAATATAACCCGTCACCTTAGCGGGAGTTCAGGAAACAAATTCTTACTTGTCAGAAATCCCGACAGGAGTCCGGATGCAGGTCGCAGTAAAGGTTGGACCTATGCTCCTTCAGGAATGCCATTTGGGCGGGAGTTCTAGACATAGCCGTGCTCAATGGGGCAGGATAATGCTTGGCAAAGCCAGAAGACACTAGTGGGAGTTTAGTTGTACACATCAACAAGAGTTCAGTTGTACAAACCGACAGGAGTTCGGTTGTGATAATCGGAACACGCATGAATGTAGGGGTGCTTGTCATTGGTTCTGATTATGTCTGCGTTGGTTGCACTGATTATGCTATGCTTGAGTTGGTGCCATGCACGGTGTGGCAATGACCAGGTAAGATCGCCTGCAATACGACTCGATTGTGATTGATTAATGCAGTGTTGAGAGTGCAGGATGCATTAATTGTGGCATGCATGTGTATTTACTGTGCAGGGTATGGCATGGCCTGGCAAAGTTGCCTGCGAGTCGATCGCTTGTTGATGTTATTCATGAGGTTATCGAGTAGATCGAGTCGTTGACTCAAGCAAATGAGTATTGTTTTGATATTGATCTACTTGAGTGATTTGGATGTGCAATAAGTATCCTAAGGTGAGTTGATGTCCTAACCGGAGCTTAGGTCAATAACTCACTGAAATTATATCTTATTTGTCGTTGTTAAATATTTTTAGGTTCATAGTTATGGCATCTATATCGCCATGGATCAGACAGTGCCAGAGCACGTCATTGATGGTAGCAGGATTGTATGCCCAATGGTTGAAGGAAGTAGATTAACCCTGCTTAGTATCTTTGGATGACTATAGAGGAAATCGCCTGATTGAGGGGCTTGTATATAAACTTCATAGGGTTAATTAGTACCAAAAAAAAAAAAACGATGTTGTTGTTGCATTAGTCTTTTTGCTATCCCTTTTTTGATTGACTAGGTGTTCTGTGGATTCGTTTCTACATGCATTTAATCGTAAGATAAAAAGAATGGTCGGCGACGCGTTCTGGGATATTGCATTCATTTGACCAAAGTGAAGGGATTATTGCATGCTAGAAGTTCGGGATGTGACAACCGTAAACGTCATTGTCTCATCTTTCTATCTAACAAAAGTAAAGCAAGATTCCTTATCATAATCTTGAAGAGATCTCTGTGTTCCCCAATTAAAGGTGTTCACATCGCGAAATCAAAACGGAGTACGAAAACAATACAATCTATCCAATCAAAAATTGTTGAAAAAGACTTGTGATAAAGGCTTGTCATTCATGCATATGCGAAGACGATGTGACATAAGAGCATTTGCATGTTGAAAATGTACTCCACACGTACTCACATTGGACCTCATAAAGCTTGACTTTTAGGGCCACAAAATTTGACCCCCTTTAGGAGGGAATATGTGTGTCCATGTCTGTCAACAAATGCGAAACGAAAATGGGCACAAAATGACAAAGCAAATGCGTATCATGCACATATGAATGCAGCTTAATAAGCGGAGGAAGGTGCCCCCGCATTCGTATCAGCGAGGATGAACCATGAGGTGATAGAAAATGTGGACCAAAATATAACTTGGAATGAGGTTGAATAAATTATGACATTTGGCATTTGAAGAGGATTGTCTACTCGAGTGTATCTAGTTTAACAATGTTCAACTCTTTGCAAATCATGAACTTAAGTTCGAAAGATTTTCAACTTTGCAATTTGATTTATTTTTTAAACCATTATCCCGTAAAAGAAGGGCAAAAGGGAAAGGAAATCAAGGAGGTAATTTCTCGGAATAGAAAAAAATATTCAATAGATTCACATTGATTATAATATTTTATGAAAAGTTATGAATGTTAGGATATTCAATCTTATGATATTCTATGATAAATTACCAATATGTACTAACTTATCATTTACAAGGTCTTATCAAAGAAATAAAATTATTAACAACAATTACTAAGCATAGCTAGCATCGCTCACTCCAATCGGAGCTATCTTCGCTCACTCCAATCGGAGCTATCTTACTATGCTTTTGGTTACTTACCAAGTGTTATTGTTTTCACATTACGAACTTTACTGACAAATTGCCGTTCGTTAAGGTACGCTATTAGTTAAGTGCAAACAACTGACGACCATTAAAGGTAACTTACAGCCCATCAAGTCATATTGCTACTGTGATGTCATCACACTTCCTTCAAGACTCAAGAATTTTTTTTTCACAAAAAACATATAATATTGTGACAAATGAAACTAAGGCTAGCTTAAAACGTTTTAGCTTGTTATAATATCTGATAGTGATTTAAATCAGGTCATAGACGACCATCTGTCACTTCTTTTCCAAAAAAAAAATAATAATGATGATTTTGTTATTTTTGCAATTCACAACACTTTAATGATGTTTCCAGCAGAATTTGCAAATTAATAACTTTTCTTATCTTTTACTAATTTTTATTTATTTTATTGCCACTTCTTAAATTTATCATTGCTTATACAAATTTATCATTCTTCATTTGGGTGATTACCACTTAATATTTGATGTATTTACCGACTATTTTGGGATTGCCAACAATTCTCACTTGAGCTACCAAATTATTAACTTTTTTTTTAAATTATCAAATTTTGTTAGTTTTTCTTACTTTTCTTGTCTTTCTTGCAAACTCCTTAAATTAATAGCTCTTTGGTAAATTTACAGATTTATATTTATGTGACCTATTAGCTTTCCTCCCATTAAGGTACCACTAGTTTTGGTTTGTCCATTTTACTTGAGTTGTTTATTAATGTTTATTTTTATAAATGTTCACTGATGTTTTATTGATTTCTTTTTCCAACCCATCACAACCTCTTCTACCCATCCTGTATATTGTCCTTTTCGTTTTGTGTTGGAATAGACAAGATTTTACGAAAAAAGTTATTGATAAAAGAGAACAAATATTTCTTTCAATGCAAATTTGACACAAGATGAAGGAAGGAAATTGCTATTTCAATTTCGAATTAAAAAAACTATTTAGAATATTCTATAATAAAAAGGAGTTCCATCATATATAACTATAGTTATAGTGAAGTAATACTCGGGGTTCTCACAAAACAGAAGAAAATCCTTTTTTTCAATACTCATTCCTTATTTATCAACTCTATTTTGAAATTAGTAACATCAATTAGAGTGATTACAAAATTTTCTTTGATTAAGTTACTGACTAGTTTTATGTTACCAATCTTATTTGATGTTCATTTGATTTTCTTTAAATTATTTAAATCTTTCTTCTCTAAAAAAAGAAAAAATTTCCATTTTTTCCAATTTTATTAACTTTTCTTACCAATATATATAATTTGCCAATTATATATAAAAATACCAAGGAAAAAGTGTTAGAAAAGTCTTAAATCTATTGCATTAATGCCAATTTAGCCCTTAACTTTTTAATGATGCCAATTTAGTTCTAAACCTTTTAGCTTGTGCCAATTTAGTCCTAAAACTTTTGACTTTGTGCCACTTAAATCATAAACCTTTTAATGGTGCCGATTTGATCCTAAACCTTTTGAACTAATGCCAATATAGAATTAATGCCAATTTAGTGCTAAATTTTTTGACTTGGTGCCAATTAGTACTTAGCCAAAATTAATCGGAATGATTGAATTGGTACCAAGTCAAAAGTTCTGGTACTAAATTAATACTAGCTCAAAAGGTTTAGGACTGAATTGGTACCATTAAAAGGTTTGTGACTAAATTGGTACTATGTTAAAAGGTTTAAGACTCAATTGGCATCATTAAAAAGTTTATAACTAAATTGGCATAATGCAATAGAGTTGGGATTTTTCCGACACTTTTCCCAAATACTAACCCTTGTTATGGATGACTAACTTTCTTTTAGGCTAAAGGCGCGCATGACAACGTTTTTGTTCCCGGGAGCAGATTCTGCTCATAAATGATTCTTTTTTATTCTGTTCTCGGGAACAATTTTTGAGCATTTGAAGGCGTTTGGTAACTATTGAAAATTTTTACTCCGAGAATAGAAATGCATTTGGTAAAAATTTCTAATCTTTTGATTCTTTTAATTTTCTTTTTTCTTTTTCTTTTTTTTTCCTCCCCTTCTTTTTGTTGGCCACCGCCAGTGAGGCTACGGCACGGCCTCGCAGATCTGGGCAAGGCCGAGCCTCGCCAAGGAAGTGTGAGGCAGGGCCTCGGCCTCACCTAGATCTATGAGGCCAAGCCTCACTGGTAGCCAGGCAAGGCTCGCCTCCCCAGATCTAGGTGAGGCGAGGCTCGCTCAGCCTTGCCAGTGGCCGAGTGAGGCTCCGAGGAGCTTGCTGGACCTCACCCTAGCCTAGCGAGGCGCCTACGAGCTCGCTGAACCTCGCTCGGTGGCGGTGATGGGGCGGCTGAGGGGTGGGAGGAGGAAGAGGAAGAAGAAGAAGAAGAGGAAAGAGAAAGAGAAAAGAAAAAAAATAAAGGAAAAAAAAACTGATTCTTAAAGTTGTTGCCGGGAACAAGATGCAACTTTTTTTTTTGTTTCTGAATTGTACTCCAAACCTGTTCCGGGGAATAAATTTGTTCCCGGGAACAAAAAATTTACCAAACACATTTCTGTTCCCGGAACAAAAAATCTGATCCTAAGAACAAAAGAACAGAAACAGTTGTTTCTAGGAGCGTTACCATATAGGCCCTAAGTTACCAACTAATTTTTGGTTACTAACTCCAATCTGAGTTACTTGCCAATGTTTATTCGGTTTTCTTTTAAATTTACCCATTTTTGTTTGCAATACTAACTAAATTTGGAAATTTACCAACATTTTCATAAAAATTACTAATCTTAGTCTGACCGATTACTAACTTTTTACCAATTAATTTTGCTTCTACTAACAGTTATTTGATTTATTACCAAATTTTATTTCATTTTTTTCCTAAAAATATCTACATCCCTCATCTCTAATAAAAACAAAGTTGAGTATCTTTTACCAACATTTTTATACCATCTTACAAATGTCTTAAATTTGCCAACTATTGGAGGAAATTATCAACATATACTTCAGTGGCGTCCAAAACTTTAAAATAATCAATTAATCCTCTTGAGATCAATGCAAAAACTTTATGTTCCATCGTAATGGGATAGTTATCAAGAAGTTTGCAAGGTCCCTGGCGGATCCCGAGGAAAGTTCCCTTTGTTGAGACTTGAATCCATGACTACACATTCACAGAGGTCGTTTCTTAATAAACTAATCCGACACCAAAAAGAAAACTATTTAATGCAGTCGTAGCTTAATCATGGTTGAGAACCCAATTAGTGTTTCTCGTCTGTCTCCAAAGGAGATTTGTAATACTGATTGATCACCATGATGGTGATGCTTCTAAATATATATAGAAGAACAGCTCCATCAATCCACTGCGAACATCACTGTCTCCTATTTCTATCTAACAAAAGTAAAGCAAGATTCATTATCATAATCTCGAAAAGATCTCTGTGTTTCCAACAAAAAGTGTTCACATCACGAAATCAAATAGGAATACAAAAGCGATAAAATCTATCCAATTGCTGAAAAAGACTCCTGATAAAGGCTTGTCATTCATGCATGCGCGAAGACAATGTCACATAAGAGCATTTGCACGTTGAAAAGGAACAACGTACGTACTCATATTGGACCTCTTAAAGCTTGACTTTTGGGGCCACAAAATTAACCAACCACTCGACCCCATTTAACAGGAAATATGGGCGTCCATGTCTGTCAACGAATGCGAAACGAAAATAGGCACAAAATGACGAAGCAAATGTGTGTCATGCACGTATGAATAAAGCATAATAAGCCGAGAAAGGTAACATCACATTCGTATCGGGGAGGATGAACGATGAGGTGACTAAAAATGTGGGCCAAAATATAACTTGGAATGAGGTTGAATAAATTATGACATTTGGCATTTGAAAAGGATTGTCTACCTAGGTCTTTCTGTAATGGTCCTCAGTATGGATGTCATCACTTCATTAAGTATTGTATTTAGTTTAACAATGATAAACTCTTTGCAAATCATATACTTAAGTTTGAAAGATTTTCAACTTTTGCAATTTGATTTATTTTTTAAACCATTATACCATAAAAAAGAAAAGGGCAAATGGGAAAGGAATTGAAGTTATGATCAAGGAGGTAAGTTACTCAGAATAGAAAAAAATATTCAAGATAGATTCACATTGCTTACAATATTTCGTGGATAGTTATGAACATCAGAATATTCAATCTTGTGAGATTTTATGGTAAATTGCCGATGTGTACTAACATATCATTGACAAGGTCTTCTCGAAAAATTAACATTATGGACGAGAATTACTAAGCATAGTTACCATCACTCACTCCAATATGAGCTATCTTACTATGCTTTTGGTTAATTGCTAAGTGTTAGTGTTTTCACGTTACCAACTTTACAGAAAAATTGCCATCCATTAAGGTATGCTATTAGTTAAGTGTAAACAATTAACGACCACTATAGGTAACTTATGAACCATAGAGTCAAATTGCTACCGTGATGTCATCTCAGTTCCTTCAAGTTTCAAACATTTTGTTTCACTAAAAAAATATAATATTGTCACAAATGAAACTAAGATTAAAAGGTCGTAGCTTCTTATAATATCTGATGGTGATATAGATCAATTCAAAGAGGACCATCCGTCACTTCTTTTCCAAAAAAAAAAAAATGAAACGATTTTGTTAATTTTTGCAATTCACAACACTTAATTATGTTTCCAGCAGAATTTGCAATTTAATAACTTTCCTTATGTTTTACTAATTTTTTATTTTATTACCACTTTTTAAATTTGTCGTTGCTTATACAAATTTATCATTCTTTATTTGGGTGACTACATTTAATATTTAATGTATTTACCGGCTAGTTTTGGATTATCAACAATGCTCACTTGAGCTACCAAATTATTAACATTTTTTTTTAAATTACCAACTTTTGTTATTGTTTTTTAATTTTCTTTTGCCAACTATTGGAGGAAATTATCAACATATACTTCAGTGGCGTCCAAAACTTTAAAATAATCAATTAATCCTCTTGAGATCAATGCAAAAACTTTATGTTCCATCGTAATGGGATAGTTATCAAGAAGCTTTCAAGGTCCCTGGCGGATCCCGAGGAAAGTTCCCTTTGTTGAGACTTGAATCCATGACTACACATTCACAGAGGTCGTTTCTTAATAAACTAATCCGACACAAAAAGAAAACTATTTAATGCAATCATAGCTTAATCATGGTTGAGAACCCAATTATTGTTTCTCGTTCATCTCCAAATGAGATTTGTAATAATGATTGATCACCATGATGGTGATGCTTCTAGATATATATAGAAGAACAGCTCCATGAATCCACCGCAAACATCACTGTCTTCTATTTCTATCTAACAAAAGTAAAGCAAGATTCCTTATCATAATCTCGAAGAAATCTTTGTGTTCCCAACAAAAAGTGTTCACATCACGAAATCAAATAGAAATACGCAAGCGATAAAATCTATCCAATCAAAAATTGCTGAAAAAGACTCCTAATAAAGGCTTGTCGTTCGTGCATGCGCGAAGACAATGTCACATAAGAGCATTTGCATGTTGAAAAAGAACAACGTACGTACTCATATTGGACCTCTCCAAGCTTGACTTTTGGGGCCACAAAATTAACCAACCACTCGACCCCATTTAACAGGAAATATGGGCGTCCATGTCTGTCAACAAATGCAAAACGAAAATAGCCACAAAATGACGAAGCAAACGTGTGTCACGCACATATGAATAAAGCATAATAAGCCGAGGAAGGTAACCCCACATTCGTATCGGTGAGGATGAACGTTGAGGTGACAAACAATGTGGGCCAAAATATAACTTGGAATGAGGTTGAATAAATTATGACATTTGACATTTGAAAAGGATTGTCTACCTAAGTCTTTCCGTAATGGTCCTCATTATGGATGTCATCACTTCATTGAGTATTGTATTTAGTTTAACAATGATAAACTCTTTGCGAATCATATACTTAAGTTTGAAAGATTTTCAACTTTTGTAATTTGATTTATTTTTTAAACCATTATACCATAAAAAAGAAAAGGGCAAACGGGAAAGGAATTGAAGTGACGATCAAGGAGGTGAGTTACTCGGAATAAAAAAATATATATTCAAGATAGATTCACATTGATTACAATATTTCGTGGATAGTTATGAACGTTAAAATATTCAATCTTGTGAGATTTTATGGTAAATTGCCAATGTGTACTAACATATCATTCACAAGGTCTTATTGAAAAATTAACATTATAGACGAGAATTACTAAGCATAGCTACCATCACTCACTCCAATATGAGCCATCTTACTATGCTTTTGGTTAATTGCTAAGTGTTAGTGTTTTCACGTCACCAGCTTTACAGAAAAATTTCCATCCATTAAGGTATGCTATTAGTTAAATGCAAACAGTTAACGACCACTATAGGTAACTTATGAACCATAGAGTCAAATTGCTACCGCGATGTTATCACACTTCCTTCAAGTTTCAAACATTTTTTTCACCAAAAATATATAATTTTGTCACAAATGAAACTAAGATTAAAAGGTTGTAGCTTCTTATGATATATGATAGTGATTTAGATCAGTTCAAGGAGGACCATCCATCACTTCTTTTCCCAAAAAAAAAAAAAGGAAACGATTTTGTTAAATTTTGCAATTCACAACACTTTAATTATGTTTCCAGCATAATTTGCAATTTAATAACTTCTCTTATCTTTTACTAATTTTTTTTATTACCACTTTTTAAATTTGTCATTGCTTATACAAATTTATCATTCTTTATTCGGGTGACTACATTTAATATTTAATGTATTTACCGGCTAGTTTTGGATTACCAACAATGCTCACTTGAGCAACCAAATTATTAACACTTTTTTAAAATTACCAACTTTAGTTATTGTTTTTTACTTTTCTTTTGTCTTTCTCGCAAACACATTAACTTAATCGCTCTTCGGTAAATATACCAATTCTTATTTATGTGACCTATTAGCTTTCCTCCCATTAAGTTACCAACTAGTATTGATTTATCAATTTTGCTTGAGTTGTTTTTTTTTTTTTTTTTGGTAAGGTAAGCTTATATAATTTCCAACCCAAAAGCTATATAGCGCTATGGAACTCGGCACCCATTTACACTCACCACGACCACATGTCGAGTGAGTGGAATGGTACCAAGATCAGAGACAAAAAACAAGCTTTACATGGCAAGCACCAAAATACAACAAGAACGAAGGCAACCAAATACAGAAGAAGTCAGCCAGTATTTGCATCAAATATGGCCGCATCTAATCCCCAGGATCTCTAAAGCCTCCTATTCACAGGAGTGTCTTGAATAGATTTAAAAGCCACCACTTTATCTTTAACTGCCTTGATGATGTGGTATTTCATGGAGGGAATATAAAGGGCCCTACCCCGAAAATGTTGTTTTGAGTTTTCCAAATTACATAGCATAAGGCACCGAAAGAAAACTGTGCAATCTCCTTATGGAATCCATAGCTAGACAACAAGTTAATAGCCCACTCAAGAGTGTTCCACCAAGTGCCACCTGGCCAGGAGAGGTTGCATCTACCAACCCAGAATGTAACCATGGCTTTGGATACATGGCAGCCAAAGAATAGGTGTTCTATGGAATTCAGCACTGAGTTGCAAAAACCACAGTCCCTAGCCGAAATTATGCCGTATGAAATCAAAAGAATTTGGGTAGGAAGGCGATTTCTCTTGAGTTGTTTATTAATGTTTATTTGTATAAATGTTCACGTATGTTTTATTGCTTTCTTTTTTCAAGCCATTAATTTTAAACTCTATTTTGAGATTAAAATAATCGATTAGAGTGATTATAAATTTTTCTTTGATTAAGTTACTAATTAGATTTTCATTGCCACTTCTTATTTGACGTTCATATGATTTTCTTTAAATTATTTACTTATTTCTTCTCTAATAAAATTAAAAAATTCTTTTTTTGACAATTTTATTAGTTGTTCTTAACAATATATCTAATTTGCCAATTATATATAAAAATAACAACCCTCATTATGGATGATTACCTTACTATTAGACTAAGTTACTAACTAATTTTTGGTTACCAAATCCAATTTGAGTTACTTGCCAACGTTTATTCAATTTTCTTCTTAATTTACCCTTTTTTGTTTGCCATACTAACTAAATTACTAGTGATTGCTGACTTTTTACCAATTAATTTTGCTTCTACTAACACTTATTTAATTTAATTACCAAATTTTATTTCATTTTTTAAATGAATTACCAACGTCCCTTATCTCTAACTAAAACAAAGTCTAGTATGTTTTACCAACTTTTTTTCACCATCTTACAAACGCCTTAAATTTACCTACTATTGGAGGAAATTATCAACATATACTTGAGTGGCACCCAAAACTTTAAAATAATCGATTAATCCTCTCGAGATAAATGCATAAACCTTTTGTCCCATCATAATGGGATGGTTATCAAGAAGCTCGCAAGGTCCTGACAGATCCTAAAAAAGGTTTTTTTTTGTTGAGACTTGAATCCATGACTACACACTTCACAAAGATCGTTTCTTGATAAACTAATCCGACACAAAAAGAAAAATATTGAACGTGGTCGTCGCTTAATCATGGTTGAGAACCCAATTATTGTTTCTCGTCCGTCTCCAAATGAGATTAGTAATAATGATTGATCACCATGATGGTGATACGTCAAGATACATATACAAGAGCTGCTCTATCAATCCACTGCCAACATCACTGTCTCCTCTTTCTATCTAACAAAATAAAGCAAGATTCCTAATCATAATCTTGAAGAGATCTCTATGTTCCCCAACTAGAGGTGCTCATATCGCGAAACCAAATAGGAGTACGAAAACGATAAAATCCATCCAATCAACTGAAAAAGACTCGTGATAAAGGCTTGCCGTTCATGCATATGAGAAGACGATATGACATATCAGCATTTGCATGTTGAAAAGGAACAACGTACGTACTCACATTGGACCTCTTAAAGCTTGACTTTTAGGGCTACAAAATTGACTAACCGTTCGACCCCATTTAGGAGGAAATATGTGCGTGCATGTTTGTCAACAAATGCGAAACGAAAATGGGCACAAAATGACAAAGCAAATGTGTATCACGCACATTTGAATACAGCTTAATAAGCTGAGGAAGGTGCCCCCACATTCGTACCAGTGAGGATGGACCATGAGGTGACAGAAAATGTGGGCCAAAATATTACTTGGAATGAGGTTGAATAAATTATGACATTTGACACTTGAAAAGGATTTGGAGATTTACCAATTTTTTTGTAAAAATTACTCATCTTAGTTTTGACCAATTACTAACCTTTTACAGATTAATTTTTCTTTTACTAACACTTATTTGATTTAATTACCAAATTTTATTTCATTTTTTTTAAATTACCTACGTCCCTCATCTCCAACAAAAACAAAGTCTGGTATCTTTTACCAACTTTTTTTTACCATCTTACAAATGCCTTAAATTATCCAACCATTGGAGGAAATTATCAACATGTACTTGAGAGGCGTCCAAAACTTAAAAATAATCGATGAGTCCTCTTGAGATCAATACAAAAACTTTTTGTCCCATCATAACGGGATAGTTATCAAGAAGCTCGCAAGATCCCTGACGAATCCCAAAGAAAGTTCCTTTTCTTGAGACCTGAATCCATGACTACACAATTAATAGAGATCATTTCTTAATAAACTAATCCAACACAAAAAGAAAAATATTGAACGCAATCGTAGCTTAATCAAGGTTGAGAACCCAAGCATTGTTTCTCATCCATCTCCAAACGAGATTAGTAATAATGATTGATCACCAAGATGGTAATGCTTCTAGATATATATACAAGAATGGCTCCATCGATCCACCGTAATATCACTATCTCATCTTTCTATCTAACAAAAGTAAAGCAAGATTCCCTATCATAATCTTGAAGAGATCTCTGTGTTCCCCAACTAAAAGTGTTCACATCGCAAAATGAAATAGGAGTATAAAAATGATAAAATCTATCCAATCAAAAATTGTTGAAAAATACTCGTGAAAAAGGCTTGCCATTCATGCATATGCGAAGACGATATCACAAAAGAGCATTTGCATGTTGAAAAGGAACTACGTACGTACTCATATTGGACCTCTTAAAGCTTGACTTTAAGGGCCACAAAATTGACTAACCATTCAACCCCATTTAGGAGGGAATATGTGTATCCATATCTGTCAACAAATGTGAAACGAAAATGGGCACAAAATGACAAAGCAATTGGGTATCACGTACATATGAATACAGCTTAATAAGCGGAGGAGGGTGCCCCCACATTCGTATCTGTGAGGATGAACCATGAGGTGACAAAAAATGTGGGCCAAAATTTAGCTTGGAACGAGACTGAATAAATTATGACATTGTCACGACCTAACTTTTCAATTCGGAGGGAAAATGAAATAGGTTTAGGGGTATTGTTTAAAATAGAGCCCAGTTAGGCCCAAGCCCATTTGTTGGGATATTCAATATTTAGTGAAATTGATGCAAGGAGTCACCATTAGCCTATTGAAGTAGGTTATAAACCAAGTGAAGCATGAGAGTATATCTTACTTCCCTTGCAACTAAAAATTCTAGTATCGGGGACTTGATTATACTAATTAAGCTACTAGTTTCCCTTCGGTATCTAATGATGTTCAATTACCAATTAAAATGTTCAAGCACCCTTCTTGCAACTCATGAGTCTTTAGGTTCCATTCCTAACTAAGCTAAAAGGAAAACAATAATCAATATATTGAAATTGTGCAACAAAATAATAATCAAAATGGAAAAGTGCAGACAACAACCTACCACTTTGTGTATTAGAACAATCAAAACCCTATTGTAAAGTCCTAAATGCCTGTTCAATTTTGAGTACAATTTTTATCAAAGATTTTTGCACATTTTAATATATATTTTTTAATCCCGAAAAAAGGAACTCGGACTGGGCCTTTAAACCCAGACCGAAAAAAGACAGAGCCCTGGCTCACGGATCTGGGCCACTAATACAAATCAGCTCGTTTAACGAGCCCTAAAGGCAACTCAAGCCCAATTCGAGTCATGGATGAAAACTGGGTCTGCATCAAGTAAACAAAACAAGACTTATATTTGATGGCGTGGCTAAACCCAAATTCAAAACCCAATCTAACAAAAACCCAAGGTCCATTAAGCCTAGACAAACCCAACTCTGTCGAGCCGAGTGAAACCCAAAGTCATAAAGCCCAACACAAAAGTTGACCTAAGCCCCAACTCCATAAAAGCACAGCTTGCTAAGAAAAGTCCAAGCCCATCTCCTGAATATCTCTCCTTCTTTTCTTGCTTCACGGAACCCTTCCCAGAACGAACTCAAACTCCCCTCCTCCCGTACACCGAGAATGCCTACGAGTTTAAGCACCACCCGATTCAAGCTTGATTAAAATAACTCAGGCACAAACACGAACTGTGTCCAGCCACCGTACGGCTCTCATCCGGTCACTGCGCCACTCTTCTTCGCCTGGCCATTGGTCGTGAGCAAGCGACATCAGCTAGTCCCCATCTACGGCCACACCTTAGTACTCGTCAAATCGTAGCCATCATCGACAACCACCACCGAGACGAGTAAACCCAGAAAATGGAGCAATGCCATATACGGCTTTAGACTCTAATCACGACAAAAATGAACACAAAGCGAAGAGGGAAACAGCTTATGCAGAAAAAGTATGTCTGGTCATTGCATAGAATTCGAAAATCAACTGATCGTGTCCTTCTCCAGGCCAAAATGCACTCGAGTTAGACAACAAAATGAATCTAACTCGTGCTGGTTCTCATAGGCATTCCATCAAACAGGCTGAGAATGTGGCCTAAGGAAGAGACTGTTATAATATTTTAACGCAATAATATATATTAACTAAATATGATCCAACATTCAGTTGCTTAGTTGATTCCAATTTATTGCCCAATTA
Organism: Corymbia citriodora subsp. variegata; assembly: GCA_014858505.1. Taxonomy (NCBI): domain Eukaryota; kingdom Viridiplantae; phylum Streptophyta; class Magnoliopsida; order Myrtales; family Myrtaceae; genus Corymbia; species Corymbia citriodora. The sequence continues at coordinate 10,532,568 of CM026413.1, forward strand.
ATTACTCAAATTGATTGCATGATAACTGCTCGTTTTATTTGTTACCATGACCATTTTAATGGAAGATGTCGATATCGTGAGAAACGAAATAAATATGGCAAGTCGTCTATACCAAACCTTCTCATTACAGAAAAACATACTATCAAGTTTTGAGGAGTATTGGATAGTGGAACATAACATTCAGATCTGGTGATTTCATAATTATAGCGCCCATCCATTCAAGATTTAGGATTTCTACATTTGTAGGATTTCATCAATCACTGAGGTATGTACCGATCCATTATGCTTCCACAAAACATTCCTGCTATTTCACAATTTTGTCCGTGAATGATAAATCCGGATCGTTAGTTTTTATTAGATTTAGTCTTACAACTGGTATCATAACGATTTATTATCTTTGCCTCGGTGAAATATTTGGAATATTGTATATTTTCATAGATTATTGAACCAATAAAATTAAGATCTTTTATGAACAGGCAACGCACCACGTGATAACTAACCTGCATAGAGATTGCCATTAGGAAGAAAAGCTGTATATTACTGATCACTAGAGACTAATTGAGTGGCGAAATTTTTGTAGTTCAGGTTTTTAGGGCAAATAGTTTTAGTCTGAATTCTGATAAAGTTGGTGGCTATTTTCGCCGGATCTTGGAACCATGTGTTCATCCTGATGTTGTCTTTGAAACCTACAGATCAATTTAATTGGAGATGGGTTGTGGAAGGAGATCTAGGCAACGGAACGAAGACTAGTCGTGGCGGAGCAACGAGCAGCAGTGGATTGCAAAAGGAAGACACCGGGCGCGTGCATGTGCTCGAGCGCATTGCAGTGGGCATGTGCACGTGCCCCAGCGCGTTGCAGTGGGCGCGTGCAATGCACACACCCAAGTGCCTGCAATGGGCGCGTGTGTGTTGCATGCATGCTATGGGACCCGAGGTGCCATGTCCGTTTTGCCCTCCGCATTTTGCATAATTCCGATTTTGCCGTTGCCAGCCTAAATTACGAGTTTGCCCCTACAAATAAGTAAAATTACAGTTCTGCCCTGGCAGCGAAAATTTCTGATTTTACCCCCATCGAGCGTGAAAATTTACACTTTTGTCCTATTAGGCATAAAATTCTCGTTATACCCCTTATAGGTGAAATTCTAATTTTTCCCTTACAATCCACATTTCTAATTTCTTACAAGGTTTTCCAAACCACTAGAAACCAGTGGAAAGTGAACAGTGCATTTATTCTAGCATGTGAAAGTTATTAGAACATGCAAATTAGTTCTCAAGAGTGGTTTTGTTTTGAATTTGGAAATGATCTCTTACGTTCCAAGTTTCTCTAGAAACTTGATTTTGGTTTCAAGACTGTTACCATTAGATTATTCCTTCAATTTTTTAGATTCAGCATTCAATTTGTAGTTTAAATATGAAATTGTTGGGAATGCTATATTGTCTGATAGTCATTTTCGAATTAATTTATAAGACAACGCCATTTATAATGCGATGCATGTTCATGATAATGCTGGCATAAAGCAATGTGTTAGGTGATGTCCTGAAATTCGAGCCTTTTGAGGTATGAATGAATGTGAATTTTGTCAATGCATTGTTAGTTGATCTCACTAGAAACTGATCATTCCCGAGATACTGACCTTGAGGGGAAAGGCTAATAAGTACAGAACTCGTGCGACTAAAGAACTTGATCTGGGAAAACGACTTGACCGTGATACTTGCGTAAGGACGATCCTGTTGTTATGTAGGCTGATTTCAGGGACAATTAGAAGTCGATTTGCGGACAGAGCATAATAGGATGACGGGTGATTCTATTTACTGTTATCGAGCCCACGAGCGACCCTATGTCGATTCTTGGTAATTGTGTATTTTGAAATAAGAATCTATCATTCGCAATTTCATGTAGTCAAGAACGTCCATGTGTCGAGATGTCTTGAACGTGATTTGGCACAAGTTGATTACACGTGAATCATCGAAGTCGCCTGTTAGTCTAAGTTGTACCAAAATGGCATTCAGGCGAAATTGACAAGGCATGAGAATCAAAGATTAGACTTCGAATTTTCGGGAATGTTCGAGGCGGACTTTTGGACAATATTTCTTCGATAGTTGATAGTATCAGTTAAGCCAAGTATTTGGAAAAGGGATTTACGGACCGAAGAAACGAGCCTACAAGGACGTGGGCTGGGCAAGACCAGTGTGGGCCTCACGCCCAAGGTGGGACAACCACCATGGTAAGCCCGAGACAAGCCAGTGAGCCCCTTTGGACCCAACCCAACCATTTTACCCTTCCGAGCCTATTGTCTAACCTTGAGCTGTTTCGAGTTCAACCAATTCCCGAGCCCATTCGTATTCATTTTCTAGCCCATTTCTTAGGCCCCACCTTCATTTTCAGCCCAAGGGCAATTTAGGATTTGTGCAACGTGGAAATGACCATTTTGCCCCTAGATACTATTGGGGAAAAGACAAAAGAAGAGAGAGAAGATGATATCACTTGCTTAGGAAGTTGAAGCAACATTTAATGGCCTTAATAAGGCCTTGAAAGTAGCTCTCACTTCACTCTCTCTCTCTCCCCTTTAGCCCCTCAAAACTGCACACCTCCCTCCCTTGTTTTCCTTTCCTTCCTTCTACTTCTTCTTCTGACCTTTCTCCAAAAACTTGAGTTGTTCATGGCTTTCCTATGCCACCCACCACCGTGCTCAGGAAATCCAATCCGTATGGACTATGGTGGCCGTTCGCCGGTCGGAGTAGCCGACCGATCTGCTTGCCGGCCGGAAGCAACTGTCGGCTTGACCGCTTGTCCTTGTCCAATTCTACTTTTTTCAGCTTTTTTTCTCCATTTCTGACCCAACCTTCACCTAGTCCAGCCACTAGCCATTCCCCCTTGACCCCCAAGTGCTACCAGTTGCCGACCAGCCGCTCGCCGGAGCTCCGGTCAGCCCTTTTCTCCTTCAAGCAGTCTAGTTTCCAGCTTGCAGTGAGAGAGTAGAGTTTGTTGCTATTGTTTCAAGCCTAGGACCGCTTTAGATCACTGTGGTAGTGGTCCCCAAGTGTCGCATTCATCTTCACCACCGTGTCCATGTCGCCGGCCCACTTAACGGGTGAGTTCAGCCTCTAATCTCTTGTTAGTGCCTAAACTTGCTTAGGGTTGGGTTATTTAGTGGAAATTTTGGTTTAGGAGGTTTAATTAAGTTGTATTAACCTTAAGATAGGGCGTTAGATAAATGGTTAAGATTAGATTAGCTTAATCTTGCTTTATGTTGCTTAATTGTTATTTAATATGGTTTATGTGTTAACTAAGCATGTTTAGCTTAATTGATTGATTGTTGTTTAATTAATGTTTTTTTTAATTTCTGAATTTAATTTATTAATTATTGAATTATGAAATTACACTGTTCATAGTGCACTGTTCACGAATTACTGTTCATGTGGTACTGTTTACGCACACTATTCACGTGCATTGTTCATCCGGAAGTGAAAAATGGCATAATTTCATGTGCTTGATCCTATGATGTGAATTTGATGTGTCATTGCATAGACATCCGCATGAATTGTATGGTTTTCACAAAAGAAAGGGGAAAATGATTTGTCTAAGGGACATAGAAATGGACCGGTTTTATGAGAAATGATTTGAGATTTTATATGCAAACATGTGTGCATTGGTTAATGCTCAAAGATAATAAGTGGATTGTGGTGGTATGCTTACGTAATCGCTAAGTTGAACCCGCCGCCCTAGCAGTAGTTCGGGGGGTGATAGTCCAATTTATCGGAATCCCGGCGGGTGTCCGGGTGCGGAGTCGAGGTAGAGGCCAGGCCATGCTCCTACGGGAATGCCGTCTTGGGAGAGTATCCCTTGACGTTGCCGTGCCTCACGGGAGAGGGCGATGCCTAGCTATGCCAGTAGACACCGGCGGGGGATTCGTTGAAGCCTTGAGGGGCAGTAATAATCGAAACACGTGTGGATGCAAGAGTGTATGAGAAATATGGCATCATTGGTTTCAATTATGCATGAGTTAATCACATTATTTATGGCATGCATGCATGAATTGATAACGTGCAGGGTGAGACAATGGCCAAGTGAGATCTCTTATGACGCGACTCGTATGTAATTGATGAATGCGAATTGACGATTTGATTGTTGGTTGCATTGCTTATATTGTGTGAGGTTTAACATGCAGGGCATGGCATACTGAGTAAGGTTGCATGCGAACCAGCTATTGTTGATTGTTGGTTGACCTTAGTTGTTGTTGCTTGTTTGTTGTAGGTTGTAGGTTGTTAGGTTGAGTGAGGGGTGGTTCTGGAAAAATACCTCAGGTTGAGTTGGTGTATTAACCGGAGCTTAAGGAAAGAACTCGCTGATATTTGTTCTCATTGGTTATTGTATAACCACTTTCAGGCCTTTAGAACAGTGCACCCGCAGTGGAAAATCCTCCTCCTGCTCCACCGGTGATCGACCTGACGGAGCCTGAGTTCGATGGGTTCGAGTGATGGTTGTGCTAAACCTGATGGTTCATTTTGTATAGTTGGATTAGCCGAGCCTAGTATCTTTTTGGTTTGGCTTAGTGGATGGATCAGCTCCCTTTGTTAGGCTTGTAAATCGGAAACGATCCTCCATTAGTTAATCCAATGAAAATGTATAAATGAGTAGTGGTTGTTGTTCTTGCTGTTCATCTCTCTATCCCTATTTGATTGTTTGATTGTCTGTTGGACTAGGGATGGTTCGTCTTCCGCTTGCATATAATGAAAGATTAAAATGAATAGTCGTCGACGAGTTTTGGGATGTCGCTTTCTATCAACCAAGGGAAGGGGTTGTTGTGTGCTCGGGGCGTGGCATCCCTGCTCAGTTTTGGTATCAGAGCAAGGTTAAGACTTGGAGTGATAATGTGCGTGGGGTTTTTGGGATAGTGAGATAGTTATGGCTTTTATTTTACGTGCCTGTGTTTGCTTTTGTGGTCTTGTGTTGTGGTAGGTTGCTTATAGTTTCTAATTCTAGGTTGGAATTGAAAAGCAGGAGTAGTGAGTGTCCAAAGTGATGAGCAATCTTGAGTAGAGAGCACCTAGGCATAGGGCAAGGTTTGGTTAGACTAGTGCTAGAGGTAGCGCGCAAGCGGATCCTAAGTTAGACAAGATCTTGCTGGCGCTAGAGATTTTGATAGAATAGCAAGCTAAGGATTGAGCTGCTACTGTCGTCGCCGTTGCTGCTATTCCTGTTGCTCTTGTTTTGGTCCCAGTGTTCCCCATAGTGAGAGGAGAGGTCTATGAGAGACCAATGTATAAGCTGGTAGAGCAATTCCTGAGACTGAAGCCACCGAGGTTTAGTAGCATGGGCGACCCTGAGGCTGCCACCCTTTGGATAAGGGATATTGAGAGGCCTTTTACAATGCTAAGATGTTCAGAGGAAGACAGAGTGCTTCTGGCGATTTACCAGCTCCAAAGTAATGCCAGTACATGGTGGGAAGCCATTCAAGGAAGAGTGTTCCCTGAAGGCACGGCTCAAACTTGGGGTCCCTTTCATGAAACTTTCAATGAAAAGTACTTTTCTAGTAGTGCAAGAGAGTCCAAGATGGCAGAGTTCCAACGACTTCATCAGAATCAGATGTCCGTGGATCAGTATGAGGCAAAGTTTGCTAAGTTAGCCAAGTATGCGCCGAGGTTAGTAGATGATCCTTTGGATAGGGCGAGACGATTTAGAGATGGCTCGAAGCTAGAATTGAAAGCCCAGCTAGTGCCCTTGAATTTAAATTATTTTGATGAGATGTATAAGAGGGCCCAGATGATAGAGAAGAACATGATTGAGAGAGCGACCACATCTGGCTCGCAGTTCATGCCTAATAGAGATAATTTTCGGTTTGGAAAGGGATTGATGATAGAGAGAAGGAATCCCATTCTACCCAACAGAAAGAACTACGTGGGAAGGCTGACGCCCAATTTCATGGGAGCCTACTTTGGATGTGGTCAGAAAGGCCACCGAGTGGCTAATTGTTTGAGTAGACCTTTGAGAATGATCTTGTCACCACCACAAGGAAAATGACTTGCAGGGAATGCGCCGCCGAATGACCAAAGTAGACCTCCGCGTAAGGATAAGATATTGTCTAGGTTAAGTTATTCAAGTTGTAAATTAGTTGTGGGCGGTCGCGAGGAAGTCATTAATTTGATTGCAATAGCAATGTATGACTTTGATGTCATAGTCAGCATGGATTGGTTCATCAAGCAACGAGCTACGATGGATTGTCATGGAAAGACAATTTAGTTTAACCTAGTAGCATGTGATAGTTTTGAGTTTGTGGGAAATCAAAGGGGACCCTCATTCCTCTGATTTCGTCACTTGAGGTAACTTGATTGTTGGAATCTAGATGCCAAGGGCATTTGGCATTGGTGGCAGATACACTGGTAGAAGGGTCAAAGGTGTCATGCCCCGACTCTCGAGCACGCAGCAACCCCTGTTCTCTCGCGGTCATTTAGATGCGATGTCCCATGATGCGTCGCCGACTATTATTTTTATCTTGTAATTAAGCACATGCGGAAAAGAACACAAAGCCCCAGTCAAATACAAAAGCAGGGATAGCAGGAAAACCCAACAAGAACACATTCAAAAGTACTGCTTTATTTATCTACTGATTAACCCTAGGAAGTTTACAAGTACAAGCCCTTACCATGGGCATTTTCCTAATGAGCCAATGAGACCAACAAGCTAGGGTTAATCTACTCCCTTCAAAGATGGCCACAAACCGTAACACGCGTCGATTCCCCATCCTACGGACCTAAAAATGGTTAACCACGATGGGTTGAAATAAACTCAGCAAATTAAAGTCTTAAGCCCCGGTTAGGAACTTTGCTCGTCTCGGGAGTTTAACATACAACCTAATCCATCAAATCAAGCAACACCACCTCAGAGAAAATGACAGTAGAAGACAGTTTAATAAATAGGTGCAATAACAAACGACCCTACTTGGTCTTGGCACATGCAACCTGTAGAAGTGTCATTTAAATCGTTACAACATTAAGAGCATGCGAATAATCAAAGTATCTCACACAACTTTCTCATGTCTCACATCCACACATATGCTCCGATTATTACTACCCTCTAGGCCATGGCACAACCTTATGGTTGGCGGTCAACTGGTCGTAAACCAGGCATCGTCCTCCTCCATGAGGCACGGTGACGTCACGGGCTATCCCCCATCGACGACATTCCACAAGGAGCTTGGGCCCGGCCTCAACCGCGACTTCACATCTGACCACTATCAGGCGACCCAATGGTCACGACACAACCCCGAAGGATTGGCGGTCATCTGGCTCAACCGGGCTATCAACTTTAATCTGACCATGCAACACATCAGCAAACAGTTCATTCTTGTCTTTGTTTTTGCTAGGTCGTGAATGCAACATCGCTCATGCACTCATGCTCATGCGACATGCCATCTCAGATAACCCACACATTATGTCATGTGATATCACTCGACAATTCCAAAATTCCAAATTCCACCAATCAATAATCACATACATTCCCTAATTCGCGAGAATAACTCAATAAATCAAATACTTTCACTTCCACTCGGTCTTTGATCATGCATTTCATCATTATTCACGCATATAATTAACAATCGGTACTTCAAGAAAGTATAACAACCAAGAACACAACAATTTGAAACCAAAGTTTGCTTATGTATGAACAGTGTCGTGAATAGTAATCGTGAACAGTGATTGTGAACTGTAAATTCGTCCGAAATTAAATAAATAAATAAAAATAAATAAACTTAACCATGGTTACTAAATTTAACCTAACTAGGGCTAATTAACTCAACCGTGGTTAATAATTAACCATAGTTATTTTAGAAACTAATCTTAGTTACTTTAATTAATTAACCTAGGTTACTTTAACACTAACCATGGTCAATTAACTAACCCTGATTAGCCCTAATTAACCAATCAACCTTAATAAATCACAAACACACAAATACACTAATTAACCCATAAGCAAGATTAACCCCTAAACAAGGATTAGGAAGTTAACTTACCTGGATTGGAAATCCAGCGACACTGGCATGTAGAGGGGGACGAAGGCTACGAGGGATAAACTCGGGGACGACAACGAACGACAAATGGTGGCCGAAACGGACCAAAACAGCCCTCGGATTACTGTTCACGCGGAAGAGAGCTATTGGGTCGAAACGACCGAAACGAGCGGCTAATGGCGACCAGGGGTGGCCGACGGTGTGCGGCTAGCTCCTTGACTTCTGTGGCTACACTTTGGGCAGTGGTGATAGCTCCGATGACGGCAGCAAGGCTGGATTCCGGCGGGAAAACAGAAAACACAACAAGAAAAGGAAGAAAAAGGAAGAGAAAAGAGAGAGGAAAAGGGGTGGCGGTCCGGTGATGGTTGGGTAGCTCCTCGACGACGGCAAGGCAGCAAGGACGGTAGCTAATGGTGGCTGGTTCGGGGGAAACACAGCAGTACAGCTGCTATTTTTGGAGGAAAACCAGAAAAGAACAAAAGAGAAAGAGAGAAAGAAGGAAACGTGGGAGAGTGGGGAGGAAGAGAAAGCAACGTGGGGAAGGGGCTATTGAAACTTGAGGAGAGAGAGAGAGAGAGAGAGAGAGAGAGAGAGAGCGAGAAGCCAAGCAAGAGGCCAAGTCAAACTTCCCTTCATCAATTTGCCACAAAATATCTCATTTCTTGACTTTTCTTCTTTTTGTCCTCCAACAATAAATACCACTTCAAGAAGGGATAAAATGGTAAATTCCAAAAGTATAGTATACCTCACTATACGCGTACATGGTCCAAGAATTTATACGGCCTAGAAGAAAATCGGTTCGGGCTCAAAGGCTTGAAGTTGGGCTTCCTTGGGCCTACTTGGCTAGCTTGGGCACACGTGGCTGACTCCTCACAAGCGCAAGGCCCATTGGGCCTCCAATCAGTCCAATTCCTCTTGGTTCTAATTTTTCGGCTCGTTGAATCCTTTTTCCGATACTTCCCAGGCTTACCAAAATTCGGGATGTTACAACTCTTCCCCCCTTAACAAAATTTCGTCCTCGAAATTTGCAAGACTTTCTGCATCCTTAAACTGATGGGGGCAGGCATCCTGTTTTTCCCAAGTCGTTCATTCTGTCTCATAATGCTGTCAAACACTTTCAATGCTGCCAAAACTCCTAATCCTACCCAAACTGTCTTTGGTTCCAAGAGGCTAAGCACTTGTCCACTTTTGCAAAAAAAGAAAGTTGCAAAAAGTTGGTTCTTCTTCTTTTCTTTTTTTTTTTCTTTTTCCACGCGGCTATTGCCACTTCCGAGATTCGAACTCCCGTTTTTGGACCAGCGGCTTCATCTGGCATACCACTCTAATAAAAGCATCGACGGTGCTCAAACTTGCTTCTTTTATCCAGTTAAGGCCAAAATCTTTATTCGCTCCAAAGTTCAAAAGGTTTGATATGTCTAGGGCTCAGCTTTCCTTTCTTAACCAATCAAGATGTCCCTATCATAGGCAACACCTTAAGGAAAACATGATTCCCTACTTGAAATTCCAAAGGCCTTAGTCTTTTACTAGCATAAACTTTTTAGCGACTTTGCACTGTCCCTGATATCTTCACAACATCCATTAACTGCAAAACCATCTTTGAACCAGTGATCGTCCTTTCTCTGACCTTGTTCCAATAGACTAGAGTTCCACAAACTTGACCATATTTTTGCTATGCCATTCCAATAAAATCTTATCCCACAAGCACTCTCTTTTTGCACAGTGCGTAGTTCAGTTCATTTCTGCCTCTTTCGACATCCTAGAAGCCTATCAGGAGTCGCTCCTTGCTCAGGCACTCTGGCCTCGGCGACCACTCCCCGCCCTTGTCGGATTAGTCGTTACAGGCATCTTCGAACTACACCACTATTAGCAAAAGTCCATTTTAGACATGCACCATCTCATAGAGGTATTATCCGCTTTGGCCCGTCCCATACTAAGTCTCACGGTTTTAACCCATCTGAACACTTCAAAATACAAAACTTCCTCCAGCTCGTCAACCCATGAACTCATTTCCACAGGGTCACTTATCGATACTTGAATTCTGATTCACCGAATTTCCATCAAATCGTTGTTCGAATTCTACAAACCACCAATTTTTCTTTTAGTATTCCTTTCACGTCTTGAAAATTAGTGCAAACCAAATATCATTTATTGCACCAAAAGCTTTCAGGAACTTCTTCACATCCTTACTAATACCTCGAGAAGAAAATCATCGATAATGCTACTTCACCATTTATCCACCTAACATCAAGGGATACTTAATTCTTAATCCACCGAAGACAAAAATCCATTCCTCAAATCCCTATCTTATTTACCTCTCAAAATAATCCACCTTGGGTAAATTCTTATCTTAATCGAATCTAAGACTTCCGAGCAATAAATCATCCACTGTAAATCTTATCAAAGATTATCACCATTTAATAGATCATCACTTATGGTCCCATACCTACACCTCCTCAAATCATCAAAATAGAACTTATCTGACTTCCATTAAATCCAATGACCTCAATTGTCGTGACGCGTAAGCAAACAATCTTCCTTGTTGCCTTACCACGCAATCAAATCCCTTATACGACACCTCACTGTAAATTTCATAATCTCCAATACTAGACTAAATCCTCAAAACTGGTGCAGTAATCAACTTATACTTAAGCTCTTAAAAATTGTGCTCGCACTTATTCGTCCATTCAAATTCTTACGTCCTTTATTAACCTTCGTATTAGAGGCGTAGCTATCGTAGAGAACCTTTCTACGAATCATCTGTAATAATATGTTCGACTTAGAAAACTCCGAACCTCTGTCACTATCATAAGTCTTGGCCAAATCATAACTGCCTTGATCTTAGCGAATCCATAGAATTTCTTTCATCCAAAATCACTCGACTCACAAAAGCAACGCGAGTAAATCCAAACTCCCACGTATTAAACTTGGCATACTGTTTATGCTCTTGAATGGTCTATAACACCATTCTCAAGTGTTGTTCGTGTTCCTCTAAATTCCTCAAATATTCCAACATATCATCCATGAGCATGATTCCGAATTTCCAAATACGCCTAAATCACTCAATGCATCAAATCCATAAAAGCAATTGGCGCATTAGTTAATCCAAACGGCAGTATGGTAATCTCGTAGCGACCAAATACCAAATCACACATGGTATGTTGTTTTTAGTTTATCCTCCTTTTTAATTCTCAACTATTGATAGCCCGTCCTTGGGTCTACCTTGGAAATTACCGACGTTCCTTAAAGTGGGTCAAACAAGTCATCTATCCTTGGTAATTGATACTTGTTCATGACCGTCCCTTGGTTAAGTTACCGATAAGCGATTTATACGTGCAATAATCCATCCTTGATTCCTCAACTATCCTTGATTCCTCAACTAACATACTGAACATGGTCGTCCAATAACCTTAGCAACATTTATCCAATAAACGAGTTACTTCCAATGACGAATTCAAAGGGAACGAGGGTCCTCCTTGATTCCAGTGAACTTGAAATTAACCCCACCTAATGGGTTAAACTGTGTTACTTTCCAATAGCAATCCATTGTAACTTGATACTTAATAATCCTTTCCAACAATTACATCAAAATCGTACATTGCCGAAACAATCAAATCGATCAATTCCTCTTGATCACTAATGACTATCGTACAATCTGAACATACGGTAGGATGTCCTGCTATAACATTGCACGATCCTTTAACTAGGTCAACATGCTAAGAACTACTTCCAACGGTTTCGGTCTTAACCCTCATTGACTTAACAAAGCATTCAGTTATAAACAAATGCGTAGTTCCAAAAACCAATTAACGCATAAGTAGCATGATCAAACTGAAAGTTGTACTAGTAGTCATAGCCTGCAAATCCTTTGCCTCCTTCCTGATAACTGCATACAATTAATCTTGCGACAAAGGGCAATTGAAGTTGCTTTGCGGAGTATTCATCAATTTGCCACAAAATATCTCATTTCCTTGACTTTTCTTCTCTTTGTATAGTATACCTCACTATACACGTACACGGTCCAAGAATTTATACAGGCTAGAAGAAAATCGGTTTGGGCTCAAAGGCTTGAAGTTGGGTTTCCTTGGACCCACTTGGCTAGCTTGGGCCCACGTGGCCGACTCCTCATAGGCGCAAGGCCCATTGGGCCTCTAATTGGTCCAATTCCTCTTGGTTTCAATTTTTCAGCCTGTTGAATCCTTTTTCTGATACTTCTCGGGCTTACCAAAATTCGGGATGTTACAAAAGGTGTAGGATATTGTAGTGGTACAAGAGTACATTGATGTATTTCCCGAGGAATTGCCGGGATTACCTCTAGAATGGGAAATTGAGTTTGTGATTGAGTTGGCCCCTAGGACTGAACCGATTTCCAATGTGCCTTATAGGATGGCCTTGTCAGAATTGAAAGAACTAAAGATGTAGATGCAAGAGCTATTGCATAAATGATCATTCGTTCTAGTGCATCTCCTTAGGGAGTGTCGGTACTGTTTGTAAGGAAAAATGATGGGTCTTTGCGTCTCTACATTGACTACCAGCAGCTCAATCATGTAACCATCAAGAATAAGTATTCGTTGCCAAGGATTGAAGATTTGTTTGATCAACTTCAAGGAGTCTCGGTATTTTCCAAGATAGACCTAATGATAGGCTATCATCAATCGAGGACAAAAAAGGAGGATATACCGAAAACTGCGTTTAGGACATGTTATGGTCATTACGAGTTCACGATAATGCCGTTTGGATTGACGAATGCCCCTACAACCTTCAAGGACTTGATGAATCGAGTGTTCAATAAGTATTTGGACCAATTCATGATTGTGTTCATTGACGATATATTGGTATACTCGAGGAGTCTTGAGGATCATGAGAGGCACCTGATATCAATACTGTAGACCTTGAGGGAGCATGAACTCTATGCTAAGTTTAGCAAGTGCGAGTTTTGGTTGTCTCGCGTGGCATTTTTGGGTCATGTGATTTCAGGCGAAGGGATCTCCGTTGACACGATTAAAATCAAAGCAGTCATGAATTAGCCGAGACCTACAACGGAAACTGAGATTCAAAGTTTCTTGGGATTAGCTAGATATTATAGACGTTTCGTGGAGAAGTTTTCTGCAATAACCATGCCATCGATGAGGTTGTTAAAGAAAGATGAGAAGTTCGATTGGATAGATAAGTGCAAGTATAGTTTTCAAGAGCTCAAGAGTAAATTGACTACTGCACCTGTCTTGACAATACCGTCTGCTCCTAGTGGGTACGAAATCTACAGTGACGTGTCGTATAAAGGACTAGGCTGCATGTTAATGCAACATGGCAAGGTGGTTGTATACACATCTTGACTGTTAAGACCTCATGAGCTTAACTATCTGACGCATAATTTGGAATTAGCGGCAATCATCTTTGCACTTAAAATTTTGGAGGCATTACTTGTGTGGGGAAAGGTTTCCGATTTTTACGGATCATCAGAGTCTGAAGTATTTGTTCTCTCAAAAGGAGTTGAATATGAGGCAATGGTGATGGATGGAACTTCTTAAGAACTATGATTGTGAGATTTTGTATCATTCGGGAAAAGCGAACAAAGTGGTAGATGCGCTCAATCGAAAGTCGTCGATTACACAAATGATGGTACAAGAATGGATTCTTTTGGAAGGAGTTAGGGACTCGGATTTTAAAATTGACGTTAGCCATCTTGTTAGTCTAATTGCCACTCTTACGGCAGAACCCGAGATGCAAAGTAGGATTAAAAGTGTCTAAGCAACGAATCCTGAAGTTCTTAAGATCCTGCATATGGATTAGACAAAGAGGAAAGCAGACTTTCAAGTGTCCGAGGATGGGATATTGAGGTTTAAAGGATGATTGTGCGTTCCGAAAGATGTAGAGCTTAAAGAAGCAGTCTTGTCGGAAGTTCATTGTAGTAACTATAGCATCCTCCCTAGCAGTATGAAAATGTATCAAAATCTAAAGTAGCATTTCTGGTAGAATGGCATGAAGTTGGACATTGCAAAGCATGTGCCAAAGTGTTTGATGTGCCAGTAAGTAAAGGCTCAACATTGTAAGCCTAGTGGATTGCTGCAACTTCTTGAGATTCCTGAGTGGAAGTGGGAACACATTACCATGAATTTTGTGACGGGATTGCCAAGGAGTCAACAAGGCAATGACTCGATTTGGGTAGTGGTTGACAAACTAACAAAGTCAGCTCACTTTATCGCCACACGGAAGGATTTCACGTTGGATAGGTATGCAAAGTTGTACGTACATCAAATTGTGCACATTCATGGAGTTCTATTGACGATCACATCTGACCGTGATCCTAAGTTTACAGCAACTTTCTGGAAAAGTTTGTAGTCAACCTTGGGAATGATATTGCAGTATAACACGTCGTATCATCCGCAGACAGATGGTCAATCGGAAAAGACGATTCAAACTCTTGAGGACATGTTGCGAGCTTGCGTCATAGATTTTAAAGGGAGTTGGGAATTGCAGCTTCACTTGGTAACAACAGTTATCAGCAGAGCATTAAAATGGCACCATTCGAGGCTTTGTATGAGAGACCCTATAGAACTTCGCTTTGTTGGGACAAGGTTGGTGAGCAAAAGATTACCAGGCCAAAGTTGGTACAATAGTCTTTTGATGCAGTTCAGATTATTAGAGATAGACTAATGATAGCTCAGAGTCATCAGAAGAGTTATGTAGACAAGCATCGTAGACCATTGGAGTTTAAGGTAGGCGATCATGTGTTTTTGAAAGTATCACTAATGAGGGGTACTTCCAGATTCGACAAGAAGGGAAAGTTAAGTCTAAGGTACGTTGGACCCTTTGAAGTCTTGGAAAGGATCGGAGTTTTAGTGTATCATCTTGCGTTGCCACCAAAGCTTGCTAAAGTACATGATGTTTTCCACGTGTCCGTGATGAGAAAGTATGAACCGGGCCCAACTCATGTATTGAATTTTGAGGAACTTGACGTAGACGACAGGGTGTCGTACGTGGAGAGGCCGATATGGATAGAGGACCATAAAAAGCAAGTGCTTTGAAACAAAACTATCGCCTTAGTTAAGGCGATCTGGTAACATCACGGAACAAAGGAAGCTACATGAGAAAGTGATGAAGTGATGAAGCATCAGCACCCCCATCTTTTTGAGGATTTGTTAGTAGCTACAAATTTTGAGGACGAAATTTTTGTAAGGGGGAAGAATTGTGATGTCCTAAAATTAAGCCATTTGAAGGGTGAATGAATGTGAATTTCGTCAATGCATTGTTGGTTGATCTCACTTGGAACTGAGCATTCCCAAGATGCTGACCTTGAGGGGAAAGACTAATGAGGACGGAACTCGTGCGACTAAAGAACTTGATATGGGAAAATGACTTGACCATAAGACTTGCGTAAGGACGATCTTGTTGTTATGTAGGTTGATTTCAGGGACGACTAAAAGTCGATTCATGGATAGAATATAATGAGACGATGGGTGATTTCGTTTATTATTATTGAGCCCGCGAGCGACCTTATGCCGATTCTTGGTAATCGTGTACTTTGAAATAAGAATCTATCATTTGTAATTTCATGTAGTCAAGGACGTCCATGTGTCGAGATGTTTTGAACGTGATTTGGCACAAGTCGGTTACGCGTGAATCCTCGAAGCCGCCTGTTAGTCTGAGTTGTACCAAAATGGCATTCGGGCAAAATTAACAAGACATGAGAATCCAAGATTGGACTTCGAATTTTCAGGAACGCCCCGAACGGACTTTTGGACAATGCTTCTTCAATAGTCAACAGTGTTAGTTAAGCCGAGTATTTGAAAAAGAGATTTACGGATTAAGGAAACGATCCTACGAGAATGTGGGCCAGGCAAGACTAGCATGGGCCTTACGCCCAAAGTGGGACAGCCACCATGGTAGGCCCAAGACAAACAAGTGAGCTTCTTTGAACCCCACCCAACCGTTTTACTCTTCAAAGCCCATTGTCTAACCTTAAGCTGTTTTAAACCCAACCAATTCCCAAGCCTGTTCCTGTTCATTTTTTAGCCCGTTTCTTAGACTTGCCCTTCATTTTCAGCCTAAGGGCGGTTTGGGAAATGTGCAAGGTGGAAATGACCATTTTGCCTCTAGATATTATTAAGGAAAAGAAAAAATAAGAGAGAGAAGATGATGTCACTTGCTTGCGAAGTTGAAGCAACATTTAATGGCCCTAATGAAACATTGAAAGTAGCTCTCACTTCACTCTCTCTCTCGCCTTCAACCTCTCAAAATCACATACCTCTCTCTCTTGTTTTCTTTTCCTTCATTTTGCTTCTCTTTCTGACCTTCCTTCAAAAACTTGAGTTGTTTTATGGCTTTCCCATGCTGATCACCACCCGTGCCATCCACCACCGTGCTCAAGAGGTCTAATCTGTATGGACTATGGAAGCCGTTTGCCGGCTGGAGTCGCCGGCTGACCTGCCTGCCTGTCAAAAGCAACCGCTGACTTGATTGCTTGTCCTTGTCCAGTTTCGCCTGTTTCAGCTATTTTCCTCCCTTTCCAACCCAACCTCTACCCAGCTCAGCCACCAGTCATTCCCCCTTGACCCCTAGGTGTTGCCAGTCGCCCACCAGCTGCTCGCTGGAGCTCTGGCCATCCTGTTCAACTCCAGTCAGCCTTTTTCTCCTTCAGGCAGTCTGGTTCCAACTTGTTGTGAGAGAACAAAGTTTGGTGTTGTTGTTTCAGGCCCGGGACCGCCTTGGATCACTATGGTAGAGGTCTCCGAGTGTCTTCTTCGTCGTCGTCGCCGCGTCCGTGTCGTTGGCCCACTTAACGGGTGAGTTTAGTCCCTAATCCCTTGTTAGTGCCTAAACTTGCTTATGGTTGGGTTAATTAGTGGAAGTTTTGGTTTAGAAGGTTTAATTAAGTTGTATTAGCCTTAAGATAAGTGGTTAGATAGATGGTCAAGATTAGATTAGCTTAATCTTGCTTTATGTTGCTTAATTGTTATTTAATACGGTTTATGTGTTAATTAAGCATGTTTATCTTAATTGATTGATTGTTGTTTAATTAATGTTTTGTTTAATTTCTGAATTTAATTTATTAATTATTGAATTTTGAAATTACATTGTTCATAGTGTACTGTTCACAAATTATTGTTTATGTGCAGTGTTCACGTGTTACTGTTCACACGCATAGTTCACGTGCATTATTCATCCGGAAGTGAAAAAATGGCATAATTTCATGTGCTTGATCCTATGATGTGATTGGATGCATCATTGCTTGGACATCACAAAAGAAAGGGAAAAATGATCTGTTTGAGGGACACGGAAATGGACCAGTTTTATGATAAAGAATTTGAGGTTTTATATTCAAGCATGTGCATTGGCTAATGCTCAAAGATAATAAGTGAATTATGGTGGTATGCTTGCGTGATCACTAAGTTGAGCCCGCCGTCCTAGTAGTAGATCGGGGGGTGACAATCTAATTTATCGAAATCCTGGTGGGGGCCCAGATGCGGACTCGCGGTAGAGGCCGGGCCCATGCTCCTTCAGGAATGCCGTCTTGGGAGAGTATCTCTTGATGTTGCCGTGCCTCACAGGGGAGGGCAATGTCCAGTAGGGGTTTGGTTGTAGTCTTGGGGGGTAGTTATAATCGGAACACGTGTGGATGCAATAGCGTATGAGAAACATGGTATCATTGATTCCGATTATGCATGAGGTAATCACATTATTTATGGCACTCATGCACGAATTGATAACATGCAAGGTGTAGCAATAGCTAGGTGAGATTGCTTGTGACATGACTTGCATATGATTGATGAACTGCATCATCTAACGGTCATGTACATTACGTGTATTGTGCTAACATTTAACGTGCAGAGTATGACATACCGGGTAAGGTTGCATGCAAATCGACTATTTGATTGTTGGTTGCACTGTTTATATCATGTGAGGTTTAACGTGAAGGATATGACATGCCAGGTAAGGTTGCACGTGAACCGGCTATTGTTGATTGTTGGTTGACCCTGGCTATTGTTGGTTGTTGGTTGTGACTTGTTGGGTTGAGTGAGGGGTGGTTCTGGAGAGATATCCCGGGTTGAGTTGGTGTAATAATCGAGGCTTAGGGGAATAACTACTGAGATTTTATCTCACTGGTTGTTGTATAACCACTTTCAGGCCCTTAGAATGGTGCACCCATAGTGGAGAATCCTGCCCCGCTCCATCGATGATCGACCCAATGGAGCTTGAGTCCGATGGGTTCAAGTGATGGTGGTGCTGAACCTAGGGGTTCATTTTGTATAGTTGAATTAGTCGAGCCTAGTTTCTTTTTTGTTTGGCTTAGTGGATGGATAGGCCTCCTTTGTTGGGTTTGTAAATAACAAACGATCCTTTGTTGGTTAATCCAATGAAGATGTATAAATGAGTAGTGGTTGTTGTTCTTGCTATTCATCCCTCTATCCCTGTTTGATTGTTTGATTGTCTGTTGGACTAGGGATGGTTCATCTTCCGCTTGCGCATAATAAAAGATTAAAATAAATGGTCGTTAACGAGTCTTGGGACGTCGCTTTCTATCGACCAAGTGAAGAGGTTGTTGCGTGCTTGGGATTTGGGGCGTGACATGTTATAAATAAGGATTCTTCTACATTATGGCACCAGAGATTAGGACATATATTTATTGATAAAATTAAGCAATTTGTAAATGATGGAGTACTTAGTACTCTAAATTTTACAGATTATGACACTTGTGTAGACTGCATTAAGAGAAAGCAGACAAGCAAGTCAAAGAAAGGTGCCAACAGGAGTATAAAATATATTATAAATCATACATACTAATATTTGTAGTCTAAATGTGGACAAAAATGGTCAAAGATACTTCATCTCTTTCATAGACGATTATTCACAATTCATGTATCTTTACTTGCTTTGTAATAAACACAAAACGCTTGATGCCTTTAAGGTATTTAAAAACCAAAATAGAAAAATAATGCGGTAAGCAAATTAAGATTGTGAGATCAAATCGAGATGGAGAATATTATCATAGATACACTGAGGATGGACAAGCATTTGATCCATTTGTGAAGTTTCTTGAAGAGCATAAATTATTGCCCAAAGGTAAAGATCCAAGCCTTGAATCCGATGAAGCAAGGCCACTCTAGGAAACCGAGGCTAGGATTCACCCTAGGGATGACTATAAGCTTGATTTTGATGTTATTCGGCTGTTATAAGGTTGCTTGAGTGGTTGATGATCATGTTCTTGAATATGAACTTGTTATGCAAATTCGGATTATTGTGTGTGACTTTCTGTTTTTCCAAATCTGTGCTGTTAAATGCCATCAGATGCATTCGAGGTCTTCTAGACATTCGTAGAGAAGGCCGAGAGCTTCGTTTTGATATATTATACACTCCAAACGGATGTCATTTTCTCTTTGATTTCCTCTTGATAAGTCGCAGATCAGTTCTGAAAAAATGTTGCAGAAGCTTGTTATTCGTGCTCAACCCGATTTAAGCAATTTTCACCAATTTTTGCTGATTTTTCTATTGAGTTCTAGACTTATTTTCTTCATAAGATTGCACCAAATGGAGATGGTAACAATATATCTTTTTTCTATAATTTTTAGAGCAAGATTAATAGATGAAAAATCGTCATTCGGTTAATCTGCCTCTGATTTTTATTCGAATTTAGCATTTTTGTCGATTTTTTTACAGATTTTTCGGTTCGGATTTTTGAGTTGTGTCCTTCGTGAAATTTATTCCATACAACATAATCTATGACATGTTCCTTTTCCAAATTGTTCTGAGAAATGCGTCCCGATGCGTGTTTTCAACAATTGTTCGTGATTCTTAAACACATTCTATCCCTGATTCGATTTAGTGATTTTATATTGGATGATGTGATTGGTTTTAAAAGTCAGTTCCTGCATGAAAAATGTTCTAATATGTGTTGTGTGTAATTTATAAATTTTTCATAATTTTTAGAGCACGTTCAAGTGTCGAGAATGAATGTCGATTAACCCCTACGTGTGCTGATTTTTCTGTGATCTGTCGTTTTGCCGAATTTTTGTGAATTTTTCTGTGATGGACTGACCTTAGGTTTCTCCATCAAAGATGTTCATATGTGTCTTACCTATGTCGTATAATTTTTTCATATTTTTCTAAACTCATATAATAGGTGAAAACCCTTCCAACTTGAACTTAGATCTCGTTTGCCTTGTTTTAGTCCGAATTGCATTTGCATCAAATTCAATATGCAATTGACATTTCTTGACCCTAGATCCTCATGAACGTTGTCTCATGTATCATTGTCATTCTAAGGATGCTTGAATCCCTTCAAGCGGGTATCATTAGTTTATATAATTACATGTATTAGTCAAAATCTTGTCCTGTCACTATGCATGTAATTAATGATTGTCTTCTTTTTGCCATTTTCATACCATGTTTTGTGAATGCATTCAGCTTTAGGTCTCTTAATGAAAATTTTTTATGAGTTTGTGGTCAATCTACACGATTATTTTCCACATTTTTTCCATGTCATGTATGAGCAATGGACCATGCATCTTCTTAAGGTAACTGTTGTCCTGAATATTGTCTTTAGCATGTTTGTGTAAATGTTCCAAATTGGACATGTAATCAACCTTAATTGAGCATGTGGCCTGTTAGAAGTCTTAGTACATTTGTTAAGCATTCTAATGATGCTTAAATTGATTCATTTGCATGTCAATACTCCCATTTTCCATCTTTTGTAAGTTGCTCTGAAACCTGGAAAATTGTAAATTTTGATTGCATATATGACCTTTTTTATGTCTGCATTTTGTCACTTTTGTATGAATTTTTTTGTTAAGATTTAAAGGTCAGATCCTTCACAAACTTTGTTTTTCATCTTTAAGACTATCATGTGGTGAACTTCGAAAATTTTCAGACAACATTAGCATGACCATATTGCCATGAAATTGCTTCAAATTGCTATTGCTCTGTTATGTCCTGATGCACTTTAGCATGCTTTCTAATTTTTATAAAATCCTGTGATGCTCTTTTGAGAATACTTTCTCATGAAAGTTGTTCTATATTGTGTGCTTGATGTGTCCTAATTTTCATGGAGTCAATTGATTCATCGGTTATCGTCAATTGCTCATCTTTTACCAATATGCTGTGGATTCCCCTATTTTGTTCTTTATGACGTGTTCATGTTCTAGGATTTTTAGAAAATGATGCATGCAACAATGACTTTTGAGGTCTTTATGACTTTTAATCCTCATTGCATGAACTTTATCCATAAAAATTTTCAGAAAATATAAAGATCATTTGGTAATCGCTTAATGCATAAGATCGTGTTTGGTGCATGCCAAATGAATGAAGTGAATCAGTGTTGGTACACTAATTGTTTGATTGAATGAGAATCCATGTCTCTGGATTTACTTATATATTTACTTTCAAATTTGAATGCATATGATTTTTAGATAATCGCTAAATTCGATGCATGTCCGAGGGTGAACTTGGGGTTACACATTAGAATCCACTTTCGGGGGTTATGGCGTTAATCATTGTAAGTGAATGCTTGTGATGTTTAACGACCATAAGCCATATTTAATAATAATGAATGGGATAACATTTTGTGGCACGTTACGCATGCAATTTTAAAGGCCGATCCCTAGACCAATCTGAATCGATCAATCAAATGATTCTTGATTAATTCCTTGTCATGTTTTGTATGTTTTTGTTTGTTTCAATGTCTATTTCAAATGCAATATGTTTACATAGCATTAGGTCATAGTTAGAGTAAGTGAAGAAGGCAGCCTTAAAGATGGCGATGGTCGATGTCCCTTCCGACCCTTCTCTTCTTGTATCATGGCGATGGTCAATGTCCCTTTCGACCCTTCTCTTCTTGTATCATTCATTCGATACCCACCATATATCTCGAGTTTTCTCTCGTGTTGTATAAAAACACGACAAGTTGCGGGTTTTCTCTTATTTCCTCTCCTTTACTTGTATGTTTAGAGTTGCATGTTTAAGTTTATCACTTTCACTTGAACGTTTGCTTATCACATTGCAAATTTAATTCAAATTGTTTGCCATTGTTTTTTTTTTCATCTTTTGTAGAATTAAAATGGCATAAAATTGGTATCTATGCATGATCACATTTTCATTTTAAATGGCATGAAAAAGTAGAAAGACATGCAGTTCACCTTAGGTAAACACGATGATTATTTGGTACCGAAATGACATTAATAGAAATATTATAACTCAAGTTCCCAAATTTTTAGAATCTTTGGTTGCATAGAAATCAAAGGAACACTTTAGACCCTCGATTGGGCTTTCTAGCCGGGCTCAAAAATTGAGGCTTGTTAGCGATTTCTAATTTTTTTTTATCTTAGGTTGTTAATCAACTTAGATAAATAAAAATGAACCTGTCGTGTGAGGTATAGGGCTTATTGAGCACTCACAAGTTACGATTTAGCATACTCAAAAGGAAGAGCCTGAAAGGTGAAGTGATGCCACCTTTTGAGGAGGTGCCACTTGAGAGGATTATTGTAGTGGCAGTACCCCTAAACCCATTTACATGCCGTGTGCGTAGGAGCGAGTCATGACACTTTCCCACTATTGCACAAGGTACAGGTTTGGGAGAAACCACATTGGTGTAGACCTTAAACTCAATGGGTCAAGATCAAAAGGCGAGGTGATAATGCCTTCGATTGACATAGCTCAAGTTCAAGCTCACAATCGAATACCCCTAAACTCCGTCCCTCTCCACTTAACCATCACTGAGGGTGAGTCAATACCATGATTCCTCATTGTGAGGTTGTTCTTGACTGGGTTGTCTTAAGAAAATCCCCCTATTAGGCTCAAAATGGTTGCAAAGGGGTAAACTCAGTTTTTTGGGTTGAGAAAGAAATGCCTGATATCATTTCAATCTATGTATTCAATGTGAACGAATCCTATGTCCTATGACATGGTTTCTTTACTCAATTCTCTCAAAGTGTCTCATAGTGTGTATAGGGACGTGTTTAGTCAAAGGTTTGCCTTTCCTCATCTTAGGCATTGCCATTTGGCATTTTGGAAAACTCTTTTTGGTTTTTTCAAAGATCATTTAGTTAAAACTCTTATCCATAGGGAAATTGAGATCTGAGAAAATATTCATGGACTACCTTAGAGAAAATGTTTTCGAAGATAAGACGAAAACATTTTCAAATTGTGGAATCCTTTTGGACAAAGATTTTCTTTTTGCGAAAGGACTCACTTGACAATATTACACTTAGACACCTAAACTCTAGGAAAGGTTATTAATCTTGAGTGATTGTTTTCTTGAAGTTTGTTCCTTGTAGGTTGAAGTCGTTCTCCTTAGGAATCCATTCAATACCTACAAAATGAACAAACATGCACATGTGTATGCATGAGATATATGGGATGCATGATGCAAGTGCCCTAAAGTGGCTTGGACTTAATCCAAAAGTGGCTCAAAGGCCTTTTACTTTATTCATGGAAAATATTTCTTGATAGCATTGGCATTTACAAGTTTTGGCAATTTGCGGCCATCCATTTCTATAAGAGTAAGTGCTACACCAAGTAGCACTTTCTTGACAACATATGGTCCTTCATAGTTCGGGATGAACTTTCCACAAGGATTAAGGATGATCCGTAGAACTTTGCAAACTATAAGATCTTCAACTTCAAAATGTCTTGGTCGAACCTTGTGATTGAACAACTTGGCTACTCATTCTCGGTGGCTTTGTTCATGACATGTAGCTTTTAGTCTCTTTTCATCAATCATGTTCAATTGTTCAAACCTTTGTTGAACCCACTCAGTTTCGGTGAGTTTTGCTTGAGAAAGTACCCTTAGTAAAGGGATTTTCACTTCCACAGATAAAATAGCTTCTATTCCATATATTAATGAAAATGGTATTGCCCTAGTAGAGGTGCCAATAGAAGTTCAATATGCCATCAATGCATATGGCAATTGTTCATGCCAATCGCAATAGTTCTCAATAGTCTTAGATAGAATTTTCTTGATATTATTGTTCATCACCTCCATAGCTCCATTCATTTGTGGGTGTTAGGTAAATTGCAAGTGCATAATATCAATATGTAATAAAGTGATGAGTGAGTATCGTTCCCACAATGACTGTTTTATTTATTTTATCCAATTACTTACCGAAAGTGATCAATCCAAAAATTTAGCTAAACAAATCGAAAAGACGAGTAAAAAGTGAACTAAAAAAATTAAACTACTAAAATAATAAAAAAAATTAAAACTTAAAGAATTCAAAAGCTAATTAAAATTGTAAAGTAAAAATAATCTAAAACAAACTGAAAATTAATAATATCAAGATCACAAAGTGTTAGAGCATCCAACTTCACTTAACCATTCATAATTAATTTTGTTAATTTTTCATGCAACAAATTAATTTCCAATTGTGTTGGCGAAATTTCCCTAAGATGAATTAAAAGCTGACCTCGGCCTAATAATCCCTAATTAGGTATATTAACCCACACTAACTTTAGGTGAATTTAAACTACCTAAAAGCATTAAGTTCTTGTGGAAATTCTCGAATTTAATCTAAGTAGTCCCAACCTAGATCTACTACCGCAGTCACATAAATAATCTAGTGTACCTTGACCTAGATTTAATTTATGGTTCAATATCACTAATGCGCATGCACACAATCTCCACTCGGTATCATGCATACATAAAAAATCATTCAAAAATTGGTCAGACTTTTAAAAGCATTAAGATTATGATAAATAACGACATAATCAAAACAATTCTATTGCATGAAAGTCTTTGAAAATTAATCAATCATGATTAAGATCCATTGTAGCTCTAACAAAAGAAATTTAGAACATAGTAAAAACTAAACTAACAAATATTAAAGAAAACGTAATACTAAATAAAAACAAATTTACCAATTTGAGATACAAGGAGTTTTAGGTTTGTCTCTTCCTTCTCTTCTTGACACGTACCAACTCCACTAAAATAGAAGAACAAAATCTAAAACCTAAAATCTTCTGCAAAGATGGTGGCTTCAAGGATTCTCCCTTCTTTTGCGGCACAAGAGCAGTTTATATATAGCCTCCAAAAATCTGCCATAAGTCGACTCCCATTAGGATTTGAAAAAGATTTCTCCCTGATTTTATTTAAACTTTATCTTCAATTATGGTCAAATTCTCCAAATATCTAATTTGGCTAGCTTTTTCTTCAAGATGAAATATTCTGAAAGATATTGCAATATTCTGGAAGATCTGAAAATATTTCATGCAAAATAAAATTACATGAGTAGCAATTAAATTCACCCAAAATTCATCAAAATTTAGCAAATACCAAGTCTAAATAAGCAAAAATACTCTATTAAAAATAGAGTTATCAATTACCCCCAACTTAGAAATTTGCTAGTCCTCGAGCAAACAATAAAAATAAACAAACTTCATCTCCTTTTATCAATAACTATTCATAATTACGTGAAATCACAACTCAATGGAAAAAATAAATCCCATCAATTAAAAATCAATACATAAGCTATGTTTAACCTTAACCATGCAATCCGTGTGTCTCTTGACTTTCC
Organism: Corymbia citriodora subsp. variegata; assembly: GCA_014858505.1. Taxonomy (NCBI): domain Eukaryota; kingdom Viridiplantae; phylum Streptophyta; class Magnoliopsida; order Myrtales; family Myrtaceae; genus Corymbia; species Corymbia citriodora. Next base: position 10,558,072 of record CM026413.1, read on the forward strand.
AAATCATGTATACTTAAATAAATCAAGTTGATATGCAACACTCTAAACTTAAGATCCACTAACCAAGTTTCACAGATTTGTTTTTCAATTCTCTCTCCACTATTGAAAACTAATGCTCATTCAAAAATCAATAGGTCTTTAAGGCTTATAATGTGGCTTGGCTAAGGGAAGGGTATAAAGGATTTAAGCTCAAGAAATCCTATAAACATATCAATATTCAAAGCATTTGAATTAAATAGGATTCAAGACACGTCATCCATATGCTTACAGTATTATAGCCATCCAATTTACAAACACTCAACACTTTAAAGCTTCTATTATTTCTCTTTCTACACTGTACGGCAAAGTTCCTTTCTAAGTCCCTCCCATAGTGCAATGCTAACCCATTGAATATCCGAAAGGTTCATTCAAGTTGAAAGTCAGCAGTAGGGATCTGTATAAGCCGTATTAGAGTAAACAACTTTCACTTTATAACTTGCACTTTTTCTTTTCTTTTCTTTTCTGTTCTTCTCTTTTTTTTTTTCTTTTCTTCTTCTTTTTTCTTCTTTTTTTCTTTTTTTTTCATGACTATTTCAAGCTTCAGCAACTTCAGACACATCAAGAATCCATAATTATTAAAGTAGCTTTAAGGATAAACATGCTTATGAGGTATAAGGTAAAGTAATACATTTTGATCAGTATTATAAGGTCATCAAAGAAAAATAGGCCAATTAAACTCAAAAGGGTACTAGGGATCAAGTAATAAGGTAGGCTTGAAAGGCTCAAACGATCCAAAGAATGCCTATATCACCTTCTTGATTGAGTATATCATATTAATTTCAAGAGAATATCAAACAAATTCTAAGACTTAGGTGAGTTCTAAAGAATCACATACTTCCCATTGATCTTTTCTAAGAGCACATGACTCAGAAGGCAAGGATAAGTGCTCAAAATATGGATTGCATAATCAAGATTAAGACTAACTCATATAGCAATAACCAATTGAACAAGATTTATATTCCCCTAAAAATCACAACTCATAACCATGGAAAGGATATAAATCTTGTAGATCATGATTCAAAATCATCATATTTTATAAAGTTTGCTTCAAAAATATTTCAAAAATCTTAAATAAGCGCAAATATTTTCAAAATTAGCAAAAGTTTTAGCACAAAAAATTTCAAAATTTTCGATCTCCTACCCCCAACTTAAAATGAAGCATTGTCCTCAATGCATAAAAATAAAGAATTAAATACAGGCAATGAGGCAAATAAATTAGAGTAAAGTTCGAAATACTCCCCTAGAGATGTGAAGATGGCAATTGTCAATATTGAATCATGCCCGGTAAGGTGAAGAATGGTTTAGATGTGTCATAAGAGGTTGCTTACAAAAAATTTCTTAGCTTCATGATCACATGGCCGTACGCCCCTAACCCCTCTTCTACTTGTTGTGCGCACTACTATCTCTGCAAAATAGAAAATTCATGACCACAAAAATTCTTCACTTTTTTTTTTTGTAATTTCTTAAACAAAATGCAAACCAAACAAAAAAAATAAAAAATAGAAGCTTAAAAACTTGGGTTGCCTCCCAAGAAGCACTTGCTTTATAGTTCACAGCCGAACTCTTCCCATGCTTCTAAGTAGGTGGAACCAAGGAGATGACAGATGTTTGAGCATCGAAACCTCCTTTATAGTAGTGCTTGAGCCTATGACCGTTTACTTTGAAAGTCCGCTCATTTTCATTGATAATCTCAATGACTTCAAAAGGGAATACTTTGGTGATGATGTAAGGACCGCTCCATCTAGACTTCAACTTTCCTGGAAACAAACGAAGACGAGAGTTATATAACAAAACTTTTTTACCCATATGAAACTCCTTTCTTAAGATGTGTCGATCGTGCCATCTCTTTGTTTTCTCTTTGTAAATTCTTGCACTTTCGTATGCATCATTGTGCATCTCTTCCAATTCATCTAACTGAAACAATCTTTTCTCACCTATTGCCTGCATATCAAATTTTAGTTTTTGCAAAGCCCAATATGCTTTATACTCCAACTCAACAGGTAAATGGTATGCTTTACCATACAAAAGTCGAAAAGGTCACATACCAATAGGAGTTTTGAAAGTAGTTCTATAAGCCCATAAAGCATCATTAAGTTTCCTTGCCCAATCCTTTCTATTAGTATTCACAGTCTTTTCCAAATTTCTCTTTATTTCCCTATTAGATATCTCAGTTTGATCACTAGTTTGGGGATGATAAGCAGTAGCTACCTTATGAGTGACTCAAATTGTTTATTCATGAAGTGTGTGCCTTGGTCACTTATAATAGCCTTAGGTGTGCCAAACCGAGTAAAGATATACTTTTTCAAGAAATTACAAACAACCCTGGTATCATTAAAGTGCAAAGCCACAGCCTCTACCCATTTAGATACATACTCACAAGCAACTAATATGTAAGTGTTACCAAAAGAAGGTGGAAACGGACCCATGAAGTCAATGCCCCAAACATCAAATAATTCACACACCATGATATTATTTAAGGGCATCTCATGCCTTCTAGATATATTTCCAATCCTTTGACACCTATTACAATGAGAAACATAAGTATGTGCATCTTTAAAAAGAGTAGGCCAATAAAATCCACATTATAAAATTTTAACAGCAATTTTGGTGGCACCATAGTGACCACCTGCCTCTCCATCATGGCAATGAAAAAGAATATTAGGGATTTCTTCCTTAGCAATACAACGTCTAATTATTCGGTCAGCACAAACCTTAAACAAGTAAGGATCCTCCCAAAAGTAGTGTCTAACATTGGAGAGAAACTATTTTCTTTGTTGATAAGTCAAATCAAGGGGAAAGATGTCACTTACCAAATAGTTCATAATATTTGCATACCACGGAGTTTTGATTTTCAAGGAAAAGAGTGCTTCATCTAGAAAGTCATCCAAAATTGGTATCTCATCGCTAGGGGCATTCGACAACCTAGATAGGTGATCAGCCACAACATTCTCAGTCCCTTTCTTGTCCTTAATCTCTAAATCAAACTCTTCAAGCAACAAAATCCAACGAATTAACCTTGGTTTCGCATCCTTCTTTGCCAACAAATACTTTAAAGCTACATGATCAGTATAGACAATCACTTTAGAGCCAATCAAATAAGAACGGAATTTATCAAAAGCAAAAACAATTGCTAAAAGTTCCTTCTCAGTAATGGCATAATTCAATTGGACTCCATTAAGGGTTCGGCTAGCATAATATATGACTCGAAAAATTCGGTCATTCCTTTGACCAAGTATAGCTCCAATGGCATAATCGTTAGCATCGCACATCAACTCAAAAGGCAAACTCCAATCTGGTGGTGTCATTATAGGAGTCGAAATCAGATTCTCCTTTAATGTCTCAAATGTCTGTAAACACTTAGAGTTAAAATCAAACTTAACATCTTTTTCAAGCAATTTTGTAAGTGGTCTTGCAATCTTGGAAAACTCTTTTATGAATCGCCTATAAAACCCTGCATGTCCTAAAAATCCTCAAAGTAATTTTACAGAAGTAGAAGGTAGTAATTTGGAGATAACTTCAATTTTGGCTTGATCCATCTCAATACCTCTAGCAAATATTTTATGACCCAACACCATCCCTTCTTGCACCATAAAATGACACTTCTCCCAATTTAGCACAAGGTTAGTCTCTTCGCATCTTTGTAACACCAAAGCTAAATTATGCAAGCATGAATCAAAAGATATACCAAAAACAGAGAAATCTTCCATGAAAATTTCAATGTATTTCTCTATCATGTCAGAAAAAATAGCCATCATGCATCGTTGAAAAGTAGCAGGTGCATGCAAAGACCAAAATGCATCCTTCTATATGTAAATGTACCATATGGACAAATAAATGTAGTCTTTTCTTGATCATTAAGTACAATAGGGATTTGGTTATACCCTGAATATCCATCTAGAAAACAATAATACTCATGTTCTGCAAGTTTTTCTAACAATTGATCAATGAAAGGTAAAGGAAAGTGATCTTTGCGAGCAGCATCATTCAATTTTCTATAATTCATGCAAACTCGCCACCCTATAACTGTTCTAGTTTGAATTAATTCATTCTTTTCATTGGTTAGAACAATCATACCTCCTTTTTTTGGCACTACTTGCACAGGACTTATCCAATCACTATCAGAAATTGGATAGATAATACTTGCATCGAATAACTTAATTACTTATGTTTTCACAACTTCTTGCATTTTCGAATTGAGCCTCCTTTGTGGTTGGATGACTGGTTTGTATTGCTCCTTCATCAGAATTTTGTGCATGCAAATCGAATGGCTTATTTCTTTTATATCAGCAATGGTCCATCCAATTGCACTCTTATGCTCTCTATGCACTCTAAGTAACTTTTCCTCCATCACCCCTATCAAAGAAGAAGAAATAATCACTGGATAAGAAACACCATCAAGAAAAGCATATTTTAAATAAGAAGGTAAGGGTTTAAGCTAAAGAGTTGGTAGTTCTTCAATGGAAGGCTTAGGCTTCTTTGTACTTGACTCCAACTTTTCAAATTTTTGTGATTTCCATCTCGAACATAGTGGACTTGCTTCTAAAAACTCCACGGTCTCTCTAATTTCTTCATTCTCGATTTTTTCTCTTTTGGCCGAACCAAACATGCCTCTATAGGATCTTGAGTTGTGATCAATTCAAACACGGTCTTTACTTCACTGTCTATAGTATCTATATTCAAGCAATCACTTGGTCCCTCGGGGTTTTTCATGGCTTTGAGGACATTGAAAGTGACTTGATCTTCTCTCACTCTAAGGATCAATTTTTCTTGTTGTACATCAATGAGAGCTCTTCCTGTGGCTAGGACTGGTCGGCCCAAAATAATAGGAACTTCATAATCCTCCTCCATCTCTAGCACAACAGAATTTGCTGGGAAGATAAATTTATCCACCTTTATTAAAACATCTTCCAACACGCCTCTTGGATATTTGATAGATCTATCCACCAATTGTAAAGACACAGTGGTCACTTTTACTTCTCCTACACCTAGTTTCACAAACACCGAATAAGGCATTAGATTTATACTAGCACCAAGATCACATAAAGCTTTATTAAAGTAAGCATCACAAATATTGCATGGAATAGTAAAACTCCCTGGATCTTTTAATTTTGATGGTAGCTTATTTTGAAGGATGGCTGAACATTCCTCGTTCAACTTCACAGTCTCATACTCATCTAACTTCCTTTTGTTAGCTAGGATCTCCTTCAAAAACTTGACATAGCTCGGCATTTGAGCTAGAGCATCTACCAAAGGAATATTAATGTGCAATTGTTTAAGATAATCAAAAAATTTTGCAAATTGCTTATCTTGCTTGTGTTTGGCTAGCCTCTCCGGAAAAGGACTAGGTAGAACATATGGCATTAGAGATGGCTTGCTCTTTAGTGGCTCATCCTTTTGTTTGGTTTCGGTGGAAGATTTAGCCCTGTTCTCTTCTTCTACATCCTCACCTTGCCCTTGCTTTCCAACTTTTTTTCCACTTCTCAATGTAATTACCTTTGCATTCTCTATAGGGTTCCTCTCGGTATCACTTGGCAAGGCACCACTTGGTCTCTCATTAATTCTCTGAGCTAATTGCCCCACTTGTTTCTCTATGTTTTGAATTAATGCTTCTTGATTGTGGAGTCTTACATCGATACTTCTCATGAAATCTTGAGTGGTTTGAGCTTGTTTTTTTGCAAGTTGAGCTTGCCTTTCTACAGTTTGGGCTAGCTTGGCAACCAAATCCTCCAAGTTGGAATTATGCTTCTCCATGAATGGCGGTGCTCTTGGTCTTTGTTGATTTTGACCTCCCCAAGATAGATTAGGGTGATTCCTCCATCCTGGGTTGTAAGCATTGGAGTAAGGATTGTGTTTGAGGACCCTTGTTAAAATTTGAAACAAAGTTAGCATGTTCAGAAGAACTGGCATAAGGGTTACCTACTTGACAATTAGTGCTAATATGATTTCCACAACAAAATTCACAAGATACTCCTTGAGTTTTTAAAGAAGCAATCATATTGCTTAATGCATCAAGTTTTACATTCAAAGTTCTATTGGTGTCAACTTCATGAACTCCACTTGGCTTTCGGGCTTGGTATCTCTCAGTTGGCCATTGGTAGCTATTGCTTGCCATCTCCTCCAATAGATGAAAAGCTTCTTCGGGTGACTTGTTTTGCAAAGTGCCTCTAGCTACCACATCTAGATTAGCTCGAACGGTAGGACGCGCTCCATTATAGAATGTATGTACTTGCATCCAAATTGGCAAACCATGGTGCAAGCATCTCTTTAGCAGATCCTCAAACCTCTCCCATGCTTCATAGAAGGGCTCACCATCCATCTGCATAAATGCAGTAATATCATTACGCATTTTGGTAGATTTTGCAGAAGGAAAATATTTACTTAGGAATTTTTGAGCCAAGTCTTCCCAAGTAGTGATAGAGCCTACAGGAAAAGAAGTCAACCAAGTCTTAGCTTTATCACGAAGAGAAAATGGGAACAATCTTAATTTAAGAGCATCATCAGTAACGCCATTGAATTTAATAGTGTCACAAATTTCAATGAATGCTTCTAAGTGTAGATTTGGATCATCATTAGGTGATCCACTGAATTGCCTTGCATTTTGAGGCATTTGAATTAAGGATGCCTTGATCTCAAAATTGTTGGCTTGCACTGCCGGCCTCCTTATACTTGATTGTGCTTCTTGAATTGTTGATGTAGCATAATCTTTCAAAGTCCTCCTTGGAGGTGCGACTTCTTGATCTTCAGCTATTACAATGTGAATTGCTTGTGATTGTTTTGTTCTTCTCCTAAGAAAGGTTCTTTCAATCTCAGGATCAAACTCTTTAATGTCTCCTTGTTGGTTTCGAGTTATGCGATGCTCCTCCACCTTTTATAGAGAAGTAAGTTTGGCCTACAAACAAAACAAATTAAAAAATAAAATAAAGGCTAGTCTAAACTAATAATTGCTCGATATCAATAGTAATTGGAAAATTGTCAAAGCAATCCCCGACAATGGCGCCAAAAACTTGTTAGGTGAATTGCAAGTGCACAATATCAACAAGTAATAAAGTGATGAGTGAGTATCGTTCCGATAATGACTGTTTTATTTATTTTATCCAATTACTTACCGAAAGTGATCAATCAAAAAATTTAGCTTACCAAATCGAAAAGACAAGTAAAAAGTGAACTAAACCAATTAAAATACTAAAATAATAAAAAAAATTAAAACTTAAAGAATTCAAAAGCTAATTAAAATTGTAAAGTAAAAATAATCTAAAACAAACTGAAAATTAATAATATCAAGATCACAAAGTGTTAGAGCATCCAACTTCACTTAACCATTCATAATTAATTTTCTTAACTTTTCATACAACAAATTAATTTCCAATTGTGTTGGCGAAATTTCCCTAAGATGAATTAAAAGCCGACCTCGGTCTAATAATCCCTAATTAGGTATGTTAACCCACACTAACCTTAGGTGAATTTAAACTACCTAAAAGCATTAAGTTCTTGTGGAAATTCCCGGATTTAATCTAAGTAGTCCCAACCTAGATCTACTACCATAGCCACATAAATAATCTAGTGTACCTTGACCTAGATTTAATTTATGGTTCAATATCACTAATGCGCATGCACACAATCTCCACCCGGTATCATGCATACATAAAAAATCATTCAAAAGTTGGCCAAACTTCTAAAAACATTAAGATCATGATAAAAAACGACATAATCAAAACAATTCTATTGCATGAAAGTCTTTGAAAATTAATCAATCATGATTAAGATCCATTGTAGCTCTAACAAAAGAAATTTAGAACATAGTAAAAACTAAACTAACAAATATTAAAGAAAACATAATACTAAATAAAAACAAATTCACCAATTTGAGATACAAGGAGCTTCAGGTTTGTCTCTTCTTTCTCTCCTTGACACGCACCAACTCCACTAAAATAGAAGAAAAAAAATCTAAAACCTAAAATCTTCTGCAAAGATGGTGGCTCCAAGGATTCTCCCTTCTTCTGCGGCACAAGAGCAGTTTATATATAGCCTCCAAAAATCTGCCCTAAGTCGACTCCCACTAAGATTTGGAAAAGATTTCTCCTTGATTTTCTTTGAACCTTATCTTCAATCATGGTCAAATTCTCCAAATATCTAATTTGGGCTGGCTTTTTCTTCAAGATGAAATATTTTGAAAGATATTGCAATATTCTGGAAGATCTGAAAATATTTCATACAAAATAAAATTACATGAGTAGCAATTAAATTCACCCAAAATTCATCAAAATTTAGCAAATATCAAGTCTAAATAAGCAAGAATACTCTATTAAAAATAGAGTTATCAGTGGGCAGTAAATATAAGAATTTAAATAAAGAATATGAAACTCATTGAGTAGTTTATCCACCATCTTGTTGTTCAAATTAGATCCATTGTCGGTGATTATTGCATGGAGAACTCCATATCGAGTGATGATGTCACGTCGAATAAATCTTGCCACGTTCTTAGCAGTAATGTGAGTATAAGAATTGGCTTCAATCCATTTGGTGAAGTAATCAATGGCCACCGATATAAAACAATGTATGTTGGATGCCTTGGGATTGATCGGTCTAATGATATCAATGCTCCACATTGAGAAAAGCCATCCTTGGATATTTGATGTAATTCATTAGGAAGAGTATTAGTCTTGTTTCTATAGACTTAACATTGATGATAGCAATGTACATATTGTATATAATTAGTTTCCATGGTTAATCAGCAGTAACCTAGCTTCATAATTTTTCTTGCGAAAAAATGGCCATTTATGTGGGTACCACATTCTCCTTCATGAATGTCCTTCATTAATTGATTGGCTTCTTTAATGTCTACACACTTCAAATAAATGAATCAAAGGATCTTTATATATAAGGAATCTCCACTAAAGAAGAATTTGGAAGCTAACTTGATTAGATATTTTCTATCAACAGCTCTACTTCCTTCGAGGAATTTGCCTTCTCGAAGGTAAATCATGAAATCATAATACCACGGATTTTCATTAGGCTCCCCTTCTACAAGCATGCAATAAGCAAGTTTCTCTAAAATGTTGATCTTCAAAGGGTCAATGTTTAACCCATTAGATACTTTGAGCATTGATGATAATGTTGCTAATGCATCAGCAATTTGATTTTGAAATCTCGGTAGGTACTCAAAAGAAATTTCTTCAAATTCCTTTACCAAGTCTTGAAGGTACTTATGGTAAGGAATAAGCTTCGAATCATGCATTTGCCATTTATCTTCCATTTGAAGAATGATTAATGCATAATTGCCATTGACTTGTAATTTCTTGACTTTCATGTTAGGAGCCAATTGCAAGCTAAGAATACAAGCTTCATATTCAGAAATGTTCTTGGTGCAAGGGAATATCAGCTTCGCAGCTACAGTATAATGTTGACCCATTGGGGATATTAGAACTACCCAATTATTAGAACCAAAAAGGTTAATGGCACCATCAAAATACATGGTCCATTTGTTAGAGGAGATTAATTACATTCTATCATCAACCTCATCCAAGCCATTAGTCTTTTCGGGATCTTCGACAAGTATGTCAATTATGGCTTGATCTTTAACTAACTTTTGCGCCATGTTTTGGACATCGAATTCAGAGATTAATATTTGCCATTTAGCAAGCTTTCCAACTAGTGCAGGCTTCTCCAATAGGTACTTAATTGGATCATTTTCAATCACTAAGAAGATTTGATGCTGAAGAGTGTATTGTTGCAATCTCTACAACACCCAAACTAGGGCTACACAAGTTTTCTCAATCTTCGAATATATATTTTTTTTTGGTAAAGGTAAGTATTATAAGATTTCATCCAAAAATTTACAAGGAAAGGAGATCGGCACCATCAACTCTCGGGTACCCGCATAACCGAGTGAAGGGGGTGCCAAACTCGACTAAACGGATATACAAAAGATGGGGGTAACAAAACTAGCAGACCCTCAACAGTAATGATTAACAAAAAATAAATGGGTCAATGCCCCAACAACATTGAAGCATCCTATTTCGGGGGGTGTCCGGCACACCTTTGTACGTCAAAGCTTTGTCCCTAACCGCTTTGTTGAGATGTTGTTGCATAGAAGGCACAAAGAGATTCGATGATCGAAATAAGATGTTGTTCCTCGTCTTCCATATAACATCGCACAAGGCAGCAAAAGAGAATTTGGTGATATTCGAATGGAAATTGCTGGTTGATAATTGGGAAGTCAACCATTGGATAATTTGAAGCCATGGACGGTTTGACCATGGAATATTGCATTTGTCAGCCCATATCTTGGCAAGGGAGTTAGGAATAGAGCAATCGAAGAAGAGATGATCGATCGAGTTAGGTGTCACCTTGCAGAAAACATAGTTACCGGAGGGAAGTCGACCGCTGGCCATCAGAAATTGTTGCGTCAGCAGCCGATTCCGAGATATGATCCACAACAGAAATTGATAACGAGGAATAATTGCCTTGTCCCAAATGAGAGGCGCCCAAGGGACTAGACTTCCTTTTCGCCTAATTACATTCTAGGCGGAAGAGATTGAAAACTGACCAGAAATCTGTGGGATCCATTGAAAGGCATCAGAGGACGCCGAAATAGACGGGAGAGGGTCCTGGATAGCCAGAAGCACCAGCCTTAGAGAGGTGCCCTCATTCGAAAATAAATCAGCTACTCTGGCTTGACAATGTAGAGGTAACCGGTATATTTCAGCGTGGGAGTAACGCTGGCTGAGAAGTCCCGAAGTCATCCACGGATCAAACCATAAGGAAACGGTTTGACCATTACCTATCCTCCAACGAAAAAATGCTAATGCCTTATCCCTCAACTGTAGTAATTTCCTCCATGCCCAAGAGCAGAACATAGGAGCAGATGTAGTCCAAAAATGATTGTTTTTGAGGTGGTTCAAGTGAACCCAAATACACCAAAGGGACTCCTTGTCCGTAAATAAGATCCAAATATGCTTGTACATGGCAGCAATATTGTTTTCCCGAATCCTTCGAATACCAAGCCCCCCTTCCTTTTTTGGAAGACAAACATCCTCCCAAGAAACTTTCGCCCCTCCTACACCTAGGGCGGGACCCTTCCATAGGAATTGGCGACAGAGTTGCTCAATTTTGCTTACTACCGATGATGGTAGCCAAAATATGGAGGCCCAGTATACTTGTATAGCATGCAGGACCGACTTAATCAATTGCAACCGATCGGCGAATGAGAGGAACCTAAGATTCCAAGATTGAATTTTGGAGGTGAGGAGGCTTACCAGAGCGTTGCAATCAGACTTAGACAGTCTTGCTGTAATAATAGGAACTCCAAGATATTTCACCGGTAAGTGACCTTCCCGAAAGTTGAGGCGATGAAGAATGGTGTCCCGAGTTGATTGCGGCATGCGGGAAAGAAATACTTCACTTTTTGAATTATTTGGCCAAAGTCCACTCCAGTTTGAGAAGCGGAGAAGTCCATCATGCATACATGCTACCGATTGATCATTCGCCTCACTGAAGATGAATACATCATCAGCGAAAAATAGGTGAGATAGTTGGGTGTTTCGGCACCTCCAAAAGAAGCGGAATTCTGGCTTCCGAGCTTGTGCCACTAACATCCCAGAAAGGATCTCCATCACTAATGTAAAAAGATATGGGGACATAGGATTGCCCTGTCTAAGACCCCGGCCACTAGTGAAAAAGCCATGAAGCTCCCCATTAATAGAGACAAAAAACCTGGGAGTGCGGACGCACACCATAATCAACCGAGTCAAATGGTTCGGGAAATTGAAAGCCCGAAGGGAGGACTCAAGAAAATTCCAATCAACAGTGTCATATGCCTTCCGGAAGTCCACCTTGATTGCACATTTCGGAGAGTAGCTGGGGGAATGAAATCCCGAAAAAAGTTCTTGTGCCAGCAGGATGTTGTCAGTAATGCGCCTACCCTTGACAAATGCATTCTGGCTAGGGTTGATAATCGTAGGTAATATTCTGGCAATCCTATTGGCAATTATCTTGGTGATACACTTGTACACTGTGTTGCAACAGGCGATAGGCCGAAAATCATTTACCGAAGATGCGTTTGGGACTTTAGGCACTAGGGCTAGAATGGTACAGTTTATCTCATGAAGTAACTTACCACTTTTAAAGAACTCTAGCACAGCTTCCATAACCAAAGGACCGACTGTAAGCTAGTTTTTCTTGAAAAAATCTGTTGTAAACCCATCCAGCCCCGGGGCTTTGCCCCCGGACATAGAGAATATAGCATTTCGAACATCCAGAGGCAGAATCGGTTGAGAAAGAAAACTGACCTGGTCAGTAGAGGGCAGACGATTGATGAATGTTCTGATTTCCTCAAGCGGAGGAGGGGCTGGTCTAGATATCGGAGCCAACAAACCAGCAAAATGTCGAACAAAAGCCTGCTGTATCTCACCTTGATCAGTAATCAAGGATCCTGAATCATCCTGGATAGATAATATGCGGTTCCTAAGATGATGTTGATTAACCGTATGGTGGAAAAAACGAGTGTTGAGGTCCCCCTCCTTGAGCCATTTGATCCGGGATTTCTGTTTGTAGAACGATTCCTCGGCTGAACGAAGCTCATAATATTGCCGAGTTCTATCCTGCTCCGTTGTCGCCAAGTTGGCATTTTGGGGATCCAACTGCAGCTCTTCCTGGACAGCTTGGAGGGAACTTTTGGCATAGCCGTGCGTGTACTAATATCCGAATAGTACTCCTTATTGAGCAACTTCAACCTACCTTTCAGTATTTTCAGCTGGGAGCAGAGTCGAAACATTGGAGTGCTAGTAACATGAGAATCCCAAACCTGTGCCAGGGTCAATTCAAACTGAGGATGAGTCATCCAAAAGTTGAAAAACTTGAATGGCTTCCTCCTAGCCAAAGGCTGTAATACCCGGACCACACACGGAGAATGATCTGAGATACCAGGAGAGAGAAGATTAGCCTCAGAGTAGGAAAACTGGAGGCTCCATTGGTTATTAATTAGCACCCGGTCTATCTTCCGCTGTTTCCTATGGATTCCAGAATAGGATGACCATGTAAAGCGAAATCCGACGTAGCGTAAGTCATCAAGTTCAGCTTGGAACAGGCACTCATTTAGTTATTCAAAGGAAGGATACCAAATATCCGAGCTACCCTGGCGATCAGAGGCATCACGGATGGCATTAAAATCCCCACCTATAATCCAGGGGCTGCAAACAACGAACGAGCTAATTCTTATCAAATCCGCCCAGAGGGGCCTTCTAAGAATGTATGTATGGTCACCATATACCGCAGCAAAAAATAGTCGAGTTCCCGTCCATAAATGCCTAATCTGGCCATGAATAATTTGGCCAGAAATATATTCATAAGAGAAGTCTATAACGTTAGGATCCCAGCCTACCCAAATACGGCCCCTTGGGAAGGAATCATAGTTAGCAATCCAAGTCCATCCAGGTAAAATGGCCGACGAAATAGATGCAAAAAGATGCCGGCGGACTTTGGTTTCAAAAAGACCCAGACAGCTAATATTCCGAGAAGAAACAAACCGCCGGACTTCAGCTTGCCTAACCGGGTCAACCACACCCCGAATATTCCAAAAACCAAGATTCATACCTCGAAAGTAGATAGCAAAATATAGATATTTACAGGAGGAGGCAAATGATTGCCTACCTGCGTTTGGACACCCGCCGACGACTCGTTCGTTGAGGCGGGGGAGATTCATCCCGAGGAGGGCTTTCCTGGATCGAGCTGATGGTGGCCTGCGAATCTGGAACCCGTGATAGCATCATAGGATCTTCCGCAAGGCCCTCCTGTTTCTTGGTTATCATGGGTCTCCTCCTTGTTATTCATTCCATGTGGGGACTCATCATCGAAACTGCTCCCTTCACATTCTTCTAAGTCCTCCTCTAAAGATGACGTGCCTTGAGAAACTTCCATGTTTGTATGACAGCCACTAGCAATCTGCCTTACAGCATCATCAAAACAGTGCCGCTCCTTGTCCTCCGTTACAGGCAATGGAGGAGGAGATGCAGGAAGATTCTTAGGAGGTGCAGAGTTGAATCTTTGCTTGTTTTTCTTGGCTTGGCGCCGAAGTGCACGCCTAGCTGCAGGTTGGATCTGCCAATCATTTGCTTTGTTCGGCCGTTCTTCCTGAGGAGGGGAGAGGATCACTTCAGAGTTGAGAGGGGCCTTAGCTTTCGAGGCAGCTGCAATATGATCTGTTGTTCTCCTTCTATCCCCATCTATGTGCACCGGCCTAGCATGAGTATCCCCTCCCGGATTCTCCAGGTCCAACTGGTTACCTGCTGGTGCGCCCAGGTCAGTACACTTACGGGGAACTTGTGGATTGCAGTTATGACCAAACACTCCACATTTTCCACAAGAGGTGGGACGCCATTCATACTCAATAGTCACCTCCCTTGTTGTGCCTTTCATAAAAACCTTTACTGAGTCCCTCCTAACATCAGTAGCCTTTATTTCAACACACACACGGGCAAAGGCTAGGTTCTTCAATTGTTCTGTGTTCTGGTCTACATAGAGGGGCTTGCCAATCAAACTAGCAATACCTCCAATGCCTCTTTTGGTCCACAGCACAAAAGGGATGTTCCGTAGTCTGATCCAGACCGGTATCTTGGAGTGATCATGCTTCTTCAACTCCATAAGCGGATCCCATTGCTGTAGGACAAGTGGAACTCTTGCAATTGTCAGCGGCCCATTTTCAAGCAATGCCCTCCTGAAGTTTGCATCCGGAATTCGAAAGAAAAAGAATCCCTTGTCGTCAGCCTTAACATCAGCAAGTTTAGAGCCCCAGGCATGCGTTAAGGCAATCTCAACCAATTTGAAAGGTAGTTTTTTACCAACGAAATAACCCACCAGGCATTCCGGCCATAAAGGATTGACCCCATGAAGGGCTTCATCCGGGAAATAGGCAACCAGCTCACTATCAACCTCAACAGGTTCAAAGTATTCTAATTCATACCCCATTAGAGCAGTTTTTGCCACATTTGCCCAAGTGCGAGGGATATTTTCATTTTGGCGAATCTGGGCAGGCCTGGGGAGGTCGAACTCATCCCTCATATGATTAACCCGACCAATACGGGGGACTGAAGTTCCATCTCTAGAACTCCTGTCAATCGGACCATCCGTTTTGGTCCCTCGACCTAGTGTAGAGACCAGCGTTTTAGCCATCCCCCTCTGCACAGGCGCATCACCTCGAGCAGGCAGAGCTGCGCGGGATCTAGACCGAAATGGTGGAGGCCGACTCCTACCACGTCTCATGCTATACTCTTCCCTAGGAGTTTTCCCAGTCAGTGGGAATTTCCTAACATCAACAGAGTCTCCCATACCAGCCATAGTCGGAGCATCAGCAGCTCAAAAACCAGAAGAAACCCTAACGCAGATTTGAGATTCCAGGAAATGTCGCCATACCTGGGAGCTCTCATTCAGCGAGGGTGTTGCCCAGAGGAATGTGAGGAACTTCACCGAAAATTAGCCCTAAAGGAGGGCCGGAACGATCGTTGGAGCTCCACGAACCAGCGGGCGATCAGATGAGGCAGACGGGAAATAAAGAGGAAGTGAACAGTAACCCGATCCGATTTTCCTTCTTTTCGGTCTCTCTTTCTCTCAGTTTTTCTTCTGTTTTTTCGGTCTCTCCATCTATCTCTCTCGAGCACTCTCTCTCTCGCTCCCTTTTCTCTCTGACTCTCCGTCCGTCTCCCCCTCGAGCTCCCTCTCTCCGTCCCCTGCTCTCTCTCCTTTCTCTCTGCCCCTCGAGCTCCCTCTTCGAATATTGCGATTCACAATCAAAGAATTTCTTGCTTAAGTAGTAAATGACTCATTCTTTGCCATCATCTGATCCTTTTGGGCTAACGTGGCTCTCAATGACCTTTTATAAATGGTGAGCAGTGTGCTTTAAGTGTGGCCAACAAGGCCATATTACAAAGGATTGCCCACGCCGGTTAACTACTATAGAAGCATCACCACTGCAAGTAGGATAGCGGACTAGGACTGCACCGCGGGATAACGGACTGGGACTGCACCGCGGGATAACTCCAATTGTCCTTTAGCGTAAGGATAGATGTACACGTCACAAGGGGGAAATGAAGGATTCAGAGGCCATAATATTAAGGTGTAAGATAGTCATTGGCGATCGTAGTAATATGTTAGTTGAGGATTAAAAAGGAGGGTACATTGAAGATGGCATTTTGTGTGTGAGATGGTCACTATGAGGATACTGTAAAGCCGTTTGGATTGACCAATGCGCTCACTGTTTTTGTGGATTTGATGAATTAAGTGTTTAAGTACTAATTGGATCAGTGTACAATCGTGTTCATAGATGATATAGTGATATATTCGATAAGTTCAGAGGAACACGAGCAACAATTGAGGTTGTTAGAGTTAATGGATATTAGACAAACTGTGATCTTGATGATTTACGGAACCGAATTTTATTTTGGTGGATAAAGGATTAATTATCCCGTGGGGATACTAAATGGATTAGTGGTGAAACATCGTAGTTGATGATTTATTCACGAGGTATTAGTAGACTCGAGGAGGTACCGAAGGTTTTAGTGCTATGGGGGAATTGATTTGCACCAACCTTCAAGTGATTTCGATGACACCTTTGAGGGGGGGGGGGGTGTGTAATCGAAGTGAATGGAATGTCAAAAGTGAATGGAGGGTATGTGGGAATCCAGGCTGTAATTTGATGGAAATTTGGTGGACCATAGTTCGAGTGTTGTTGGGGGATCCCAAGAAATGACCTCATGGATTGGCAACTTGAGAAGCTTTTGCACTTCGAGGTACCCAAATGAGGTTGAAACTATGAGGCTTGGTATGAGACAGGCCAAAACGGATGATATCTCTATGAGAGAGTCCATATTGGAAAGGATTTTTTCTGTATTGGTGTGTGGTTCAAGAATGCCTATATCAACTAATCTGATGAGCGGGGAGTGGTCGCTAGGGCTAGAGAGCCTGAGCAAGAAGCGACTCCTGGCAGGCTTCTAGGATGTTGAAGATGATAAGGATGAACTGGACTATGCATCAATTAAGAGAATAAGTACCGAAGTGGTGTAGCAAAAGTATGAACGAGCTTGGGAAACTCCAGTTTATTGGAGTGAGGTCTGAGATAGTGGGATCCCTGGTCCAAAGATTGGCCGGCAATTAGTGGTTGTGATTAAGATTATTAGGGATAAGCGATTGACATGCAAAGCTGGCGAGTTGGACCTTTCGAGTTTAGAATCGGATAAAGATTTTAGCCTTAAGTGAATGAAGGACCATGAGATTACGTGAATGACAGGGTGTCATACAGTGATAGACTGGTGCAGATTGTGGATAAAAGGAGCCACATGGAAAAGCGAGGCAGTAATGAGGCATCAATATGCCCACCTATTTGAAGAGTTGAGTAGTAACGCAAATTTCGAGGATGAAATTTCTGTAAGGGGGGAAGAGTTATGACATCGTTGATTTTCTTATCTATGGTGGATTTTATGAATGCGTAGTCATTAATATATTGCTAGTCAGTCTCGCTCTGAATTGATCACTCATGAGCTACTAACCAAAGGGGAGAGGCTACTAAATACTTCGCCAACGCGCAATTCTTGAAAAAGCCACCCGTTAGTTAAGACACGTCGGAGTTGCGATTGATTGACTTGCCAATGGTTTCTATCCAAATTCAATTGTCGGGTTTTTCGGACATCGGAACTAAATTATTGGACATTGGCCTTATTATTTCCCAAAATTTTTGAGTACTTAGAAATGTCGGACATAAGAACGTTGAGCCAAAAATTGGACCCGAGACCTCGTCATTTTTCCTTCCCTCTTCTCTTACTCTCTCCCACATGTGTGCACCTCTCTCTCTCTTCTCTTTCTCTCTCCTCTTTCCCTCCCTTTCTTCCCATTCTGACCACACTTGCCCCCCATTTTTCTCTCTCACGTCCCCTCCCCTCTGTTGCGCCTGCCCCTCTCACGTCCCCTCCTCATTTTCATATCTTTTCCCTCTACAGGTCACTTGCTTGTCCTTTCTTCCCCCCTCTTTTGACTTTTCAAAATCCCTCTCTCTCTCTCTCTCTCTCTCTCTCTCTCTCTCTCACGTGGGCAAAACTGCACGTTCAATAGCTGCCTTCTACTTCTTCTTCTTCTTCTTTTGGTCTCCCTCTCCATCATCGGCTCAGTTGCTGCTACTGCTATTGCATTTTGGTGCTGCCGCCCAATAACCACCACCACCTCCACAGCTCCATCCTCTCGTCGGGATGCCACTGGACGGCCAACAGGTCGCCACCTGATCGAAACCAACCACCCAACCCTTTGTTTTTCTCTCTGCCCTCATCTGACTAGACCAGATTTGGTCGAACCGATGGCCACTGCATCGTTGTCACAACCTTGCTAGTCGTTAGTCACACGTCAGACTGCCTGAGGACGGTCGCCCGCCACCACGAGCCAACCCTGAACTAGTTATCTTTGTTTTTCCCCACTCTCCTTTGTTTTCATGTTGGACCTGGTTCTGCCACCTGAACTAGTCACTTTTGCCCTTAATCCACCACCGAGCTCCACCACACCATTGCCGGGCCACCTGGGAGTTGCCAAACCCCGAATGGCCGTCCTCTCCTCCCTCTTT
Source organism: Corymbia citriodora subsp. variegata (assembly GCA_014858505.1). Taxonomy (NCBI): domain Eukaryota; kingdom Viridiplantae; phylum Streptophyta; class Magnoliopsida; order Myrtales; family Myrtaceae; genus Corymbia; species Corymbia citriodora. The sequence continues at coordinate 10,576,703 of CM026413.1, forward strand.
CCGTTTTGGTTTAGGGCCGAGCAGCCACCACTGGATCACCTAGTCACCGTCTAGTCACCCCTCACCACCGTTTGAACCTCCTCAACCACACTAGAGAACCGCCCCTTAGCCGGCCTTGAACCGTCGGCCATCTCTCCCTCTCGAATATGCTTTCCGTTGTTGTAGCCCTCGCCCGATTGCTGGAGCTGTTGACCATCGTCCAGACGTTGCCGGACAGCCTACCAGCCGGCCCCGTGCTGCCTCAGTTGTAGTTCCCTTCGTTTCTCATCTTTTCATCACATGAATAGCCGTCCTCGGCTGAGATCCGGTCCCGTGCCACCTCGCCTTGATGTGTAGGAGGTTCCCAGGCATTCCCCTTGCCACCGCCGTCGCGCTCGTGTTGCCGGAATTGCAAATTGGTGAGTTGTTTTCCTAATCCCTTAATTAGGGGATAATCTCGTATTAGGGGATAGTTTAATTAGTGTTAAATGTTATTAGTGACTAATTTGATTAGTTGTGCTTGATTTTGTATTATATGCCCTAAGTGAGATTCTGCTAAGCTAATGGTGGCTTGAGCATGCTTGTTGCTAATTAAATTGGATTATGGTTTATTAGCATTATTTCATTATACTAATCCTATGTTTGGTTAATGAAATTGGTTAAGGAAGGATTAGTAGAAATTATTTATGATTAATTATTTTGGAGGAATAATTAATTATAATTATATTATTTTATGGAAATATTATATTTTGTGCAAATTAATTCATTATTTATAATATTAATTAATTTCGAATTATTGGTTATTTTGGATGATTAATTATTTCTTATGATTACTTATTGAGGATGGATTAAAGTGAGCAATAATTATACGTATTCGATTATCGCTTATGGATGAAAGGTTGATAGTCATTTATAATGGTATGATTTGGACTTTAAATATTCATGGAATTTTTTTTGGAAATGAATTACTTTTGTTAAGTAATTACTTATAGAATTGATAAACAGTTATGATTACTTTATGTGAGAGCCAGTTAATTATTGGGATAATTAACTGAAGTATTTTTCCTTGGGTATTGAGATGGATTATGAGAATCATGGGAGTTTATAATTATTTCATTATAGTCAGTTATTTATGGGAATAATTGGCTATGATTAAACAATGGAGGTACGCGATCGTTTATTTAAGCACGTATATCTTGAGAAGTATGCAGACTTGTGTGATTGCATGCTGAAGTAATCACAGGTAATTACTTAACTATATTTTCTTTACATGTGAAAGTTGTGGTATTTTGATATGTGCGCACAACCATGCCTATATTGATTGATGAGGAAAGAGGAAAATGCGTGAGTAGTCGATGTGTTAATATGATCACGTAAAGGAAAACGCGATCAATGGATTTCGGTTACTCGATGGATTTCAGGGAAAGCGTTACCAATGGATTTTTGATAACCAATGGATTTTTTATACCCAATGGATTACGGAAGACGCAACTGATGAATTTCGGTTACTCGATGGATTTCAGGGAAAGCATTACCAATGGATTTTGGATACCTGATAGATTTCGGAAGACACAACTAATGGATTTTGGTTACTTGATTTATTTTGGGGAAAGCGTTACTAATGGATTTCACAAGATGCGACCGATGGATTTCGGTTACTAGATGGATTTCGGGAAAGTGTTACCAATGCATTTTCGATACTCGATGGATTTGGGAAGACGCGACCAATGGATTTTGGTTACTCGATGGATTTCAAAGAAAGCATTACCAATGGATTTTGGAAGATGCAACTGATGGATTTCGATGACTCGATGGATTTTGGGGAAAGCGTTACCAATGGATTTTGGGTACTCAATGGATTTCGGAAGACCCGACCGATGGATTTCGAGGAAAGCATTACCAATGGATTTTGGATACCCGATAGATTTCGGATACCCAATTGATTTCGGGGAAAGCGTTACTGATGGATTTTGGATTTGGCCCTAAGTGGAAGCAGTAATTTGGATACGTATGGAGACTCGGAATATGAAGTTAATAATTACTGTGCATTCTAGGTGATTGAATACGTTTACTGCATAATGGTTGCGTGGCTTCATGCGTGTATTGAACATGTGAAATGTTAGATGCCGAGGAAAAATGATAGGGTCTTGCTGCGTGTTTACGCGTGGAGGTGCATAATTGAGACACGCCTGATTAGTATATACTTGGAATGCTATATATGCGGTATTCTAATTATGTGAGTATTGGTTTGCCTTTGTATGGCTTGGGTGACTAATATCATGTAGGGTATGTGCAGCCACGAGATAAGGTTGCTTGTGATTAGATTTGATTGAGGTTTCGTTACACATTATAAACCGAGCAAAGCGGTGGTCGCTTGGTTTTTGATTGGTCATCGTTGATAGGTTGCATGATTAGACTACACCTAAAGCGCGCGAATTTCCTAATTGAGGTTTAAGATAATAACTTACTGAGATTTTATCTCATTGGTTATTGTATAACCATTTTCAAGTCCCTGATGGATGCGCTTGGCTATTGGTTGTTGGGATTGATCGGACCTTGAACCCCAAGGATAAGGGAGGAAGTAGATTAACCCCTTTGCCCTTATATATGTATTTTGTGCGCCTAATAATAGGACCAAAATGAAATGAGGTCGTTGTAAATTGTCTATTTTCTGACTATCCTTACTATTGATGTTTGACCGAGGTTTATATTTGTTTCCGCATGGTCATATTTCAAAGATAAAAAGAATGGTCGGCAACGTATTCTAGGACATTGCATTCCAATGACTGTAAGTGAAAGAGGGATTATCGCATGCTCAAGGGTTGAGAACGTGACATCAAGGATGACAAGCTGAACCCCACTCAAAGCCCATTGGAAGCCCTAATTTGGGCGTACTGAGATTGAAAGTGGGGTCGATGAAGTGCGGGTGTGGGGTGGGGTCGATGAAGTGCGGATGTGGGGTCAATTCACCGTGGGATGATTGCATGGGGTCGATCCACCGTGGGGTCAATTTAACTTGGGTGTGGGGTTGATTCAGCGTGGGGTCAATTCAGCGTGTAGGAAGAAACCCTAATTTGCGAACAGAGAGAAGAGAAACGAAGAGAGAGGTCAAAGATGATATGAGAAGAGAAACAATGTCATTTCTAAGCATTGCACGAAGAGAAACGACATCGTTTCCAATTGTTATGCAATGAGAAGCCATGTCGGAATTGAAAAAATCAATGTTGAAAATCGGAAATTAATAAACAAATATGGAAAATTATTAAAAAAATCCATGTATGACTTTTGGCCGGAAGTGGCACTTAACCGAACGATTTCACTTCGATTTGGCACTCAAGTGAGCGAAAAAAAAGTTTTGGCACCAAAGTGAGCACCGTACGAAAGTTTTGACACTCTTAATATTCTTCTACCGCTAATATTTCTATCAACAGTTGTCATGTTACTTAGGGTGATTATGTATGTGTTTTTACTTTTTCGTGCCATTTGAAGTTGAAAGGGTGATCATGCATGGATATACATTTTTTGCAATTCTAATTTTACTAAAAAAAAGAAAAAGAAAGGAAAACAATTGAAATTGAAATGGAGATGTGGTAAGTAAACACTCAATGAAAATAGTAAATCCAAACGTGTAATCCTAAAATTGAAAGAAAACAAAGCAAGAGAAAGAAACCCGCATCTCATTAGGTTTTTACACAACATAGGAGAAAACCCAAAACATACGTTAGGTATTGAATGAATGATACAAAAGATTAGTTAAAAAAGGATCTCGACCATTGCCTTTTATGAAAAAATGAAAGTTTCGGAAAGGACATTGACTACCATCATCTTTGGGATCGCCTTTTTCACCTATTATAAATTTAGCCTAAAGCTAAGGCAAATGGATTATATTTGAAACAAACACCGAATCATGCAAAGAACAATCAAAGCATGTCAAAGAATAAAGAAAATAACAATCGATCAATTCAAGTTGGCCTCAGGATCGGCCTTTGAGTTTGCACACATGATGTGCCACTAGAATATTTCCTCATTCATTTTTAGACATGACCTATGGTAATTAGCCAATGGTGACTAATACCATATGCCTCTAAATCGGGTTTTAATGTGTAACCCCAAGCTCAAGCCACGAGCATGCATCGGGTTGATGCAATTAATTAGCAATCACATACATAAAACTTGAAAGTAAACATGCAAGAAAATTTGAAGACCTTGATTCTCAACCAATCAAACAACTAGTCAGCCGACATCCACTTTATACATTCAGCATGCGCCAAGCATAATTACAGGCTCCAAATGATCGTTGAATGGCATTTTTATTTTCTGAAATTTTTTTTGTGCAAAGTTCAAGAAATGAGAATCAAAATTCTAAAAATCCTAGAACATAACCAGGTCATAATGGGCAAAACAAGGGAGGTTACAACAAAACAATTAAAAAACAAGCAATTGAGATAGGATCCTTAGGTGATCAGTCCTGCAAAAGTTATAGCACATCAAGCACTCAATAGGAACAACTTTCATGAAGAAATTTTCCTAAGAAGAGCTAGACATGAATTTATAAAAATCAAAGAACATAATGCAACGCATCAGAACAGAACACGGCAGCAAGGTTCTAAGGAAAAATCATGGCAACTTAGTCATGTTAATGACGTTACAAAAATTCTCAAATTTTGTCAAAACCTAGACATACGAATGGCAATCAAATTCTATGAGGACTTGACCTCAGAATCATCACACAAAAATTCATATAAAAATGGTAAGAGACATGCACAAACTTGAACCAACAAGCATTCTGAATTTGCAATTTTTTTTCAGATTTCACGGTAGCTTCACAAAAACGGAGAAGGGGTCTATTGACATGTAAATGAATCAAACTTGACATCATTAGAAAGCTCAAGGTGTGCTCTAAGATTCTCTACATGATGTGGAACTCAATTAAAAACGATTTCATGTTCGATTTGTGATATTTGCAAAAACATGCGATGTGGCAACACACGAGGCAGTAAGTGTGATGTCCTAAAATTTCTCGAACTATTTTTGGGCTTTAATTATGAATGTTTCACCAATTTGCTATTAACTGAGTTTTCACTCTGAACTGATCACTAACGAGATACTAACTGAAGAGGAAAAGCTACTGGGGACTTGTGCGCATGCATGAATCCTAAAAGTCGCCCATCAGTTTGAGACCCACTAAGTTGCGATTAATTGATCGGCCATGATTTTTAATCCAAATTCGGATATTGGACTTTTCGAACATCGAGATTAAATTGGACTTTGGCCTCATTATTTTCCAAAACTTTTGGGTACTTGAAAATGTCGGATGTAGGACGGCCGAGTCGAAATTCGAATCCGAAACCCCATCATTTTTCCCTTCCTTTCTCCCATGTGTGCCTTCCCCCTCTCTCTTCTTTTTTCTCTCTCCTCTTTCCCTCCCTTTTCTCCTTCCCGTTGCTGCCGCACCTGCCATCTCTCTCTCACGTCCCTTCCCCCTTTCTTTTTTGCCTCTACCGCCCGCTTTCTTGAGAAAATATTGGATAGGTTAAATAGTCCACGTAAATAATGTAGCTCACCATTCAAAATCGGACACGTGGCGTCCACGTCGGCGGTGGGCCCACGAGGGGCCGAACTCCTCTCTCCTCTCTCTTCTCTATCTCCCGTACCTGCTCTATCCTATTTGTCTTCTCTCTCTCTTCTTTGCAAAGGAGAGAGAGAGAGCAGCCCGACTTTGTGCCAGGTGGGGGGAGGACACGACGGTGGAGGCAGAGGCGGCGTTGGCATTGGTGTCGACATCGAGGTCCAAGAGCGAAGGCAGAGGGGTAGACCTGCTGAGGGAGAGGAGGTTGAAGGGCCCGTGGAGGGAGAGCGGCAGCGCGTGGGGCAGGGGATGGCGGAGCATGACGCTAGAGACGGAGCCAAAGGCATTCAGGACGGCGAGGCCCATGCGCCGCCTGACCGTAAAGGACAAGAGGGCGTCAACGACGTCGGAGTCGGCAAAGATCTCGAGGACGATGGGTCTCATGGCGGAGGAGGAGGAGTCAGAGCCAGAGGAGTCTTGGGCGGTGGCGATGATGACAAGGAGACACCGACGCCGACGCCAACGCTGACGCCGCCTCCGTCGTCGTGTTCCCCTCCGCCCGGAGCAGAGTCGGGCTGCTCTCTCTCTCCTCTACAAAGGAGAGAGAGAGAGAGAGAGAGAGGAGAAAGAGGAGAGGCCCTGCGTGGGCCCACTGTCGACGTGGATGCCACATGTTCGATTTTGACTGGTGAGTTGCACCATCTACCTGGACTATTTAACCTACCCAATATTTTCTCTGCTTTCTCCCCCACTTGCTGTCCTTTCCCCCCATTTTTCCTCATTGATTTGACTTTTCAAACCAACACTCTCTCTCTCTCTCTTGACTGAAAATCGCAAGGATGTGCGCTGCTTCTTTCTTCTCCTTAGCTTCTTCTTCTTCGATTCTTCCTCTACTTCAGCTTTCTATCTAATCGGAAGCGAAGCCGCTGCCATTACTGAGTCCGCATCGCCACTTCACCAACCACCACCGTAGCTCTACCGCCACCCCTGCTCGCTGCCACCCTTGCTCACCAATAGAACGCCTGCAAGTCACCGCCTGCCGGTCTCGGCCGAATTGCCCAGCCCCTCCTCTTCCATTTGCCGTTGCAATAGCTACGTCGTCTTTGTTCAGCCACTGTCGTGCCTCTATCTGTTGGTTGTCGTGCCACCTGGGGACCGCCGTCTGTCAAGCCCCGACAGTTGCGACCATGTTCTACTTCTCTTCTCTCTCTTCCCGTCTTAGTCGGAGCTGACCGCCACCATCCCAGCTGCCACTTCGTTGGCTTGCTGCTGCTGTTTCCAACCGCCTTAGCCACCGCTCAACCACCGTCCAAGCTCGAGTCAACCGCCTGTTCTCGCCAGGCTCACCTCTCCCTTGCTCGGTTCTAGTTTCGGCCCAACTAGTTGTTGTCCTAGCCTTTGGCTGCCACCTGAATCGTCGTCCGCCGCCCCTCGCCAACCGGAGAGTCACCCTCAGCCAGCCCTGAGCTGCTGGTCTCCCTCAGCCAACCCTGAGCCACTGGTCGCCCCTTCCACTGCCGGCTCCTCCTTTGGCCACACAGATAGCAGGTTTCCAGCCAAGATCTGGCCGCCATGTCGCCCGTCCCAATGCCCCAAAGGTGCTCGTGTGTTCACCTTGCCGTGCCCATCCTATCGTTAAACGGTAAGTTTCGGCTCTAAACCCTCGTTTAGCATATTAATCGCATTTAGGGTTAGTTTAGTTAGGTTAATCAGAATTAGATGGTTAGTTATGGTTATTTTGGCTAATTTGGGTTAGCGGGGGTTAATTAGAGACTAATGGTAATTTTAGTTAATTATGTGTTTATTTTATTATTTACATTTATTTATTCAGAAATTCATATAATATTGTCTTATTATTTTTTTAATAATAATAAATTATATTGTTGATAGTTATTGTGTTTAATAATTATTAATTAGGATGATTCCTCGTATTTGGATTAATTACTTTTCGATAAGTAATTATGGTAAATAGTGATTTACGGGAATTATCGGTCGTTGTATTATTGTGAGATGAATATTGTCTGAGGCAATAATTGACTGATTTGTTGATTGCTTGTTTATACCTTATTGATTGAAGCATGTATATGCTGGGAATTATGTAGTATTTTCTCATGAAATTGGTTGATTATCGAATTATTGCAATGTGGTGATTCATGGATAATATGTGGAATACTTACTGCTTCGTACGTGGACCTCATGCATATCTTGTATGGATAGAGTCCACTTGTTTCTTGAGGCGTGTGTAACGCAGGGTAAAGGACAACCCTAATGCATGCTTACATAGGAAAAAGGATAGAGCCTTGATGCGTGTTTACACGGGGAAAAGGATAAAACCCTAATGCGTGGTACGAGGGGAGGTAGTGGTGGTTGTGTCCTAATGTGTATTTACGCGGGAAAAAATATAGAGCCCTGATGCATGGTACGTGGGGAGGTAGTGGTGGTTGCACCCTAATGCGTGTTTACGTGGGGAAAATGCTAAATCCCTAATGCGTGATACACGGGGAGGTAGTGGTGGTTGTGCCCTAATGCATGTTTACATGGGGAAAAGGATAGAGCCCTGATGCATGGTACGGGGGAGGTAGTGGTGGTTGCACCCTGATGCGTGTTTACACAGGGAAAATGATAAAGCCCTGATGCATGGTACGCGGGAAGGTAGAAGCAGATATGCCCTGAAGCATGTTGATGCATGGAAACATATAATTGGAATATGCCTGCTTACTATGTGCATAGAACGTTATATGTGCGGTGTTCTAACTATGTGATTATTTGTTTGCCTTTGTGTGGCCGTGTATCTAATATCATGCAGGGTATGTGCAGTCGCGATGTAAGGTTGTTTGTGATTGGATGGTTTAATTATTGAATGTTATTATGAAAGCCATGCCTGTTATGTACTCCTGAGGTGGATTTGTGACCTAGCCAAGGTTTAGCGCTCGAACTTACTGAGATTTTATCTCATTGGTTATTAGTTAACCATTTTCAGGTCCTTGAGAGATGTGCACGGCCGTGGATTTTTGGACTGAATAAATCTTGAACCCTAAAAATAAGGGAGGAAGTAGATCGACCCTTTTTGCCGTATGTATTTTGTTGATTTTGTGAATAGTGCCCAAGGATAGGGTTGTACGAGTACCCCTTTCTTAAGGATTGAATGAGGTCGTTTTAAATTGTCTATGTTTCTGAATATCCCTATTGTTGATGTTTGACCGGGGTTTATTAATTGCTTCCGCATGTGCATAGTTATCTAATAAAAAAAATGGCCGGCGACGCATCTTGGGATGTCGCACTCTTTTGACTACAAGTGAAAAAGGGGATTGTCACGTTCTCATGGTCGGCGGCGTGACAATAAGCATGTTTAGAAAATGCATAGCCTACAACATGTATATGACATGGTAAAAATGGGAGAAAAGTCATATAGATTTTGTACAAAACCATGAACATTTTCATGAAAGGACTTACACATAAATGTGGTCACAATGCATTGTGCAAAATTAATAAAAGCCAATCAAGGGCATTCGTTGAGTATAATTGCAGAACCTAAATCACACTTAGACAGACAATTATTTAAGCAAGCAATGTCTAATTGGCATAATTTATACCTTCCTAGAAAAATGATGAGATGCACTATGACTTCCACGATGACATTGTAGACAAGAAATCACAATTGCACAATCAATTTTAGGCAAATGTAAATTGAACTACTCTAGGGACAGACATGACCTAGAGTTGGTTCACATAATTTTATCACCTATCTGATGTGCTCCAAATTAACCCAAAAAAAATAAAAATACATAATATAGCCATGAATTATGTGAACATTTTTTATGTGGAAATCTAAGACCAGATATTCATAAAAAAATTAGAAAAAAAATCCTCAATGGTGCAGGTTTGTCTAAAATAGCATCATAGGGATCAAATCACATGAGTTTTCCACATTTAAATATGCTCCAAAAATTTCGAGAAAAATACATCTTATAGCCATCATGTTTTAGAGCATTTTTCATGAAGTTGACTTCTAGATCTAAACACAACAATTGACAAAAAATTATCAAACAGATTTGGAGCATTAGTGCAGCAAGCAATTTCAGATTTAAGGTCGATTCACAAAATATATATATATATATATATATATTCGATCCGCATTCCTTACAAAAATCTAAAAATATATATATGTCATAATTTAGACCGTATCAATCCAAAATCCTAATAGAAAAATCAACAAAAAAAAAAAGACAAACTTGCTAACATCAGGTAAAACTTAGAAAAAACTAATTTTCTGCAATTTTAAGAACTTTAAATCCGAACTTTAGAATAGATTTCTAGATAGCAAACAATGTCAAATCAGGTGTCGTAAGATAAAGAATTGAAGCTCTCTAAGCATACTACGAAAGTGTAGTAGGCATCAAGACTAGGAAATGAGGTTTAACAGCTCATATTAGTCCTAACAGAAAGTTGCGTACAGAGATCCGAATTTGCAGATCATCCTCAACCGAAATAATATCATCACCAAGCTATCAAGCATGTTCATAGCAGCCATATATCATCAATATGAAGCATGTATTCGGTCCTAGAATGAATTCTAGTTCCGGCTACCTATCGTAGCCTCATTTCATCAAATTCGAGTTCATAGAGAGGTTTACCTTGTGATTTCGCTCGAATCAAGCTTGAATGAAGGGTTATCTCAGCAAAGTAGCAACAAGGATGGCCTGAGGAGGCTCCGAGACCTTCAAAGCTCATCAGAGGACGTTGGAATAGGCTAAGGGAGCTTCCACCTTAATCTGGTTCAAATTCAAACTGGATTGGTCCAATTTGGAGCCGATCGGACCGGCAGAGGGGGAGACGCGATATGAGGAGGGGGGGAATGGGCTGATTGGAAACTTGCTTGAGGAGATGCTGGCCACTAGAGACTCGTGGAGGGGCTGAGAAACGCCGGAGGGATGAACGGCAACAACAGCATCGCCAGTAATGGCAGCGGTCGAACCACACAAAGCGGTTAAGCGGGGAGAGAGAGAGAGTTTTTTCTTTTTGTAATTTTTTTAAGATGCAGCAAAATGAACCCCCTTCAAATTTTGGAGGGAAATTTGTATGTATACCACCCCACGATCAAATTCTAACGGTCAGTTCAATTCGACGGCTAAGGATCGATGTAATACTCTAACTAAATTGCTTAACCATTAAGAAATATTAGCATTTGATCATATGCTAATTTGAACGGTCATAATGCATCTCAATTGACTGTTCAGATCAATTTCGCGATTTAGGCCTAAATATGGGCATTTTTGTAATTTCATGAAACTTGGGGCATTTTTGCAAAATACAAAAAATTGAAGGGCATGAGGGGATAGGTCATGGGACAAGCCACCATGTGATGGTTGTCACCAATGATCAATCAGACCAATTCAGGCTAGTTCAATCGGTTTGGTCTTCTGTGGTGAGGTTCAGTCCCTATTCTCCTCTAAATCTTGCAATTTAGTTCTCGGGGATTAAATTGTAAAGGAATTTTGCTAATCTTAGAGAAAAATGGTCCAATCACAAAAAGATATGTCCACTTTTGAGCTAATTAGGCCTATTAAATCATTAAAATTCAATTCAATTATTTTTATTGGCTCAATTATCTAATCATTATGGAAAATATTTGACTTATGTTATGGGTGCACCAAATTGGAATTTCCCAGGCTAAATTGAGTAGTCTCACTAATTGTTTTCCAAGAATTGCAAATTAACTAAAATTAGATTCAATTAAAATTGCAAGACGCCATTGACTTAACTACCAATGCCTAAAGGGACTTGTTGTATTCAAATTGACCTTGAATGAGTGGCACGACTTTTTCATCAAAATTAAATTGGGGACTAATGCCGAAATTGAACCTCAACTTATCAAATTAAACTTTATTCATGAATGGATCAATTTGAATTTCGTGAATTGGAGCTCAATGACCCCACTTTCCTAAAGCCAATTAAGCTAAATTCTCCAAATTGAGAAATTTCCAAATGAATGTCCCAAAATTGACCCCGAATTTGATCTTAACTTACAAAATTGAGTGGAATGGAATTGGTCACTTGCAAATCACGTTGAACCAATCCAAACCCCTAATTAGGGGTAAAGATGTTAATTTACATTCTAGCTTGCCCAATCTTGAAGTTGATTAAACGAGTGAATGGATAATTATTTCTAAATCAAATATTATAAAAGGACCTAAGCCTAATTAAGACTTGAACAAAAGTAATTTTATTTTTGGTCAATTTCAAATATAAAACCAAGAAATTCAAAAAAAAAAGGTTCTTAATTGATTTTTGTAAAAAAAATTTATGAGAATATCAAATTAAAGCCAAAATGAGGTGATTTTGAAACTTTTTTATTTTTCAATTTTTTTGGTCAAAGATTTGATCAAAAGTTAAACCCTAGTTGACTTTCACTAGGATTTTGATTTCATAACAAAATTTTTGAATTTTTTCCAAAATTTTCACTTCAAAAGTGAAATTAAACTTGAAAAGAGTCTTTTTTATGCACAAAGTCACAATTTAACCAAGGGTTAACTTTTGGTCAAAGGATTAACAAAAAAGTCAACTCAAAAGTCGACCATTTGACTTTTTCGGGTTTTTATGTAAAATGAATAGGAAAAATAAAGCCAACAAACAGAATTTACAAATGATACTTTTTGCTCAAAATGGGTTCCATTGTGATTGATAACCCTAATTTTGATTTTCTTACCTTTATTGACGCACCAACTAAAAATCAGGTGTCAACATCAATGTGAAGAGCTTAGAGGCATGCTGCAAAAGTATGTGCTATGTGATGGAATTGTGGAGTCTGATGGAGGAAAAATATTATTGTGGGTAGGCACTTCCCAGTAGGTCACCCATCTTGAGATATTAAAGGAAATAAAGTTTATATTATTATTAATAGTATACATGTAATTTCCTTTAATATGTATGCCCTAAACTCCTGTTATAAATAGGGCAATTTCTTTTATAGTTGTAACGCTGAAGCTTTGTAACCCTGAGCTTGTAACACTGATATTTATAGTAAAGAGATTGCCTAGTGCGGCACCGTGGTTTTTCCCTTCTTAATTTTGGAAGGGTTTTCCACGTAAAAATTCCTGCTTGCCATCTTTTTCTTCCTGCTTTTATTCTTCGCATATTCGTGTCCCCAACAACTGGTATCAGAGGTTTTGGCGAAATAGTGGGAGCAAATATGGACGAAGGAAAGGTGAAGATTGATCAGTTCGATGGTAAGGATTTTGGTTTCTGGAAGATGTAATCGAGGATATGCTGTATCAGAAGAACTTGCATCAACCTCTGTCTGGAGAGAAACTAGAATCTATGAAGCAAGCAGAGTAGGAATTGTTAGATCGACAAGCTCTAGGTTTGATTCATCTTACATTGGCGCGGAACGTTGCTTTTAACATTGCTAATGAGGTGACAACGGTGGATTTGATGGCGACGTTATATGACATGTACAAGAAGCCTTCTGCATCAAACAAGGTATATTTGATGTGTCATCTTTACAAGGTATATTTGATGTGTCATCTTTTCAATCTAAAGATGGACAAGGGTGCTTCTATGACAGATCAGATCAACGAATTCAACGTGATCACGACTCAGTTGAGTTTGGTGGATATCAAATTTGATTATGAGGTAAAGGCTTTAATTTTATTATCTTCTCTACTTGAAAGTTGGAGTGCAACTGTAACTGCAGTGAGCAGTTCATCTAGTAAGAAAAAGTTGAAGCTTCAAGCAATCCGAGATTTGATTCTTAGCGAGGATATTCGTAGAAGAGAATCGGGTGAATTTTCGGGTGCTGCCTTAAATATTGAAGGCAAAAGGAGAAGTAATCAACGTGGGCGAAACCAGTACTATGGTAGATCAAAGTCCAGAGGGAGAAGCAAATTGAAACCTCGTGGTGAAATTATTTGCTGGAATTGCGAAAAGAAGGGACATCTAAAACGAGATTGTAGAGCTCCAAAAAAGAAAATTCAATATCGAGATCGAAATCAAGAAGAAGAAAAATCTATTAATGTAACTTTTGAAGAAACTCAAAATAGTGATGCCTTAATTTTGAGCATTGACAGTCCAATTGAGTCGTGGATTTTTGACTCAGGTACGTCGTTTCACTCTACTTCATGTAAAGAATTAATGCACAATTTTGTTGCTGAAAAATGTAAAAAGGTTTATCTTGCTGATAATGAACCTTTGGATATTATGGGAAATTGTGATATTTATATAAAATCTACTAACGGATATCAATGGAAGTTGCATGATGTCAGATATGTTCCAAGACTTAAGAGAAATCTAATCTCTATAAGTCAACTAGACAGCACAGGTTACAGGACTATTTTTGGGGATGGCTCTTGGAAAATTGTTAAAAGTGCTCTGGTTGTAGCACGTGGAACAAAGTCAGGAACGCTCTACGTGACTGAAATCAATAGAGAAACTGCAGCAATTGCTGAATCAGAAATTGATTCTAAATTATGGCACCGCAGGCTTGGACATATGAGTGAAAAAGGAATGAATATATTAGCATCTAAAGGAAAATTGCCAGATTTGAAGTCCATAGATATTGGTCTATGTGAAGATTGTGTTATGGGTAAGCATAAACGTGTTAGTTTTTCGAAGATTGGAAAAGAACCAAAGAAAGAAAAATTAGAGTTGGTGCATATAGATATGTAAGGCCCAGCTCCTATGCATTCCCTTGGAGGCTTGCGCTATTATGTCACGTTTATTGATGACTCTACCAGAAAAGTATGGGTTTATTTTCTAAAAAATAAATCTGACATATTTACTATTTTCCAAAGATGGAAAGCTAAAGTGGAGAACGAGACTAGCCTAAAAATTAAATGTTTAAGGTCTGATAATGGTGGTGAATATGATAGAAAGGAATTCAAGCAATTTTGTGCAGAGAACGGAATCAGAATGACAAGAACTATTCCCAATAGACCACGGCAAAATGGAGTTGCTGAAAGGATGAACAGAACTCTGAATGAGCGTGCAAGAAGTATGAGGTTGCATGCAGGATTACCCAAGATGTTTTGGGCAGATGCAATTAATACGGCAGCTTATTTAATTAATAGGGGACCTTCGGTTTCACTTGATTTTAAGTTACCAGAAGAAGAATGGGGTGGAAAGAAGGTAAGTCTCTCGCATACGAAAGTCTTTGGTTGTGTCTCCTATGTCCATGTAGATTCTGAAAATAGAGATAAACTTGATGCAAAAGCTAAAAAGTGCCTTTTCATCGGATATGGTTATGATTATTTTGGCTATTGGTTCTGGGATGAACAAAATAGAAAAATAATAAGAACTACTGATGTTACGTTCAATGAAAATATGTTGTACAAGGACAAATCTGTGGCAGAATCTAGTGTGAAGGAAAATTTGGTGGAAAATACAGAGATTGAATTGGAAGATAATTCTAAAAGTGTTTTGGTTGAAATTCCTAAAACTGTTGCTGAACAAGAATCACATACACCTGATCCCACTTTGAGAAGATCTAGTAGAACAGATAAACCTGTACAGAGATATTCTCCATCATTGCATTATTTGCTTTTGACTAACGCTAGCGAACCAAAAAAAATTTCAGAAGCAATGCAGGTTGAAGATTCTATTAAGTGGGAGTTAGCAATGCAGGATGAGTTGGATTCACTCAAGAAAAATAAAACTTGGGTGTTAACTCGGTTACCAGATTGGAAGAAGGCATTGCAGAACAAGTGGGTGTATCGGGTCAAAGAAAAACCTGATGGCAGCAAGAGGTACAAAGCAAGGTTAGTAGTAAAAGGGTTTCAGCAAAAGGAAGGAATTGACTATACAGAGATTTTTTCTCCAATTGTGAAATTGACTACTGTCAGGTCAATATTGAGTATTGTTGCTGCAGAGAATTTACATCTAGAGCAGCTAGATGTTAAGATTGCATTCCTCCATGGTAATTTGGAGGAGGATATTTACATGGTACAACCGAAAGGTTTTCAGGATTCTGGAAAAGAAAATTATATCTGCAAATTGAAGAAAAGTCTTTATGGCTTGAAACAGGCTCCTCGACAATGGTACAAAAAATTTGACACATTTATGTGTGGTAACGGGTTCACTAGAAGTGACATGGATCACTGTTGTTATTTTAAAGAAATTGATGACTGGTATATTATTTTGCTATTGTATGTGGATGATATGCTCATTACAGGATCTAGCACGAGAGAGATCAACATACTAAAGCAGCAATTGTCAAAAGAGTTTGAGATGAAGGACTTGGGTGCAGAGAATCAGATTCTTGGGATGAGGGTTACACGGGATAGATCTAAAGGAATTCTAAAGTTATCTCAAGAAAAGTACATTGAAAAAGTGCTGGGTAGATTCGAAGTTCAGAATGCAAAGCCCAGAAGCACTCCTTTAGGAAATCACTTCAAGCTCTCGAAGGAGCAGTCACCAAAGACGAATGAAGAGCGGGAGTATATGGCTAAAGTGCCTTATGCATTAGCTGTTGGCAGTTTAATGTATGCAATGGTGTGTACTAGACTAGACATAGCTCATGCAGTGGCAGGAATAAAACATTGGGAAGCTGTAAAGTGGTTATTAAGATACCTAAAAGGCACTTTAGATATGTCATTGTGTTTTATGAAAAATAGTGCAACTTTACAAGGCTTTGTTGATGTAGATCTTGGTGGTGACTTGGATAATAGGAAGAGCACCTCGGGTTATGTTTTTACCTTAGGTGGCACTGCAATCAATTGGATGTCTAGACTTCAAACTTGTGTATCTCTCTCAACCACTGAAGCAGAGTATGTGGCTATATCTGAAGCTGGTAAAGAGATGATTTGGTTGAAAAATTTTCTGAAGCAGATAGGCAAGGAGCAAGACAACAGTGTTCTTTTTAGTGATAGTCAAAGTGCTATTTGTCTTGCAAAGAATCCGGTATTTCACTCAAAGACAAAACACATTGAGTTAAAATATCATCAAATTCATCAGTTGATAGATGATGGGACATTGTCATTAAAGAAGATTCTTGGTGTAGAAAATCCAACAAATATGTTAACAAAGGTTGTCACCACTGAGAAACTGAGGTTGTGCATTGCTTCAGTTGGCCTCCATGGTAAGTGATGAGGGGGGTTGCCGCACTAGGACAATTTGGGTTGAAAAGATGAAGACTATAAAAGATTATTGCTATTTTTTAAAGATCAACCTCCAAGTGGGAGATTGATGGAATTGTGGAGTCTAATGGAGGAAAAATATTATTGTGGGTAGGCATTTCCCAGTAGGTCGCCCATTCTGAGATATTAAAAGAAATAGAGTTTATATTACTACTAATAGCATACATACAATTTCCTTTAATATGTATGCCCTAGACTCCTGTTATAAATAGGGCAATTTCTTTTATAGTTGTAACGCTGAAGCTTTGTAACCCTAAGCTTGTAACATTGATATTGATAGTGAAGAGATTGCCTAGTGTGGCACCGTGGTTTTTCCTTTCTTGATTTTGGAAGGGTTTTCCATGTAAAAATTCCTGCTTGCCCTCTTTTTCTTCCCTGCTTTTATTCTTCGCATATTCGCGTCCCCAACACTATGACTTATCGAAACTACATCGTTAAAACATGTCGAGCACAGAGAGAGAACCGCAACTTGACTTGATACATTCAAGCACCAACCTAAGTCAAACCCGGTTAAGAGTGATATGCCTCCATATCGCCAAACCAAGAGAGATTTGGCCCAACATGCTTCTACGCATGTCTAAGACCAATGCGAATCTCTTTGCGGAACTTGGGGCGTGCTTTCAAGTATAGATAACAACATATAGGCAAACCATATCCAATAAGCAACAACAATTCCTCACAAACTCAACAAGCATGTGATAATAACTCGGCTAATTTTCGAATCTCATTACACAAGCAAAGACATGAACAAACCACACAAAATTGTATAGAAGTAAACTAGGTGAGAACAAGCAATATTTCACACAAATGACACAAAACAAATGTGGAACCCACATCCGAACTATGCTACGCAATGCTCTAATTGGTGATTAGGGGATCTACTTATGAAATCACATCGGGCACGACACAAGGTTCGTGCCCCGAACTGACTAGTCAAGGCAACAACATACACCAAGTAAGGGCTTGGATCAATTAGCCTCAATACCGACCAGCCAAGTGAGGCTCATTCCTATATACCTTAATGCCGATCCCAACCAAGTGGAGACCCCTCCATAACCTAGGGCGTGCACGACTCATGGACAATAAACCATACAAAGGCAAGAAATTCCCAACTCATACAAGCATAAAAAGACTAGAATCCATGTTCGAACCATGTAATGCAAGAGAGGGTGAGGTTCTTCAACTAATGATCCTTCCTCTTTATATAGATTTCAAGAAGTTTTCTAGGGAGATAAGCTTCAATTATTAATAGATTTGATCATTACTCTTCTAACGATGGTCCTAGGTGGGAAAGTGGCTAGTCTAAAAGGGTGAAGTGTCTTGCCTAATGATTTTACAAAATCATTCTTATCTAAACTTGTGACCAAGTGTCACCAATAGAACAAGATTTATCGCCCAAGTCTTCAATGTAGCACAGTTACGGCCTAAGTCTAAAGGACACCAAAGCTTGTGATTTATCAATTGCATTGAATGGCTACTTCCAAAATCTAAAGAGATGATGTTGTCTTGAGTTCATGAAGCAAACCTTTGTTGGCAAGTCTCATTTTTAGGATAATCATGGCCTAAACACATAAGCATTTGGAGTATTTCTTATAATGATGGTTTTTGGACTATATACATTAAGAAACCAAACTTGCTCTTCAAGTTTGTGTGATTCATCTAAGCATTAATGTGCTATGGTCCAAAATACACTTATGACGTTCAAGAGTTAGTTCTCATCTTGACACTTGGGAGGGTGAATCATTTCTTCTTTAGTTGACCAAAGTCGAGGAAACTAAAGGCAATTATGAGGACTAATTAAATGTCATCTTAACCTAATGGGAATATCTCATGTTTGTCCACAATCAACACTCATAACTGGATCGAGGTTCGTGTCTAAGCCGCAGTCAGAATTGGCCATAACATAGTATAGATAGATTGGGGTAGCCTTTGGTGGTGCCTTGCACGGCTAGGCTTGGACTGAGTTTGATGCCCTTCTAGGTTCCACATGCAACCTATGGTTAATTCAAAACCAATCCATGTTTGAGCCTAGTTGATCTATGGATGACCCTTGGTTGTCATGTAATCGTATAAAATTAGTTGACTTGCTTTGGTACATGGTCGTACAGAATTGGCTTAGGATTGTTCACAATTGGTATAATGATCGTGCATAATCACTCACAACCAATATATACTCGAGCTGAATCGTTCTATAATCATCCACTAATTGATTCATGTCGGCACGCAATCGTCCAACAATCGATTCTTATGGTCAAGCGATATTTCCATGGTTGAATACTTTGATTGAGCGTATTCTTGATCCCCAATAGCCTTTCCCAATGGCCTAGTTGATTCATGAGCAATCCTTGGATTTGATCTAGTTTCATTATCAGCACATTAATCCTAAGTCCATTCCTTGCGCTAGAGATAGGGGTCCGAATCAAGGATGTCACACCATGGCACCAAATAGAGAAGGTGAACTAGGTTGACAATGCATCAGGGAAGTGGGGCTAGAAGCCTGCGACGAAGGCGTGGATAGGGGAGAAGAGGATCTAGTCCTGGTCGAGAAGCCACAAGGGGTTAGAGGATGAGAAGGGGAGATGTTGGCGGCCTAAGCTTGAGCCAACAACAGTGGAGGGATGGCGAGGAGGCTCGGGAGAAGGAGGGGAGGGAGGGACATGGTTTAGAGAGAGAAAGGGAGGAGAGATGGTAGGTGTGGGTTGTGAGGAGAGAGAGGGAGGCAAACACTAGAAAATAAAAAAATTGATTTAAAAAACTAAAATTAAAAAATTATTAAAAAAGAGTGTATGAAAAAAAAGATTTTCCTTACCTTACCCAAAAAAATATTTTTTTTCCTTACCAAATAGCGAATACTTCAATTTTAGGTAGAAAATTGAACATCAAAAAATCATTACATTTTCTTGAAAAATGGCTTCTTGGAAAACATTTTCCACCAACATTACATTTTCGTTAAACAAAACAGAGCCTAATATGAAGTAAATTTGTTAAAGGCCTTAGCTAGAACTTTTTAAATGCATACTGCTAAAAATAGGCAAAGAAATAGGTCGTGTTTTCGCTTTGGTATGGGGATAGATTGGATATGAACTCAAGGCGATTCACTTGGTAACCTAAAATGATGGGCATAAAATTGGAAAAATGAAAAAAAAAAAAAAAAAAAAGGTGAGGAGGTGGATCATCACATGATGCCTTAAGAGGAAGCTTGTAAATACATAATGCTAAAAAAGGTGACTGATCTGATCTATAGCGAGGGAAATAAATGGCATATGAACTCAAAAGTATTTAACTTTAATAACCTAAAGAGGTAGGATGAAGTTAAAAAAAGGAAAATTTATAAAGATTGCACTGATGATCGCCAAATGGGAAACAAATGTCCTCCTTGATGAATTATAAATATAAATGCAGACCCTCCATCACAAACCAGACAAAAATAAAGCAGTTTTGCTGAAACATCACAAGGGAATGAAACCATTAACCTGTCTTCCTTCCCTCTTTTCTCTCCTCCTCTTCATACTTGTTTCTCTCCATCTCTCTCCCTCATGGGCAGCCTCGGACTCAGTATACAACACCTTCCTCCAGTGCCTCACCCACCGCACTCAACCGTCAGACCACATCTCCAACATCGTCTACTCGCAGGCCAACTCCTCTTTCACCAAAGTCCTCACGTCCTACTTGCGTAACCATCGCTTCATCTCGTCGTCAACGCGGAAGCCACTCATCATCGTGACGCCCACGCGGGAGTCCCACGTGCAGGCTGCCATCCTGTGCTCCAAGGACCTCGGTGTGCACCTCAAGATCCAGAGCGGCGGCCACGATTATGAGGGCTTATCGTATGTCTCCGACGATGAGTTCATCATCCTCGACATATTCAACCTCCGGTCAATCGAAGTGGACGTCAAGGTGGAGACCGCGTGGGTCCAAGCTGGTGCGACTCTAGGAGAGTTGTACTTCCGGATATGGGAGAAGAGCAAGGTCCATGGCTTCCCTGCCGGTGTTTGTCACACGGTCGGCATCGGAGGCCACTTGAGCAGTGGCGGGTACGGCAACATGCTGCGGAAGTACAGCCTGTCGGTCGACAACATCCTTGACGCGAGGATAGTGGACGTCCAAGGGCGGATTCAAGATAGAAAAGCCATGGGAGAGGATTTGTTCTGGGCGATCATCGGGGGAGGTGGGGCAAGCTTTGGAGTCATTCTGGCTTACCAGATTAAGTTAGTTTCGGTCCCGGAGACAGTCACGGTCTTCCGCATTCAAAAGACGCTCGATCAGAATGCGACAGATCTCGTGTACAAATGGCAGTCGATGGCACCAAGCACGGACCCCGGCCTATTCATGAGGCTTGTACTGCAGCCAGCCGCTTCCAAGACCGAAAAGGGACAGCAAACGATAGGGGCCTCTGTGGTTGCACTGTTCCTTGGAAATTCAGATCAGCTCCTGACAATTACGGACAAGGAGTTTCCCGAATTGGGGTTAAAGAAAGAGAATTGCACTGAGATTAGTTGGATCGAGTCAGTTCTCTGGTGGAGCTTCGACAATGGCACCATCCCACCCCCAGAGACCTTGCTGAGCCGAAAATTTCCCACCGTCTTCTTCAAGAGCAAATCGGACTACGTCCAAACTCCAATGGCAAAGCCTGATCTCGAGTGGCTCTGTAAGAAGATGATCGAACAGGGGAAAGTGGTGCTCCAGTTCAACCCATTAGGGGGGCGGATGGGCGAGATCCCAGCATCGGCCACCCCATTCCCGCACCGGGCTGGGAATCTGATCAAGATTCAGTACTACGTCGGTTGGAATGAGGAGGACCCGGAAGTTGGGAAGAAGTACTTGGCGCAAATCAGGAGGCTGTACAGTTACATGACTCCATTTGTGTCGAAGAACCCAAGGAGCGCAATCTTGAACTACAGAGACCTGGACATTGGGACTACTACCAATGGCAACAACAGCTATGAAGAAGGGCGAGTCTACGGGGTCAAGTACTTTAAAGACAACTTTGAGAGGTTGGTCAAAGTGAAAACTGCAGTTGATCCCAACAACTTCTTTAGGAACGAGCAGAGCATCCCTACTCTGCCAAAATAAAGACGCAATCTTTTTCATCTTTTTAATAATTGTTTGGTTACATGTTACAGAAGAATAGCGATTGATCCAATAAAAAAGTATGATATAGTAATTCTGCAAACATTTTTCGTACTAGAATTGATTTTTCTTTACTCTAAACTCATTGGTGAAAAATGATTACTTTTCATCGATCGACATTAACACATTGTTTCTAATCCTTTTAATTGGAGATAGTGCTTTTGAAATGCTAGGATAAGCGGTGGTATTATGGACCACGAGAAATAACTATTGGGAGTTGCTCTAATGACCACCCTTTCTACATGGGAAAGGGGAAGAGGGAGTTCTCCCCACCTCATTGGGAGACTGCGGTTGGAGATGTTTAGTTTCGAGTATAGGATTCGTGCTAGGATAAAGTGGTGTTAGATGGACAATTTATGATGAGCCCAATCAAGCTATGAACAACTACCACCCTTCCTATATGGGAATGGGGAGGAGGGAAGCTTTCCCCACTTTTCAAGAGGTTAGGGCTAGGGACATTTAGATTTAGGTGTATGATTCGACTCCCACACCTTGCAAAAAGGCAGGTAAAAGTCTAAGCATGAATTGAAAGTTAGAGTAGAAGTGATAAAAAAAAAAAAAATCAAACCATGAACAGAAATAGAAAAACTTACTAAAAGTTTCTAAACTTATAGTACTTAATTCGGGCATGTACTTTTTAACTTGGCCATGCTAGTCCTTAACCTTTAAATGATTTGCTAATTGAGTTATTCAAGCCAATTTGGCTTTGAAATTGCTGATGTGAACACCGATCATTTTATACGGCATGATTGAAGCTAAGATGGATAATTTTTATAATTTAAAATAACTATTTTATTTTTTTTAGATAAGGGTTTTTTTGGTTGAAAAACCTATTTCATTCATTATTGCAAAATATCAGAAGACAGATAAATTCCAGAACACAAAATATTCCAAAGAGGCGAAGGGGAATTACACAGCTAATTGAAAGGGAGGAATTTCCTATAGTGGGCTTCGGCAGTCCAATTAGCTAGCTGGCTAGCCTTGCATGGACAACGATTCACACTCAATTCTTTCATCTGGGCTAAGTACATCCCGCGATTTTCAATCACACTTTGCAGGGCCATGGGCTTTGGCTTTCACCTGAAATGATCTGCACATTAGATAGGCTATTACATTCCACTTCCACTCTCTTATCTTGGAGACTCCATGAATCAGTTCTGCCCAGCAAGTACAAGAGCCCTTCGACTACTAGGGCTTCAATCTGGATCACGAAGGATGCTCGCACTGTTTTGCAAAACCAGCAATCAACAACTCGTTCCGATCTCTATAAACTCCACTGATGGATCCTTCGGTACTTCCTTCTACACATGAGCTGTTGACGTTGAGTTTCATGGATATACTTGCCGGCAGAACCTATTGGACTGGCCGAGAAGGTTAGTTTCCGTTTCCCTGTTCTTTCCCCTTCCATTTCGGGTTCCAGCTCTGATAATTCGTGTTTTTTAGGTAAGTTGAGTAAATTGGGTTTTTTAGGTAAGTTGATCATCTTCTTGTTTAACTGGGCCAGGGGTTTAGAAGGTTGAGTAATTGGGCCTTGTGTAGTGAGCTGAGCTGTTTTTTGGTTGGAATAGTGAGCTGAGTTGACTAATCCGGATGCTGGATGCTCTATATTGAATGAAAATTAAATTACTTTCTTTGTTAATGCTGAAAACATTTGTCCAAAACAACTTCCAAAAATTTAAAAAAAAACGGAGTTTAGAGCAAAATCATCACTTCAAACGTAGCAGTGACCAAATTGTCTTCTTCCTTTCCACTTAGCAATATTTACTCTCTCTCTCTCTCTCTCTCTGTCTCTCTCTCTCTCTCTCTCTCTCTCACTCAAGGTAAATCCATTACCAAAATTATATGACTAGACTAAGATGTCTCGGAGCAATACATATGATGTAGCTTTTCACTATAATAGATTTTCATTTAATGCATAGGGAGAGCTGCAAGTGATGTAACCAGATACAATGCACAGTTAACTGGTGTGAGATCCACATGAATTGTACATAAGCAACCATTTATTATGGCAATCACCGGTCACTTGCAACAGATGTTATCAAACATTGGATTAGCTCAAAAGCTGTTCCTTCTCTTCAATGCGTAACTGTTTCTTCTCTCCAGTGCATTATGCAGCTTAGTAGGACCTCTCTCGATCCCTGCATAAGAGAGCAAAGCCCACAAGTGAGTTACAAACTCACCTCCTCTAGTCAAATGCTCCGCATGTGCTTTCGCATTGTCTGAAGGCGCCGCATATAGCACCAATTCCGCCCAAAAGTCAGCCAGAATCCTCCAAATCATGTCCTCGTGTTTTATATCATTCACAAGTTGATTCCCGAGCCGAGCACCCCGGTTGATAACAGTTTCTCCCTGTGCAGAAAGACCACTGCTGTTCTCCTTCATCTCCTTAACCCGGTCTTTCATTCTCTTGCACTTCCGAAAGAAGTCCTTGGCTTCGATGATCGCCTGATCAAACATGCACTCCACAATGTAAGGGTGATCTGGCAGTAGAGATGGAGTGAAAGCAACCAAGTAAGCCAGATACTTGGACAAGCTAGTTGCCACTAGGAAAGTCCTCCTTGTTGCAGGCGAGTCTAATCTTTCTAGTGGCAGTTGGTGCTCACAGAAGCTAGTGGCGATGTGCCACACTATTATAACTTGAGTCTGTGTCTTGA
Organism: Corymbia citriodora subsp. variegata; assembly: GCA_014858505.1. Lineage (NCBI taxonomy): Eukaryota > Viridiplantae > Streptophyta > Magnoliopsida > Myrtales > Myrtaceae > Corymbia > Corymbia citriodora. The sequence continues at coordinate 10,601,164 of CM026413.1, forward strand.
GTCGACATGCCCACAATAGCTTCTTAGACTCATTGTTCACTCTTAGTGAGGCTTGTCCATTCTCCAATTTAGTACTGTAATTTGACTTTAGTGCATCAAACACTGCTTGCTTGACTTCTTCAGGCAATTTGATAGGCGTGCTCTCTCTCTGGCCATTCCTTTTCTGATCAATGTAGACTGCCATTGTTTTGTTGTTCAATAACCTGGAAGGCTTATAAGCGTATGACTCGAGGAATGAGTACTGATGAAGCTTTTGCTCCCAAGGCTTCATCAATTTGGCCGGACATATTGCTCTGATTATCCTCTCAATCCACACATTTTCTTGCCATGACTTCTTCTGCACATACTTGCAGATCAATATCACTTTAGCCCATTCCGAGAAACCCACGAAGAAGAACTGCATAAGCTCCACCATGATGATGGAGATCATCATCATACTGGTCACGACTACTTCGATGCTAAACCCATTAAACGTAATGCCTAGTTGATAATTACCGCAATCTCCCTTGTAATTCTTCAAGATTAATGCCGTAAACCAAATGCTGATAGCGACATAAATAAACTCCAGCAATTTATAGAGCAATCGGTCAGGCTGGAATATTATATTGTACTTGGTGAAGAAGAAATCGAAAAGGAACGTGAGCTCGTCCTCCACGACTCGAAATGCTCGCTTGTAGCCGTCTTCTTTCGAGAGCACCCCCTGGTGAATCAAGTTCCGTGTCTTCAGGTGAGCTTCTTGAGGCAATGAGTAGCCAGCATATCTCAAACGAAGGAGCTCGAAGAGTGCAAAAGAGAGGCATATGTCCTTGACCTCGTTGTTGGGGTCTCCTTCCGAGCTTAAGAGCCTCCCTTCACACTTCCACACCTGGGTGAAGAGTTGAGCTTGGATATAAGTTCATTGCCAAGTCACTATCTAAATACAAGGTTATGAAATTCCTTACATGAATATAGTCTTACTCCACTTAATGATTTAAGCATTTTGATTGGACATACTAACGTGGTATCGGAGCACATATCAATATTTCATATGCCAGCACTTTTTTCTCAAATTCGTTGCTCATGGTGGGTTTAAAACAACTGGCTCCCTTTAAAGAAGAGCCACTTCCATTTTACAAACAACTAAGTGGGTCATACACTTGTGAGTGGCTGGGCCAAGATCACCAATTGTAATCCCACTTTGCTTAAAGTTACGTGGTTATAATGCGCCTCATTTGCATTTTGTTTCCCTATCCCTCATGGCTTAAATTTTGCATTGAATTTACTAACATGCAAAATGAAATCGAATGATTTAAGTACAATAAACAATGCGTGTTGAGATAAATAATCCAAAAGTAATATTAGTCAAATGTAATCAAGATTGACAGGAGGAGATCCTCTACCCTCATTTGTGTTCTTATTCACTGCATCAGTGAAGCCCAACTATAGATCCAATTGAAGGGGTTAGTTTCAAAATCTATCTTGCAACACATCAATAAGTGAGATTCATTAGAACATTGTGTCAAGTAGAGGTTCATATTGTCATTTGATGACTCAATAATCCAAAACATAGAGCCACATGAAAAAGGCTGTTTTCAAATTTATCACTCAATGCAAGGTTAAGATTTGTTGTGACATCGAGCATGCTAGAAGATTGTGTTGAGTCCAAAAAGTCATAAATTTATTGCGCTTTTGCGAATCCAATCCAAAACGTTTCAAATTTACGAATTGAATCCTAAAAGTTTCACGTTTCACCCACTGAGTCCATTCAGAAAACCCTGATATGGACGTTGACCATCCTACATAGTACAATCAGCATTGAACATGGACACTTTTTATAATTTTTTTTAATTTCCAACATTTTTAATTTTTAATTTTATTTTTTCCTTCCTTTTACCTTCCAAACCTAGCCAGTTGACCCTCGGGCAAGAGTTGCGAAGCCGACTACAAGCAAGGGTCACTGACCCTTGCATGTTGTCAGCTGGCTTCGACTATTGTCGACCAGGCCTCAACTAAGACCTACAAGAATTGGCCGGCCACTCTTGCTGGACTTGGTAAAAAGAAATGGAAAAGAAAGAAAGAAAAAGAAAAAACAATAAATTTTAATAATTATAAAAAATTATGCACATCAGTGCCAATTGTTCTGTGTGGTATTGTCACCGTTCATGTTTAAAATTTATCGAATAGATAGACTCAAGGTAGAACATAAAAATGTTTAGGACTCAATTGGAAAAATTAAAAAAATTTAGAACTTTCTGAATAATTTTCTCGAAGTCAAATTAAAATCTCATGGTATCATGTCATTTATAATGCATGCTATTATCATTTCTGTTATATTTTTTCACAACTAATTGAAATGTTTTTTTTTTGCTTGAGAGGAAGATCCTTATAAAATTGAAGTTTTGAAAAAAAAAAAAAAAAGAAAGAAGAAGAAGCCAACAGTTAAAAGATACACCAGTTCGATGGTGATAAATTCAACTACGTTATCCAATGGGATCTGGTGGTCCCTTGCCGGCGCAGCCTCCTTCTTCCCTAGACACCTCTTGATGAATCGCTTGAATCGCTTAGTAGACACATCTTTACCCGTCACCAAATACTTGTACCCGCTCATGCGAACCGGATCGACTTCCCCACTTTCGTGCTCCCACATATAATCAGCAACCACTTTTGTATCTCTCTCCAAAGATTGCTGGCTCGCCGCCATCAAGGCCCGAGCCCTCTCGTCGGTCTTCATAGACAAGACAGAGAGGAGGTACGTGATCGCGGCCAGCGTCTTGTAAGTGGTATCGAATTTCCAGTCTACCAAAAAGGACAACCAAATAAATTTGATATAGGCCTGCCAATTGTAGCTCTTCCACTTCTCGTTGTCCTCGAGACTGAATGCTGAGATAGAATCGGTGCTCCCAAGGACGATCACCAGGAACACTGCCCAGACAGGGATTAACTCGTTGTGGAACGGCGCATGTTGCATGAGGCCTAGAGCGTAGGTGAATACGTAAGTTGAGAGTGTAGGCCGCAAAAATGACGAGCCGGAAGGCGCGACTGCTGCAGTGGCGCCGGCATGAGCCGAAGGTGGCCAGAAAGAGGACCAAGATGGCAGTGATGATGACCAGAAGCTCGATCTTCGTGAGCATCCCCTTGGAATGATCTTGGCACGGCATGGTGCCGACCGAGCAATTTATGTGTGGGATCAGTGCCGGCGCCGGCGCCATCTTTCGGTTCGTATCCATCAAATTCCTCATGTTTGGTAACTGATTACTTAAGCTGGTTATTCAGCTTCTAATTGAAGAAAGAAATGATGGAATTTCTGAGAGAGAGAGAGAGAGAGAGAGAGGGAGAGAGAGTATTAAAATGAAATGATGGAATTTCTCAGAGAGAGAAAGAGAGACAGTACTGAAAACACCTTCATGGACGTACATCTATCATTAGAGAATGAGTGGCTATCGGAAGTTCAAGGGGAAGGAGATAAGGAAAAGAACGAAAGAGAGAAAAAATATTTTCTCATACATGCGATGTCTTCTCTCAAGAATACGTACAGTGGTATGAACTTGAGTGGAGCTGCGGACATGTCAAGAAATCGTGCTGCGAGTGGGGTGGTTTCAGTTTGGAACTGCTCTTGAACTCTCACGATTTGATCCATTCAACTTGGTTTTCGAGTTGAATGGGCTCAATAGCCTTCAAGAGAAATGTGCACCTTCGAATGTGCAAGAAGAGGAAGATTAGCTTATTATACCATTTAGAAACAAGTGCCATAAAATAGGGGGTGCAATGGTCCGGCCCAACTCGAGAGCTAAATCAGATTAGATCGAATTGGCCAATTTTGAATGATTTCTGTGGAAATTGATCCAATTCTTAGTTCTCAAATTTTGAAATCTGAAATAATCGGTCAGTTTCCTAATTTTTGGGAAAAAATCGTACGGATGGGACCATTGACAATACCCGATCTCGAAGGTCATCTCGCTGATTTGAGGATTCGGCTGCGCACGTTTTCATCCAAGACAAACGAGAGGGAATTTCACAAGCTGCCTTCATTTGGAGTCTTGCACGAGCTGTCCAAGTTTTTTTTTTTGAAACAAAATTAAGCTTTCTATTACTAACTCAAAACTAGAGTTTGTGAACTGGGAAAATCCATACATAATAACGACCATAAGGGAAAGGGTGGATGTTCAATCCAGTTAGAGGGTAAAAAGTTGTAACATCCTGAAAATCGACCCCATTTTAGGATTTTATAAAAGGGCAATATTAGTCGAAGGCTTGGTCAGTACAAATTTTCCAAACTATGTGTTCGTGGGATAATGGATTACAGAGAGGCATCGATAGGAAATGATTCGCGTACGACTTGCAATTTCGATCAGGAACGAACCCTTCGACCATGAGGACCTGGGCGGGAATGATATCCTCTAAGTACTAGACTATTAAGGAAACGGAAATAAATTGATTCGGGAGAAGTACGAAGTCGATCTGCGGGTGATTTCCGCACGACTTCGATACGAACTACGAACGACGGTAAACCGAATCCTTTTCATCTGGTACTCAGGATTATCAATTGAGCCCTCGGGATCACACGACAATCGAGGGACGTCCCTGACTCGAGAATTGGCGTAAACGTGGTTCAAAGAATAGTTGACCGTGGGTCAAATGTGAGGAAAGTCCAAAAAGGGCGCCCGATAATCCAAATTGTACTACAGTCACAATCGACTCAATTTGGCCCTGATTTTTAATCCAATTTTGGGAACCAACTTCTCAGTGATATCAGGACTAAATATTTGGATGTCGCCTCATTTATTTTGGGATTTTCCGTTGGACACGGAAGAGTCGGAAAAAGGAAAAAAAATTGGACCGAGTTTCGGGCCCGCGAGTGGGCCGGCCCAAGACCGGCGGCCCAATAGGCCTTGAGCCCATCCAGCCCAGCCCAAAGGGGGCCCAAGCTAGCCCATTCTCCTCTCCCTCCTCAGCCCATGGGCTTCTCTCTTTTGGCCTTTTGCTTTTGTGCCCAAGTGGGCTTTGTTTATGCTTTGTTTTTGGTTGTTTTTGATTGGCCCTTCAAGCAAGTGGCTTGCCCACTTGCCTTGGCTCTTATCCTTGACTAGTAGCCTCTTCTCTCTCCTCTTTCTCCCCCAAAATTCGTGCACCAGCCCAACCTCACTTTCTCTCCCTTTTTCTCTTCCTTTTCTCTTCCATTTCTGGTGTTCTTTGCTGTCCATGCTGTTTTCCAGCAAGAAAATGGCCTTGCCGCCGTCACCGGAGCCGCCGCAACCGCCCAAAGTGTACTCCTGGAAGTTAGGAAGCCAGCCGCGCACCCCCGATCACCCCTGGTCGCCCCGAACCGCCCGTTTCGGCCCTTTTGCCTCTGCTGATCAGCTCCGCGTGAACAGTGATTCCGGGCTGTTTTGGCCCATTTCGGCCACCGTTTGTCGTCCATTGCCATCCCCGAGCTTACCCCTCATAGCCCTCATTCCCCTCTACGCGCTGGTCTCATCGGATTTCCGATCCAAGTAAGTTAACTTCCTAATCCTTGTTTGGGGATTAATCTTGCTTAGGGGTTAATTAGTGTATTAGTGTATTTGTGATTAATTAAGGTTGATTGGTTAATTATTCTAGTTAATTAATTCTGACTAGGGTTAGTTAATTGACCATAGTTAGTATTAAAGTAATTAAGGTTAATTAATTAAAGTAACTAAGGTTAGTTTTAAAGTAACCAAGGTTAGAATTTAACTATGGTTAGGTTAGATTAACTAGGGTTGAGTTAATTTGTTAACCATGGTTAAGTTTATTTATTTTTATTTATTTATTTAATTTCGGACGAATTTACTGTTCACAAATTACTATTCACGGATTACTGTTCATGGATTACTGTTCACGTATTACTGTTCACGGCACTGTTCATGCAGAAGCAAATTTTTTGTTTATTTTGATTTGTTCTTGGTTGTTATGATTTATTGAAGTGCCGATTGTTAATTATACTTGTGAATATTGATGAAATGCGTGATCGAATGCTGATTGGAAATTGGATTTTGGAATTGTCGAGTGAGATTGCATGACATATTGCGTGGGTTATCAAAAATGGCATGTCGCATGAGCATGAACGATGTGCATTCACGACAGAGCAAAGAAAAGAACGAATTGATTGATGATGTATTACATGGTCACATTAAAAGGAGAACCCGGCATTGCCGGAAGACCGCCAATCCTTATGGGGTTGTGCCGTGGCCAGTGGGTCGCCTGACTTCGGTCGGATGCCTGACAGGGAGGGGTTCTATATGGGACCGCGGTATGGGGGTGGGTCCCAGGCCTTTGTCAATAGCGGGACTGCGGTAGTGGGCGGGTCTTGTGCTCCTTCGGGAATGCCGTCTTGGGAGTGAGCCCTTGACGTCGCCGTGTCTCGAGGTAAAGAGAATGAAGCTGGTTTAGCCAGAACCACCAACCATAAGGTTGTGCCATGGCCCAGGAGGAGGGGTCGTAATAATCGGAGCATGTGTGAGTGTGAGATATGAGAAAATTATGTGAGATGCTCTGATTATTCGCATGCTCTTAATGTCGTGATGAATTAAATGACAGTTTCTGCAGGTCGCATGTGCCAAGGCCATGTAGGGTCGCCTGTGATTGCACCTGTTTATTAAACTGTCTTTTGTGGTTATTTCTCTGAGGTAGTATTGCACTGATTGCTGTATTAGGTTGTATGTTAAACTCCCAAGGCGAGCGAAGTTCCTAATCGGGGCTTAGGACTTTAACTTGCTGAGTTTATCTCAACCCGTCGTGGTTAACATTTTCAGACCCTAGATGATGCAGTACCCAAGGATCGAAGAGAGTGATCCCTCTGAGGCCAGCGAGTAGACACTTGTACAGTGTTAGGTTAGCCAGGCCAGTCTCTTTTTGAGTAGGCCTTAGCTTGTTGCGTATAGTAAGGCGTGTATGTATTTGCTGGTGTGCCGGCTAACCTTCAGATATATAAAATGGTGTTTGTCTTTTCTCTGTTGCTGTTGTTGCTATCCCTATTGTTTGGTTTGGGAGTTGTTCATTTCCGCATGTGCATAATTACAAGATAAAATGAATTGGTCGACGACAGTACCTGGGACGTCGTACAGATAGACCTCAAGTGAAATGGGGTTGCCACAAGCTCGAGAGTCGGGGCGTGACAAAAGTTGTCTCGATGGGCTTTCGCAACCCAGTCGGCGGCTTGATTGGCTTCGCGCGACCCAAAGCTCAACTGGACCCAACCAAGCTCTGTCATTAGATTTTTGCAATCCTGGATGATGGGCTGGGCCGACCATGGGGGTGTTTCTTGGCCCATCACGAAATTACACGCGGACTGATTATCCGTTGATAAGTACACCTGCGTATCAGCTAAGTGAAGCGGTCGTCGATCAGCTGAAGAGCACGGCAGATCAGTTGAAAGAGTTCTCTTCTCCTTCAGCCAAAGCAGCGCTGCCCTAACCCCGAGGGTTTCCGCGACTTGCGCAGACTTAGCTTGGATCCTTCGAACAAAACCATCAATCAACAGCCCGGCGGAATTTTTGCACAGACCAGCTACCGAACCAGAGAAGGAGTTGCTGTTCCAGGTACTATCAACATTTAACTTCAGTGTGTGTCGCGGCGGAGGAACCCAGGTCTTCATGGTTTGCAGGTGCTGCCATGGGGGCTTTTCTTGAGCTCGTGTGTTTTCTCGAATAGGGATTGCGAGGAGACCGCTAGGTCGATCGTTTGCTTCGGATCAGGAGGTTTGCTGCGGAAAACCAGAGCATTTCTCTGTTTCCAGATCTGCCAAAGAACAGCAGGAAAGAGGGTTCCAGCAGAGGAGTAAGTCTTCGAGGTGAGGTTCTCATGTATCCACGTTTCGATTCGGCTGATTTTCGCTGGGTTGATGTTGAGTTGGAAAGGCTGTTGTGACCATACATCTTTTATCCAGTTGCAGAGGATAAAAATATGTTCTATTGTTTCAGGTTCGGTTCTGCAAATGGGGCATATAGGATTTGGTAATAGCTGTCTTTTGTAGAGGTTTTCACATGTGGGAAGTGCATTATTGCATATGTTCCAAATAAACAATCTGATTTTAGCAGGGGAATGAAGATTCCAGACCTTTGTCCACAGGGATTTGGGTATTTGATAAGAGGTAAAAGGGTTAATGTTTGAGGAGGACTCACTGATATTGTAGATGCAATTATATCCGCTCTTAACTGTATACATCCCCGAACTATTTGCTGTCCACTTTAGCTGGTTAGGAGCTGATTGTATACTTAGAGGGATAGCCGCAATTTCCTTAACAATTGACTCCCCAAAGAGCTCATTTAACTTGCCAATATTCCATTCCTTTGGCTGCTGAGTCATCAATTCATTTACCAGACAAGGGCCGCCCCGATTAGGAGGGCCATGTATCTTTTCGAAAGGCAACCATCGGTCCTCTCAAATTCTGATTTTTTCCCCACTTCCCACAATCCACCGTGTATGTGATTCAATGACAGCCCATCCTTCTAATAAACTTTGCCACCCCCAAGAGGATTGGGGTCGTTTTTGGGCTGTCCAAAACTCCTCACTTAGGAAATATACACTTTTTAGCACTTGACTCCATAATTCATTAGGCATTTGAACTAATCGCCAGGCTTGTTTGCCCAACAATGCTCTATTGAAATGCACAAGGTCTCGGAACCCTAAGCCGCCCTGGTCTTTCCTAGTTTTCATATTTTCCTACTTTTTCCAATGGATGCCCCTATTTGATGCATTTTGTTTCCACCAAAAGGATGCTGTTTTTTTCTCAATAGCCCTGCAAATGGATAGTGGAATTTTGAAAACCGACATGGCATATTGGGGGATGGCCTGAATAACAGATTTAAGAAGTATTTCTTTGCTCGCTCTGGAAATCAACTTTTCTTTCCATCCAGCTAGCTTGCTGTCAACTCTTGTAAGAATCCAATTAAACATGTGTTTTTTTGTCTGGCCCCCGTCAAATGGTATTCCTAGGTATTTCCCTGTTTTGTCAATGAGGGGAACCCTTAGCTCTGCTGCAATGTTCTGTTGGAGGGGGTGAGGGCAGTCCTCCCCTACGAAAAGACCTGATTTGTTTAAATTTATGGTCTGTCCAGAGGCATAGCAGTATTGATGCAGAATATTGGCAACATTCTGAGCTTCTCTGATGGTACCATTCAGGAAAAGAATAGCATCATCCGCAAAAAGTAAGTGGGATAGAGTAGGGCAGGTGGGGTTTAGTCATATGCCTTTGATAGTACCATCCATGACAGCTTTTGGCAATAAAGTAGAGAGGGCGTTAGCAGCAATGATAAACAAATATGGTGAGAGAGGATCACCTTGCCGTATTCCTCTTGTCGGTTTAAATGTAGCTGAAGGGTCTCCATTCACAAGGGTGCTGAATGTGACTGTTGAGATGCAAGAATATATCCATTTTACCCATTTTTCATCAAAACCCACTATCCTCATATAATCACATAAGAAATCCCATTCAACCATGTCATAAGCTTTTTGCATGTCTAGTTTCAAAATAGCCTGGAATCTTTTCTTTCTCTTTCTAATTTTTAGGTGGTGAAGTACCTCCTGGACAATAATAATGTTATCTTGGATTTGTCGAGTACTAACAAAAGCACTTTGTTCCATGGAGATTATCCTTGTGACCCAGGGTTTCAATCTATTTGCCATTACTTTTGCGATGATTTTGTAACTAAAATTGCACAAGCTAATAGGTTTGTATTGAGTAATGCATTCTGGGCTAGCCATTTTAGGAATAAGTGCTATGTGTGTGTTATTTAGCTTAGAATTGAACTTTCCATATTGAAAAAATTGTCCACCATGCTGAAGATATCCTCTTGTAAGAAGGCCCAGTTGTTTTGATAAAATAGACCGTGTAGGCCGTCCGGACCTGGTGCCTTTGTTGCTCCTAACTGAAATACTGCTGTTTGAACCTCCTCTTTTGACACTGGCCTTACTAGTGCTACATTCATTTCAGGAGAAACAATTTTGGGGCATTGGTCCAAGACCGGCTGATAATTTCTCTCCCCCATTGATGTGAACAGGTGCTGGTAAAAGCTACGAATATGCTGTTGAAGAGCTAATGGGTTGCGGCACCAGGTATGCTCATCTATTTTCAGCATGGTGATGCTATTTTTCTGTCGCCGTTGAATTGTCGTGGCATGGAAATATTTTGTGTTTTGGTCACCCCAACGCATCCAATTAATTCTGGACCTCATACCCCAATACATCTCCTCTTGTCTCCATAAGCTATCTATTCTGGCCACAATATTCCTGAATTCCTCTCTCTGTGTTGCCTCCTCATCATCGTTAGTAATATGCATGAGCCTGGTTTTGAGTTCCGATATTTGTATATGGGGATTCTGGAACTTTTCCCTACTCCATTTGCTCAAAGCTACCGTTGCTTGTTGTATCCGCCTTCCAATGCAGAGCTGGTTTCTACTTGTTGTCCCCCAGGCTTCCTTTATCACTGCTTTACAATCAGGGTCTTCTAGCCAAAAGGCTTCCAGTCTAAACCTCCGCTTTTGTGAGTGACCCACTCTATCTGTCTCCACTAATAATGGGCTATGATTTGATCCTATGGCTGGTAGTGCAAACACTTCCGCATGTAGATAAGCGATCCTCCATTCAATAGTTCACACTGCTCTATCCAGCCGCTTTTTAACTAGGTCAGGACCCTCTCGCTTGTTAGACCAGGTGAAAGCGCAGCCCTTACTTTCCATATCCATCAAGGAGTAGCTATTCAGGAAATCCTGAAAAGCCTGTATGCGATGTCTATCCACTTCACGACGTCCGCATTTCTCCCATTGATATAGGACTTCATTGAAGTCTCCCACACATAGCCATGGGAGGTTGTAAGTTGAGGGGGTGGAACTTAAGAAATGCCAGAGTTGTTGCCTTTCCTAAAAATTAGTAGAAGCATGTACAAAGGATACACGCATGTCCATTCCGTTATTTTTGTCTTGGCACTTAGTATCAATTAACACCCCGGAGCTAAATTCCGCTTCCACCCCCACCTCTTCATCCCACATAATTTCTAGTCCGCCCGCAATCCCAATCGGTTCAATTAGATAAGAGTGATGATATTTAAGCCACTTCCGAACCCTTTCCACCATATGTTCTCTATTCTTGGTTTCCATTAGAAAAACCAAGTTGGGCCTTTCTTGAGCCACTAAGGCTCTCAGATGACGAACTGTCAAGGGCATGCCCAACCCTTGGCAGTTCCAGCTCAGTATCCTCATCGATGCGGGGGTGGCTTATTAGGGCTAGCCATCAAAGCCCGTGATTGTGCCCCTTCCCAGAGCTGGATTGGGGTTTCAGTGAGGCCCTCCTCGTTTTCCACCAGAATTTCACCTCTTCCCAAAGTTAGATTAGAGCTCTTTGCATAAGGACTGTTTCGTTTTTGTTTCTTTTGCACCGGGGTTTTATATTTATGCTTCTCTTTTTTGGAGCTCCCACCTTCCATCTCATTTTCTTCAAGGTTATAAATAGTAAGAGGATCCTATATTTCTCGCTTACCTGCATTATTAGCTGGATAAATCGTCATTTCCATAGAAGCTACACATTCTGTTTCAGCAGGTGAAGCTAGGACAATTGCCATCTGATTCTGAGTTACATCTGCTGTATTTTGCACCTCCTCCTGCGAGTTAAGAGCTTGGGTCAGTGCCTCTTCATCTCCTGCAGCATTTTCAATTTCTCCATAGAAGGCCTTCCAAAATTGGCTCGTTTCTCTAGCTTCTGCTTTTAACCATGAGCCATACCGCCCTGGTTTGTCCTGTGGGAGTCCTAATTATTCATAAGGAATAACCAGACAGAAAGTAGCATAGTGTCCAATTTTACCACAAGAGTAGCAATAATGGGGGAGTTGTTCATACTTGAAATCCAGCCACCATTTCTTACCTCTAAAACTGATAACAGTTCCTGTTTGCAGGGGTTGAGACAGGTCCAAAAGGACCTTAGCCTTGCCTATACGCCAAGAGGTGGTATTTCTAGCCTCTAACTACACATCCTCTACAACTCCCAGCCTTGATGCTATCTGCCTCGCAGAATTTTCGTTTACTTTAGCTCGAGGCAGACCAAGGAGATGCACCCAAAATGTATAGTGCGTAAACTCATAACAATGTTCAGGTATGGTTGGATCTCCTTCTTTCAAAACTAGGAGGTTACTAGCAAAGGACCATGGTCCGGAGTCTAGAACTCTTCTCTTTTCCTCTGTTGAGCTGAACATAAATGTGAAAAAACCCAGCTCTATAACTTCGTATTTCACATCTTCAGTCTTCCATGCCTTTTTCATGGTGTTTATAAATGCCTAAACATTCACATTTGGTTTTGAATACAGCTTACCATAGAGAGTGCGATTATTAACTTCTATCTCCTCCACAGGAACTTCCTCATCTAGCTCTGTAATAACATCTTCAGACCAGAGATCACCCATCCGGCGGCATAGGGCGGTCATTCTAAGTTGGTTTTCGTCCATTTTGGCACTGACTGGATCTGGGTGGTTTTGTGTTTGATTTGGGGAATGGAGTGAAGGGAGCTCGGGGCAATATGATCAACTACTATCTAGTGGGTTTTGAGGTGCTACATACATTTGATTTACCCTAACTTCATTACTTGGGGTGATTTGGTGAGTATGAACAGTGGGGTGGGCATTCATATCCATAGTTGTAGGGCTGTGTGGGTAGAGTTTTGGGGGAGGAGAAGCTACACTTACCCGAAATCTCTTTTGCAGCTTCCGTGTAGATGGGGGGCAGCCAGGTCCATTTCGCTGTGGAGAAGGTCTTGAGCTGCCCAGGTGGGGGGTGGTTTGCTGTTGCCATGAGAGCGAATCAAGGGTTTAGGGTTTCTTGTAGGGATTTAGGGATTTAGCGAATCACAAGCAATCTCACTTGGCAAATTGCCACACCCTGCATGACTGTCAACTCATGCGTGCGTACCATAATTAATGCGATCATCACGACATTAAGAGCATGCGAATAATCAGAGCATCTCACACAACTTTCTCATGTCTCACACTCACACATGCTTCGATTATTAACGCCCCCTCCTAGGCCAATGGCACAACCTTATGGTTGGCGGTTCCTGGCTAAACCAGCTTCATTCTCTTTACCTCGAGGCACGGCGACGTCAGGGGTCATCCCTTCCCTCTGACGGCATTCCCGAAGGAGCGCAGGACAGGCCCACTACTGCAGTCCCTCAACTGACAGGAACATAGGACCCGCCCACTACCACAGTCCCGTCACATGTCCCCCGTCAGGCAACTGACAAAAGTCAGGACGACCAAACGGCCACAGCACAACCCCATAAGAATTGGCGGTCTTCCGGCAACGCCGGGTTCCCTCTCTTAATGTGATCATGCAACACATTATCAAAGAACCCATTTATATCTTTGCTCTGTCGTGAATGCAACATCACCCATGCTCATGTGACATGCCATTTCAGATAACCCACGCAATATGTCATGCGATCTCACTCAACAATTACAAAATCCAAAATCCAACCAACACTCGATCACGCATTTCATCATCAATTATGAGTATAATTAACAATCGGCACTTCAATAAATCACAACAATCAAGAGCACATCAAATTGAGACAAAAACTAGCTTCTGCATGAACAGTACCGTGAACAGTAATTGTGAACAGTGATTTTTCGGAAATTCAATTAATTAAAACATTTAATCCTGAAAATAAACAAAACATTAATTAAAACAATTAATCAATCCATTTAAGCAAATCATGCTTAATTAAACACATAAGCATAATTAATCCCAAATTAAGCACAATTAAGCTAAATAAGCAAAATTAAACTAATCTAATCTTAATCATCTATCTAACCACCTATCTTAAGGCTAATACAACTTAATTAAACCCCTTAAACCAAGATTAACACTAACTAACCAACCCTAAGCAAGTTTAAGCACTAAATAGGGATTAGGAGCTAAACTCACCCGTTAAGCGGGCCGGCGACACGAACGTGGTGGCGGCGACGAACCCGACGCTCGGGGACCTCACTCACGATGATCCAAGGCGGTCCTAGGGCTGAGAACAGCAGCAACAAACTCGAAATCCCTCTGCAACTCTGAAAAACTAACTGCAAAGGAGGAAAGTTGCTGACCAAAGGAAAACGGGCTGCCCAGAGCTCCGGCGAGCGGCGGGCCAGCGATCAGCGGCACCTGGGGGTCGAGGGGGAACCACTCGTGGCTGGGATGGGTGGTGGTTTGGCCGGAAATAGAGAGAAATGGAAGAAAAGGCGGAACAAAGTTGCTGCAGGCGGAATAGTGACGGTCCGGCGACAGCCAGCTTTCGACCGGAATACGGGACGACCTGCATCTCTTTCAGGCAATCGATCGATGCTATCTGAACGAAAATTCTCTTCTGAACACAACAGTGGGTGGCACGAGACGAGATTCCAACGGGAAGGCAATGAACAACTCAGATTTCGGTGAAAGGTCAAACTGAAAAACAGAAGGAAGGAAGGAAAACCATGGGAGAGAAGTGTGCGGTTTTGGAGAAGATGAAGAGGAGAGAGAGAGAGTGAAGTGAAGGCTGAAGGATAAGCCTTATCAAGGCCATCAATGGTTGCCTCACTTGCCAAACAATGACCTCATATTCTCTTTCTTCCTTTTGACTTTTCTTCAAAATATCCAAAGGCATTTTGTTCATTTCCACCTTGCATATTTCCCAATCTGTCCTTGGACTGAAAATGGAGGACGGGCCTAGGAAATGGGCTTGAAAATAAATAAGAACGGACTCGGGAATTTATTGGGCTTGAATCAACTCGGTTTTAGACAATGGGCTTGATAACTCTATTTTTAATAGAGTATTCTTGCTTATTTAGACTTGATATTTGCTAAATTTTGAGGAATTTTTGGGTGAATTTAATTGCTACTCACGTAATTTTATTTTGTATGAAATATTTTCAGATCTTCCAAAATATTGCAATATCTTTCAGAATATTTCATCTTGAAGAAAAAGGCAACCCAAATAAGATATTTGGAAAATCTGACCATGATTGAAGATAAGGTTCAAAGAAAATCAAGGAAGAATCTTTTCCAAATCCTAGTAGGAGTCGACTTAGGGCAGATTTTTGGAGGCTATATAAACTGCTCTTGTGCCGCAGAAGAAGGGGGAATCCTTGGAGCCACCATCTTTACAGAAAAATTTGAGTTTTCTTAGTTAGATTTTGTTCTTCTATTTTAGTAGAGTTGGCGTGTCAAGGAGAGAAGGATGAGACAAACTTGAAGCTCCTTATTTCTCAATTCGGTGAATTTGTTTTTATTTAGTATTATGTTTTCTTTAATTCTTGTCAATTTAATTTTTACTATGTTCTAAATTTCTTTTGTTAGAGCTACAATGGATCTTAATCATGATTGATTAATTTTCAAAGACTTTCATGCAATAGAATTATTTTGATTGTGTCGTTCTTTATCATGATCTTAATGCTTTTAGAAGTCTGGCCAACTTTTGAATGATTTTTGATGTATACATGATACCGGGTGGAGATTGTGTGCATGCGCAATAGTGATATTGAACCATAAATTAAATCTAGGTCAAGGTACGCTAGGTTATTTATGTGGCTGCAGTAGTAGATCTAGGTTGGGACTACTTAGATTGAATTCGAGAATTTCCACAAGAACTTAATGCTTTTAGGTAGTTTAAATTCACCTAAGGTTAGTATGGATTAACATACCTAATTAGGGATTATTAGACAGAGGTCGGCTTTTAATTCATCTTAGGGAAATTTTGCCAACACAATTGGAAATTAAATTGTTGCATGAAAAGTTAAAAAAATTAATTATGAATGATTAAGTGAAGTTGGATGCTCTAACACTTTGTGATCCTGATAATTATTAATTTTCAGTTTGCTTTAGATTATTTTTACTTTACAATTTTAATTAGCTTTTAATTCTTTAAGTTTTGACTTTTTCTATATTTTAGTATTTTAATTGGTTTAGTTTACTTTTTACTTGTTTTTTCGATTTAGTTAGCTAAATTTTTGAATTGATTACTTTCAGTAAGTAATTGGATAAAATAAAAAAAACAATCCCTGTGAGAACGATACTCACTCATCAATTTATTACTTGTTGATATTGTGCACTTGTAATTCACCTAACAGGGCTTGGAAGGGTAAAGGGTCGGTTTGGCCCAACGGGCTCACTTGCTTGCCTCAGGCCTTCCATGGTGGCTGTCCCACCTTGGGTGTGAGGCCCACATTATTTTTGCCCCGCCCACGTCCTCATAGGCTCGTTTCCTCGGTCCGAAAGTCCCTTTTCCAAAAACTCGACTCATTTGACACTATCGACTGTCTAAGAAGCATCGTCCAAAGGTCCGTCCCAAACGTTCCCGAAAATTCGACGTCTAATCTTGGATTCTCATGCCTTGTCATTTTCGCCCGAATGCCATTTTGGTACTACTCAGACTGACAGGCGGTTTTGAGGATTCACGCGTAACCGACTCGTGCCAATTCACGTTCAAGACTTCTCGACACATGGACGTCCTTAACTACATGAAATTGCGAAGAATCGATTCTTATTTCAAAGTACACGATTATCAATGATCGACATAGGGCCGTTCGCGGATTCGATAACAGTAGACGGAATCACCTATCGTCCCATTATTTATGTCTGCGAATCGACTTCTAGTCATCCCTGAAATCGGCCTGCATAACTACAGGATCATCCTTACGCAAGTCTCACGGTCGAGTCGTTTTCCCAGATCAAGTTTTTTAGTCGCACGAGTTCTGTCCTCATTAACTTTTCCCCTCAAGGTCAGTATCTCAGGAGTGATCAGTTTCGAGTGAGATCAACTAACAATGCATTGGCGAAATTAATGGTCATTCATCCCTTAAAGGGCTCGAATTTTGGGATGTTACAGTTTCCTTCAAGATCGATTTAATTAACATTAAGATTATCTTTGAATTACAAATATATTCAGTTTACTTTTTTATAGAAATTCTCCCTTTTTCTTGTTGGCAACCATTTTATGTCTATGTTTTTGTTTTGACAATAGTTGATGGATATCTCAATATTCCAGATAATGCATCACAAAGAGAATTGTTGTGGTCTTCCAAAAATTTACAATATTCAATTTGTTTTATAAAGAAATTCAGAATATTTCTTCCCAAGAATGCATATCTAGAATTCCCTTGATTTATTTTCAAAATAAGAATATTCATATTGTTCCTTCTATATAATTTTGGTAGAAATTTCATTGCTAATTGTTGGTTGTTAATGTATTTGGCATTTATTGATGCTTCCAGTTTATTATATTTTTCCAACTTTTCAAATCTTAGTACGGTTGTATCATGATTTTATTTTTTTTAACTATTGTTACATCTAGAATTTTATATAGACATTTAGGTCACAATAGTGATCTATTAAATGCCACAAACTATAACATCTCTATGAGAAAAAAAATTGATATTGAGTCAAAATGAAATGCAATATTATTTAGAAGTCACAAGATATATCTTAAACTTCAATTCAACATACAACATTTTGAACTCATTGATGCTATAAAAATTGTTTTAGATTAGCCAATTGGTTAAACAATACCAATCGAAGATTAAAAATATCTTTTAATTGACAAATTCTATTTTATAAACTAAATATTGATCGATTTTGTCTTGATAACTCTATAAAGTCCATCAAAATTGCCTTATTTTTCCTTTTATGAGTCCAAGCACACGTCCATTTATTTGTTAAATATTGGCTAGCACGTCATATAAAACTTTATTTTATCGACTTGTTGATATCTTGTTACTTTTGAGTTACGACAAAATATTTTGTCATAATGGGTACCCATTGAGCTTATTGAACCCATTCGAGCGTGATATGGGAATTAAATATTCTAAGAAAAAAATAATCAATAATATTACCTGACGACACTTGACATTTGATGGTAGTCTATGGGCTTCTATTTATTGGGTTGCTTGTCATACAAAGTGTATTCGGCAGAAATTTCCAAGCTATGCCAACACTAAAGTGCATTGTATGGGAAGTCTCCAATAACATTTTGATCATCAAGTCTATGCAAAAATTCATGTAAAAGCTCCAAACAAAAACCCATGTCATTGTCAGTCTACACATGCTAAATCACTTTACTAATCTCCATTTTGGTCAAAGCTCTAAACCATTTAATCTTGAAAACAACCTCAAACTAGTGTCATAGCACAAACACTCGTGTTTTCCTCCAATAGTACTACTATTAATATTAATCCTTCTCTCTTCCTCGAAGGAAACTGCGAGAGCTTGAAAACATCAAAGTAAATTAATTTTGCAATCTTCATGATTCCTCTAACAATCATATTAAACTATAGTTCGCATTGTTTGCTCGACTATAGCACTTGCATACATTCAGCTCCTTAACCACATTACCACATAGCAAATTCCTCACATTTAGAACTTTTAGGCTTCTCTCACCAATGTATCCCTTACACATGTCATAATTCCTACTTTCAAATTGATGCGTTTGACATCCTACCGGTAAATTCCTTCACTTTCTCCCCTTAGAGCTCATGTAGGTTGTTGTGCTTAATTCCTTTAATTATCATTAGGCACCTCAAATCTGAAGCGAAAGTACTAAAGGAAATCAGTTCTTCTTCAACTCTAGGATGTGTCTCACACCAATCAATTTCCTCATCATACCATCATGCATTTTGATTTTGATATTGCCAACATCAGATTTAGCATTGTTTCCCTACTGCTCTTTACCACTATCTAGGCATGGTAAGTAGTAAGCCAATTTCGATTTGTCATATTGTGAAAAGGTTAATTATAATCCAACAATCGTCTATGAAATAGTGAATCCTCATTGATACATAAGACAAAATTTGCACTATTCTAACCACAATCAAATCAACTATTTCAGCAATATTTAGTACTCCAATTGACTTACTCTTTTCATTTCTTAACTTTAGGCAACTCCTTCTAAGATGCTTCTTTTTACTTCTATTTCAATAGACAACGGTATTAGTTCTAGATTGACTACGTTTGTGCATATTCATGTTACACAATCTTTCTCTACCTTCACCTTCTAAACCGATAAACATAGGTTCACTAAATTCTCTCTGACGATTGTTCTCACTCAAAATCAGATCGCAAATCTCATCAAACGTCAAACTTCTTGACCTAGAGAAATTACTAAAAGCAATAGCAGTAGTACTCCAACTATTAGGCAATGAAAATAATGAATCAAAGCACATACCTCATCATCCAAATCAATGTGAATTGAACTCAATTAACTGATGATCAAATTGAATTCATTAATATGTTCAGAAACTAGCGCATCTTCCCACATCTTTAAGTGAAACAGATATCACATGTGGGGCCAATTAATGGGGCTAGTAGGGTATTT
Organism: Corymbia citriodora subsp. variegata; assembly: GCA_014858505.1. Classification (NCBI taxonomy): domain Eukaryota; kingdom Viridiplantae; phylum Streptophyta; class Magnoliopsida; order Myrtales; family Myrtaceae; genus Corymbia; species Corymbia citriodora. The sequence goes on from CM026413.1 coordinate 10,620,472, forward strand.
CGTCAGCCTCCATATGGGTCTCCATGCCTGTGTCCCTATAAAACAAAATCGTTGCGGAACTGGAGGTGTTTGCATGAGGCTTAAACAGTAGGTTAGTATGTAAGTCGAAAGCGTGTAGGCCGTGAAAATGACAAGGCAGGACGTGCCACTGTTGCAGTGGTGACGGCACGAGGCGAAGGAAAAGAGCGAGATGGCAGTGAAGGCAGCCGGGAGATGGATACGTTAGAGCCTTCTCTCGGGTGTTTCGAGGAACCGCTTGCCGTCGCCATCATCGTCTTCTGGCTTGTTTCCATCAGTTTCCCCGTGCTCTAGTAATGATGATTTCACTGGGTTATTCAGCTACTGAGAGAGAGAGAGAGAGAGAGAGAGAGAGAGAGGAATGGAGAGCCTAGAGAGACATTTTCTCGTAGTATGGAATCAATGGCTTTATTACCATGAAAAAGCAACAATCAAAGGGAAGATTATGTGAGCGTGGTTCCTTAAAATAATAATGTCTTGTGCACTTGTATCAAACATATAATGCAGAAATTATTTTCTTATACCGGCAATGTTAGAGAACAGTAAATATTTATTAGAACTTATTAGTAAAGTGCATTCATAGACTTTTAAGGGCCCATTTGATTCGGTTTTGGGCAAATGCCCTTAGGAAAATGCAAATATCTTTAGGCTAAAGGGGTTTTCCGAAATGCAAATACCATTTGGTAAAATAAATTCATTGCAGTGCGAAACAACTTTGGCCTAAATGCCGTTTGATAAATACTACTTGTAAAACACTTTGACTAAATTTCTTTTTTAATAAAAAAATTGTAATTTTTTTTAATCTATTCACCGGTGGCCAGATCTAGCTGCCGGACAGCCATGCCTAAGGTCACCCAACCTTAGGTGTGGGTCAGCTGTCGCTATCGCCTAGGTTGCCTTGGTTCATGCGGCCTTGGCAACCGTCCGCTAGGGCCACGCGAACCCAAGCGACGGCGCCTCCGTCGCGCGACCCAGGCGATGTCACTTAGGTTCACAACCCAGGCAAACACCACCGAGGCCACGCAAACCCAGGTGATGACGATGGTGCTTGGGTCACTGCCTAATGTCACGCCCCGACTCTCGAGCTCGCGACAACCCCTTCTCTTGGTCGATTGAAAGCGACGTCCCAGGACCCGTCCACGACCATTCATTTTATCTTTCGTTAAGCGCAAGCGGAAGACGAACCATCCCCAGACAAACAAACAATCAAACAGGGATAGAGGGATGAACAGCCAGAACAACAGCAACTACTCATTTATTCAATTACTAGATTAACCAACGGAGGATCGTTTCCGAATTACAAGCCCGACAAAAAGGGCCGATCCATCCTCTAAGCGAAACCAAAAGAACTAGGCTAATCCAACAGTACACAAAGAACCATCGGGTTCAACACCATAGTCACTCGGACCCATCGGACTCAAGCTCCGTCGAGTCGATCACTGGAGAAGCGGGGGCAAGATTCTCCACTGCAGATACGCCATTCTAAGGACCTGAAAATGTTTACCACGACGGGTTGAGATAAAATCTCAGCGAGTTCTTCCCCCTAAGCCCCGGTTAGTACGCCAACTCAATCCGGGGTATCTCTCCAGATCCACCCCTCACTCAACCCAACAACTCACAACCAGCAACAGCAGGCCAAACAACAGACAGGGCAACCAACATAGCAATATTCGATTCGTATGCAACCTTACCCGGTATGCCATACCCTATGCGTCCAATCTCATACAATGCAAGCAAGGCACATGGCCGTTAGATGACACAATTCATCAATCACATGCGAGTCACGCCACAAGCGATCTCACCTAGCCATTGTCACACCCTGCACGACTGTCAACTCATGCGTGCGTACCACAAATCATCACGACATCAAGAGCATGCAAATAATCAGAGCATCTCACACAACTTTCTCATGTCTCACACTCACACATGCTCCGATTATTAACGCCCCCTCCTGAGCCAACGGCACAACCTTATAGTTGGCGGTTCTTGGCTAAACCAGCTTCGTCCTTTTTACCTCGAGGCACGACGACGTCAGGGGTCATCCCTTCCCTCAGACGGCATTTCCGAAGGAGCACAGGACCCGCCCACTACCGCAGTCCCGCAACTGACAGGAACATAGGACCCGCCCACTACCGCAGTCCCGTCACATGTCCCCCGTCAGGCAACTGACAAAAGTCAGGACGACCAAATGGCCACGGCACAACCCCATAAGGATTGGCGGTCTTCCGGCAACGCCGGGGTTCCCTCTCTTAATGTGATCATGCAACACATCATCAAGCAATTCATTCTTTTCTTTGCTCTGTCGTGAATGCAACGTCGCTCATGCTCATGCGACATGCCATTTCTGAAAACCCACGCAATATGTCATGCGATCTCACTCGACAATTTCAAAATCCAACCAACACTCGATCACGCATTTTATCAATATTCACGAGTATAATTAACAATCAGCACTTCAATTAATCATAACAATCAATAGCACATCAAATTCAGACAAAATTTAGCTTCTGTATGAACAGTGCCGTGAACAGTAATTGTGAACAGTAATTATGAACAGTGATTTTTTCGAAATTCAATTAATTAAAACATTTAATCTAGAAATTAAACAAAACATTAATTAAAACAATTAATCAATTCAATTAAAGCAAATCATGCTTAATTAATCACATAAACACAATTAATCCCAAATTAAGCACAATTAAGCTAAATAAGCAAAATTAAGCTAATCTAATCTTAACTATCTATCTAACCACCTATCTTAGGACTAATACAACTTAATTAAACCCCTTAAACCAAGATTAACACTAATTAACCAACCCTAAGCAAGTTTAGGCACTAAATAGGGATTAGGAGCTAAACTCACCCGTTAAGCGGGCCGGCGACACGAACGCGGCGGCGGCGACGAACCCGACACCCGAGGACCTCTACCACAGTGATCCAAGGCGGTCCCGGGGCTGGAAACAGCAGCAACAAACTCGAAATCCTTCTGCAACTCTGAAAAACTGACTGTACAGGAGGAAAGTTGCTGACCGGAGTTGAACGGGCTGCCCAGAGCTCCGGCGAGCGACGGGCCAGCGACCAACGGCACCTGGGGGTTGAGGGGGAACCACTTGAGGCTGGGATGGGTGGTGATTGGGTCAAAACCGAAGGAAAATGGCCGAAACAGCAAAACAGAACACCAGCAGGCGGTCAGAAAACGGTCCGGCAACAGCCGGCTTTCGGACGGAATACAGGATGATTGGAGGCTCTTTCCGGCGATCGGCCGACGCTATTTGAACGGAATTTCTCTTTTGAACGCGATGGCGGGTGGCACTAGACGAGATTCCAACGGGAAGGCAATGAAAAACTCGATTTTCGGTGAAAGGTCAGAACTGAAAAACAGAAGGAAGGAAGGAAAACCATGGGAGAGAGGTGTACGGTTTTGGAGAAGATGAAGAGGAGAGAGAGAGTGAAGTGAGGGCTGAAGGATAAGCCTTATCCAAGCCATCAAGGCTTGCCCCACTTGCCAAACAATGACCTCATCTTCTCTCTCTTCCTTTTTACTTTTCTTCAAAATATCCAAGGGCATTTTGGTCATTTCCACCTTCCACATTTCCCAATCTGTCCTTGGGCTGAAAATGGAGGTGCGGGCCTAGGAAATGGGCTGGAAAATGAATAGGAACAGGCTCGGGAATTTATTGGGCTTGAATCGGCTTCGTTTTAAACAATGGGCTCGGAAGGGAAAAGGGTCGGTTTGGCCCAACGGGCTCACTTGCTTGCCTCGGGCCTTCCATGGCGGCTTTCCCACCTTGGGCGTGAGGCCCACACTGTTCTTGCCCGGCCCACGTCCTTGTAGGCTCGATTTCTTGGTCCGAAAATCCCTTTTCCAAATACTCGGCTCAACCGGCAGTGTCAACTGTCTAAGAAGCATCGTCCAAAAGTCTTTCTCGAACATTCCCAAAAATTCGAAGTCTAATATTGGATTCTCATGCATGTCAATTTCGCCCGAATGCCATTTTAGTACTACTCAGACTGACAGGCGGCTTCGAGGATTCACGTGTAATCGACTCGTGTCAATTCACGTTCAAGACTTCTCGACACATGGACGTCCTTGACTACATGAAATTGCGAAGGATCGATTCTTATTTCTAAGTACACGATTATCAGGGATCGACATAGAGCCGTTCGCGGGTTCGATAACAGTAGACGGAATCACCCGTCATCCCATTATTTCTGCCTGCGAATCGACTCCTATTCATCCTTGGAATCGGCCTGCATGACTACAGGATCGTCCTTACGCAAGTCTCACGGTCAAGTCATTTTCCCAGGTCAAGTTCTTTAGTCGCACGAGTTCTGTCCTCATTAGCCTTTCCCCTCAAGGTCAGTATCTCAGGAGTGATCAGTTCCGAGTGAGATCAACCAACAATGCATTGGTGAAATTAATGTTCATTCATCCCTTAAAGGGCTCAAATTTCAGGATGTTACAACTCTTCCCCTCTTATAAAAATTTCGTCCTCGAAATTTGCAGCTACTGCCAAATCCTTAAAAAGATGAGGGTGCTGATGCTTCTTCACTTCTTCACTTTCCCATGTAGCTCCCTCTGTTCCACGATACTGCCAAATCACCTTAACTAAGGCGATAGTCTTGTTTCGAAGTACTTGCTCTTTATGATCCTCTATCCTATCGGCCTTCCACGTACGACATCCTGTCGTCTATGTCCAGTTCCTTAATATTCAAAACATGAGTCGGGTTCGGTTCATACTTTCTCAACATGGACATGTGGAAAACATCATGTACTTGAGCAAGCTTCGGTGGCAACACAAGACGTACGCTAAAATCCCGATCATTTCCAAAATTTCAAAGGTCCAACATACCTCAGACTTAACTTTTCTTTCTTACCAAAACTGGAAGTACCTCTCATCAGCGATACTTTTAGAAACACACGATCGCCCACTTTAAACTCCAACGGTCTATGATGCTTATCTGTATAACTCTTCTGATGACTCTGAGTAGTCTTTAGTCCGTCTCTGATAATCTGAACTGCATTCAATAACTACTAAACCCAATTTTGAACCAGCGATTCCCAGTTCTCTGACCTCGTTCCATAGACTGGAGTTCCACAAACTTGACCAAATTTCTGTCATACCATTCTGATGAAATCTTATCCCACAAGCGCTCTCTTTTTGCACAGTGCGTAGTTCAGTTCATTTCTGCCCCTTTCGACATCCTAGAAGCCTGCCAGGAGTCGCTCCTTGCTCAGGCACTTTGGCCCCGGCGACCACTCCCCGCCCTCATCGGATCAGTCGTCACGGGCATCTTCGAACTGCACCACTACTAGCAAAAGTCCTTTTTTGACCTGCATCATCTCATAGAGGTATTATCCGCTTTGGCTTGTCCCATACCAAGCCTCACGGTTTTAACCTCGTCTGAACACCTCAAAGTACAAAACTTTCTCTAGCTCATCAACCCATGAGCTCGTTTCCGCGAGGTCACTTATCGACACTTAAAATCTGATTCACTGAATTCCCATCGAACTGCCATCCAAATTCCACAAACCACTGATTTGTCATAAAAAAGGAGGAGGTAGCATTCGACAAAGGCCTCCACAACCCTCATTGCTAGCGCCCCACCATCACTCAAAAGAATCGACAACGATGGGGTGAGAGTTGGCTGAGATTGTTGGGCCTTAGCTAATGGCTGGCAACCCTAGCCAACTGTCGGCGAGGGCTTACAAGCCCTTGCCTAAATTTGTGGTGAGAGGTTGCGACCCTCCTCCAAATATGGCAAGGGTCGTAGGCCCCCGACTAGAGGGGCCAAGGGCCACTACAACCAACGGCAACTCCACCCCCAACTAGTGGTGGCCTTTGGCCCGACTTAGCGAGGGCTAGCAACCCTCATTGGATATAGGGAAGGGTCATGACCCCTCGCCTAGATTTGGGGTGAGGACTTGTGGGCCCTTGTTGATAGTCAGCCAAGGTCGCCGACCATTGCCTAGGGCTCAACAACCTCGGCCGATCCTCATCCCACCGTCGTTGGCCCTTTTTGACAAAGGTGGGGTTGCAGTGGCGAGGGTTGTAAAGACCCTCGCTAAATGCTACCTCATATATATTTTTTAATTTAGTTTTAAAATTTTAATTCAATTAATATATATATATATATATTAAAAATCAAATTTGAGAGTAAAATGATGTCGTTTTGAGATTATAGTGCCATGTGGAAATTTTTCTTAAAAAAGAATTACTATGACAATAAAAATGTCACCGGAGAGCGCCACATCAACAATTTGGCTGAAATTCTTACCGTTGGCACTTAAATGTTTATTTTTTCTTCAATTTTGACATTTAAGTGTACATTTTGAAATTTTTGGTTCTTAAATGTCCACCCGTGCCAAATTTTGGCACTTGCAATAACCAGTGCTCAATATATTGGTCTAAGTGCATTCATAGTCTCTATGAGAGACTATGTATAGTGTGGGTTATATGATTTGATTGTGATTTAGATCGGTTATACTAAAAGAATTAACACCATTTTTGGCTTCAAATCAATGCCAGGTAGCAGTCTGCCCAAAAAACAATGCGAGGCGGAAAAGTCGCATTATAATGAAAGTTTTGGGACCAAATATCACATTATAGGGACTAGAATGCTAATGACTAAACTGTAAGGACCTCAATATTAGTTTCTCCAAACGAAGATTCGGTAAGATTATGCAAGCAATGAGACAGTACTCTTTGCACTGCTAAATGGAGGAGGCACTGTCAAGCGTAATAAAACAGAAAAAAGAAAATAAAAAAAGAGAAGGTGCTGAATTGATACATAAGAAGATAACGGGAACGTGGGTAACATATAACATAAATATATGCGTTTTTCTTTCCTTTTTATTTTATGCAAGTTATCATGGATTATCGTTTATGCGCGTGATATTAACTTATTTTGATAAGAGTAAAGTGAAAAAACCTCAAAATTAGCTCAGTTGGTTGTGGTATTGAGCAAATCTTCAATTTAGGAACTCCATGTGATCCAGTCGAACGCTATTAAGTGCGTGCAAACTGATCTAGGTTAAAAGCTACATGAATAGCCCACACCCGTGCCCCAAATAATAATAGAAAATATATAAATAAAGACTTCAAAGTATTAAAGGATGAAGGAATTAAATGACTTTAGCTAAGGTGAGAATACTATAGTTGCTCTACAAGGATCTGAACTACATTTCACTTTTGATAATTAGATGCTTAGGGATGATCCCGATGTTTTGCTGCGTTGAAATCATTTTCATACTAATAAATTCATGAAACCGTTAATAACTATCGAATTTATTGGGTGACAACAATTTAACTAGTAGCTTGCTTGGCCTTGTCACGTGTTAGAAAGTACCAATATAATTTGAATCTTTACCAGCAATTTCAAACATTTATCAACATTTGTTTTGGCAAGTTATCAGCATGTTAAAATGAATAATTTTTCTCTGAAACTACCTACAGCTACCTGAGTTTTCCAATTTAGTTATATTCAATGATCTACCAGCATCTTATTGACTCAATTATACTAACGTGTTAAATTTACCAAATTAGTGTTGGTATCTTCTATTTGAAAATGATGTGCTCCTTCACCTAGAGCGATACTTGCGAAACACTCTGCTATGACAGAGAAAAAGTAAAAGTAAAAGACGCAGTTTAAAGGAATGGCATATTAAAAACAAATTTCTTTTTATCAAGAAAAGAATATATCTTTTCAATTTTCCTTCACTTTAGTTTGTGCTGTCTTTAGAAACTTGTATGATGTTAAGTTGATAAATTGTGGCCACTTCTTTTTGCATTAGTAATGTTCTGGCACAGTTATGAAATTGCTCGTGAAGATAGGGTAAATAAGCTATAAGAGATCATGAGAAATATAAATATATATTTGAAAAAATCAAATCCGAAAGGTTAAATTATCCGAGCACACAAATGTGCTTCACATTTAAATACTTTATTCACACGATTGGATGATTTACTAACAAAGATGTTAGATGTAAATCTTGATATGCGAGACCAGCTTGAAGTCATGTTAGCATAATGGGGGACCGTGAAATTGAGGTTGGGGGAAGGGGGAATGTTTTCAGTAAAAACCATATACATACTATACTACATAAACTCTTAAGATTTTTACCGGAAAATATATGCAATTTTTGGACCTATCGGATGAGGCCACTTATCCCCTCATAGGTTTGTCAATATGTACACAGCCACCTCATCTAAAGAGCCTTCATGCATATTAGGCCAATTGAAAACCCGTAAATTAGTAATACAGGATATTTTAATACTCCGTCTCTCATGAAAATAAGATAAAAAATGACACATGATATTGATGAAATAGTGGATATGATTAACAAAATACACAAAACACGAATTCTTAAATCTAGCCAAAACTTGAGTCAAATATTACGTTGAAAATTCCAACTAAAATGTCTAAATTTATTAGAGTATGATGGGAACTATATTTTAAATTCAACTTATTGCTCATTTGATGTATAGATAATTCACATAAATGTCGTGATGATTTCGAGTTCTTTTTCTTATCGAATTCCTTCTTACATTGGATGTCTTTCTAATTATGTTTTGAATCTATATCTTTGCACTTTGGCCATTATCTATATAAAAAAAAAAGATTAAGATTTGACCAATGTTTCTTTACTTGGACTGGTCGAAAAACTGTCTTAGCAGCCGACTTTTTGGGTCGCTCAACCAAATCGATCGTCAAGTCAATATAAATTGAACATTTGACAAATAAAAATGCGTAACGTATATCAAGTATGCTTAGTTATTTAGTTTGATAGGAATGACCCCTTAGCTGATTGGCTACATCTCTCTTCTACCTTTATGAGATCATGGGGTCCATCCTCTGTGCCTCACCCTTAAATTTTTTACACATAAGTCCAAGCCATAGTCAAAGATCTGGTCAAACCGGTGACGGATCCACCAGATTGACTGGCGTCACCGGATTCGATCGGTCCTTTAACATACAGGCCATCGACAACACCGGACCAAACCACGGTTTACAAAAAAAATCCTCAACCTTTTGATTTGAAAACACTAAATTAAACTAAAGTTGGGTGGAAGCATTTGTGACGTCCTGGATTTCGACCCACTTCTGCACGTGTGGAATGATTATTTCATCGACGCACTATTGGTTACGTTTACTCTGAGTTGGCCCTTCACGAGTTAACTGACTGTTCGGAAAGGCGATTAAGGACGGATGAGCATGCGACTAGTGAATTCAATCAGGGACTGGCCACTCGACCATAAAGATCAGGCGAGGATGATACCACGTTGTTGCAAGTCAATTAGCGAATGGAAATATCGATTCGGCAGAATACAAGGTCGGATCGCGGGTGATTCCGCACGACTTCGATATTAATGACGAACGGTGTTAAATTCCTATTGACCCCGCATTCAGGGTGAGTAATCGATCCCTCACGATTACATGACAACCGAGGATCGTCCTGATGTGAATATACACGATCGTAAATTGAAAAGCTATTAACCACGGGTCAAACGCATGAACCCCCTAAATGTTGCCCGGAAGTCAGGTCGTGTCAAAGTCGCGATTGGTTGAGATTAATCACGAGGTTCAGTCCGATTTTGGGTACCGAACTTTTAAGGACGTCGAGATAAAAATATTGGACAACGCCTTATTAATTCCCAAATTTTCGGTAAGCTCGGAAATGGCCCGAGTTGGATTATCAGATCAAATTATGATCGGATTTTGGGAACCGCGCTTCAGGGGTAAAAAGGACCAAGTATCCCCCTTCTAGAAGCCTTTTTGATTTTTAAATTTTTAGGGTTTTCTCCCTCTCTCTTCCGCGCGTCCTGTCTCTCTCTCTCCCGCACGCTCTCTTTCTCTCTCCTCCTGCGCCCCACCTGCCGCACGTCCCTTCTCCCTCTTTTCTTCTTTCTTTTTCTTCTTTTCCCAGGCATGTCAACGCCCATGCCTCTGACCTCTGACTTCTCTCTCTCTCTCTCTCTCTCTCTCCTCCCCTTCCCCCCATGCACGTCGACGTCTTCTCTCTCCTCTCCCCCCCTGCAGCTTCTTCTTCCTCCTCTTCTTTTCCTTCTTCTTCTTCCTCTGGTTTTCTTGGCCAGAGTTGCTGCCGCCTTGCTTCCCTCGCCGGCGAGACCAGCGACCACCTCGTCGCCGCCGCAGCACCGCTGTCCCGCAGCTCGTCGTCGCCTGCCGGCCTCACGCCGAACCGGCTTCGCCTGGCTTGCCCTCCTCTCCTCCTCCTCAGTTCGCCGTCGCAGTGACGCCAGCCGGCCACCTGGGCGCTGGAGCAGCGAGCTGCCGCCTCGCCGTCGCACGGCCGTCATCGTCCCTCCGCCCGGCACCGCGGAACGCCGCCCGGCTGCCTTCTATCACCGCTCCCTCTCTCTCTCTCTCGGATCTGGTTCAGCCGGAGCCGGAGCCGCTTGCCTGGACGCCGGAGCGGCCGGCCGCCACCTCGCCGTCGCTCGTCGCCGCTGTCCCTCGCCAGACCACCCAGCTCGGCCGCCGTCGCCTCCGCTGGTCTCTCTCTCTCTCTCTCTTTCCGTCGGGTTGGAGCCGGAACGGCCACCCTTGCCGTTCGGCCACCCTTCGCCGTCGTCCGGCCGCCCGAGACCACCATGGGGAGCCGTCCCAGCTGCCGTCGCCGTCGGCGTGCTCCCCCTCTCCCTCTTGGCTCCTCCGGCCGTGACTTGGACACGCGGCCAGCAGCTTCGCCGCTGCCTGCCGCCGCCGGTCACCGCCGTAGGCCACCGGAGGATCGTCCCCGAGCCTCCTCCTCCGCACCGGAGCCACCCCCAACCTGCTACCCTCCCCCGAGACAGCTGGACCGCCTTTTCTCTCCCTCTTCCGGTGCTGCCCAGCCATCGCCGGAGCTGTCGCCGCCTCGCCGGAGTTGTTGGCCGCCGTCCGGAGTCACCGGACCGCCCGCCAGCCGGCCTTGGACCACCGCAACCGCTGGTCCCTGCGTTTCTCGACTTTTCGCCACGCGGACAGCCGCCCTCGGCCGAGATCCGGCCCCGGGCCGCCTCGTCCCGACGCGCCGGGGAGTTCTCGCGCGTTCGCCTCGTCGTCACCGTCGTGCCGGTATCGTCGGCTTCATTACCGGGTGAGTTCAAGTTCTAAACCCTCGATTAGTCCGCTAAACTTGTTTAGGGGGAGATTAGATTAGTGTTAATTTTAGTTAGGAGGCAGATTAGAGTTAATCGCGATTATTGGTTGTTTATGTGGTTAAACGTGCTTAAGGATAGTTATCGGTGATTAGTTGGGTGATTAGGGATTTGCGGATAATCCGTGTTAGTGTTATTGTTATTAAAAAGAAATTATTTCTTTTTAATTATTATTTATTTTAATTCCGAAATAATTATTAGTTATTAAATTCCGAAATTAATATTATTTGTGGAAATTCGGAATTATTGGTATTTTTGGAAATTCGGAATTATTGGTATTTGAGGAAATTCGGAATTATTAGTAATCGTGGAAATTCGGAATTTATATTAATCGTGGAAATTCGGAATTAAGGTTATTTGTGGAAATTCAGGATTAATGTTATTTGTGAGAATCATTTGATGTGTCGTTATGATGAAAGCATGTTGGATTGCTGTTTGGATTAATTACTTTTGATAAGTAATTGTGGTGATTAGTGATTGATGAGAATTACCGGTTGTTACATTATTGTGAGACGAGCATCGTCTGAGGCAATAATTAATTGATTTGCTGATTGCTTATTTATGCCTTATTGATTGAAGCACGTATTGTATTCCTTATGAAATTGGTTGATTATTGGATTATCGCAATGTGGCGATTCATGGATAATGTGTGGAATACTCACTGCTTCGTATGTGGACTTCATGCATGCCTTGTGTGGATTTTGACGTGTGCTTATGAGTCCACTGGTGCCCTGATGCGTGTGACGCGGGGTGGAGGGCGGCCCTGATGCGTGTTTACACGGGGAAAAGTTGAGCCCTGAGGCGTGTTTACGCGGGGAGGTGGAGATTTGGGCCCTGATGCGTGTTGACGCGGGGAAAAGGTAGAGCCCTGATGTGTGTTTACACGGGGAGGTAAAATGATTGTGCCTTGATGCGTGTGACGCGGGGTAGAGGGCGGCCCTGATGCGTGTTTACGCGGGGAAAAGGTTGAGCCCTAAGGCGTGTTTACGCGGGGAGGTGGAGATTTGGGCCTTGATGCGTGTTGACGCGAGGAAAAGGTAGAGTCCTGAGGTGTGTTTACACGAGGAGGTAGAATGATTGTGCCCTGAGGCGTGTTTACGCGGGGAGATGCATAATTGGAACACGCATGAATGCAAGAGTGCATGAGAGACAAACGGCATTGTGTTCTGATTATATTTGTGTTTGTGCACTGTTCATGATATGCCTGAGTTGGTACCGTGCAGGGTGTGACAATGGCCAGGTGAGATCGCCTGTGACACGACTCGAGTGTGATTGATTAATGTAATGCTGAGAGTGCAAAATGCATTACTGGTGAATTGCGTGTGTATTTACCGTGCAGGGTATGGCATGACCGGATAAGGTCGCTTGCGAGTCGATTGCTTGTCGATGTGATCATGATAGCATTGTTTGTATTAAGGCATTGCCTAAGACGTATGGTTGTTCTGCTATTGATCTGCTTGAGGTGCTAGACCGCGCCATAGGTACCCCGAGGCGAGTTGGTGTCCTAGCCAGGGATTAGGGCAAGAACTCACTGAGATTCGCATCTCACTAGTTATTTAAATAACCATTTTCAGGTCCGTTGGAGGCAGATTCGACAGGTGGCGCGTCTTGGGAGAAGTAGATTAATCCTGGCCTATTTGTTTGGTTGGCTCTGTAGGAAGTAGCCCGTGGTAAGGGCCTATTTGTATAGACTTCCTAAGGTTAGTCAGAAGATGAATAATCTAGCATCATTGATTGTGTTTTTGATTGACTTTCCTGACTATCCCAATTCGTTAAATTGTATGGGGATTGATTATCGCTTCTGCATGTGCTTAATTGAAAGATAAAAAGAATGGTCGACGACGCGTCCTGGGACGTCGCATTCAAATGACCGAAAGTGGAAAGATGGGAATCGTCACGTGCTCAAAGGTTGGGGCGTGACAGCATTAGCACAACTTTTGGTAAAATTACAAAAGAAATCCTCAACCTTTTGTGCAATTATAAAGATATTAACTTGACCCAATTAATTATAAACCTTTTAATAATTTATCAATTCAGTAATTTTGGCTAATTTTGACTAAAAAACACTGATGTAGATGGTAATCATTCTATGTGGCACGACTGGCATTGGCTATTGTTTGAGTTTATTGAATATTGAATATAGATGTGTGTGGTCAAGTGTGGACATGGCAAGCTCAGTTGTGTACTGATCAAGAGTCTTGACTTTCATGTACATGTCTCTCAACCTTTCTTTCCACCTTTTATTTTTCCAATCTAATATATTACGCCTATTTTATGTGCTGATTATGATTCCACTTCATTGCATTTTGATTCTGATGATCTGAAGTGCCGCTAAACAAGTATTGTCGTTGGTTTCACTGTCGAGGAAACTAACATGTGGCTACGAAATTGAGTTGAGCCGCTGCCTTAAGAAATTGTACTGTGGATCAGAATGTTTCACTTTGGAACAGATCTTGAACGTCACGGTTTGATTCATTCAATTGGTTTTCTAGTTGAACTTGTTCAGTAGCCTTCATGAGAAACATGTGCCTTCGAATATGCAAGAAAAGGGAATCAACAAGAGTGTGGTAACAAGTTCATAGCTTATTATACCATTTAGAAACATATACCAAAAAATGCTCCACTGTCATATTTCTCATTTTCTTTGTCCATTGTATTCGACCTGAAAATTTTACTCGACTTGCCTACCATTCCACCCCATTCGACGAACCCGTCCTTATCCAAATTTAATTTGATGAGAAGTCGGCTATTATAAATTTGAATTGACAAGATTTCAAATTGATCAATCTTAGCCTGGACATGGTTATTGTAAATTTACACCTGATCCAATTTTGAAGAAAATTGAGCCTCAACAAGGCTGGGTATGACTGATAAGGAAGAGACATGATTCCAGATATGATAATTTCACTCGTTAAAGGTAATTTCAATCTAGTAATAAAACTTACACAGGAAGGAGCCGAAAGAAAAGGTTATAACAATTGACTAAAAGAGAAAAAGATTCCGTATCCTAACCCCAAAAAGATCTCCAGCTTAAAGAGCGAAGGCGATGACTTGTTACATGAAGCCGCATCACCATGGACGTAGGTCTTACTCTCGGTCCTCCGAGCACAGCCTGTATTTTCAATTTGAATTATTTTCAATAGCCAAAGAAATGATAAAAGAAAAAAACAATTTATATATAAAGAATTCCCGTCATTCGCACTGTTTGTTTAACTAATGAAATGTATCACATTGGGACCGTTGCACGTTGAAGGGATCCTTCATGAGATGGAAGCATCTGTAACTACACAATTGGTGGTGACTCTTGCAATTGGCTCACACACAGTAACATCATGACTCATTGGATTTTCTTTCCGTATATGTGTTCATTCCACTTCTATCTCATTGATTCAATCTTGTGACCATAAGCATTGAGACTGAGCTTCATCACAGAACATTTTCACGCCATTTTTCTCAAAAATGGATGTGTTCCTTGAGCCCCAGGAGGGAAGTCCTTTCTGCATTCAAATTGGTCTCCATGATACTGTCCTAGAGATCAGAGAGAAGATAAACAAACACCAAGGAATACCCGTCTATAGACAAATATTGGTCTTCAACAGCAAGGTCCTTGATGACAAGCTCAATGTCGAGGGCTGCAACATCATCAATCGCTCCCGCATTTGGCTCATTGTCATGCTGGAGCCACCACCATCCACTAAAATTGAATTACTCATTGGAATGCCCCGGCTCCCTATAGAAGTTGGAGTAAACGACCCTGTGAAACGCTTGAGAGAGGTTGTCCGGTCCCTGGAAGATGTCCCTCTTGAGCGGATGAAGCTGTATGCAAATGGAACTGAACTTGAAGATGATCACCGGATATGCGACTACGAGCTATAGGACAATTCCTGTGTGGATGTGCACATCAAGCCTCTGAAGTTCACGGTGATAATGTTCCCGTGGAAAGCCAACCTCAAAGTTGCGGTGGAAGTGAAATAGTCGGATGAAGTAAAGATTCTGAGTAAAGAACTCGAGAAGCTGCAGCCGAGCCTGAAGTTCCATCTTCCTTCGGAGGGGTACTTTTTGTCATACATAACCAGAGTAGGATGGATGAAGATAAGTCGTTCAAATGGCACAGCATCGAGTTGGGCGTTACTATTGAAGTTTTCAGGGGCACGATTTCACGATGAGACCTGGTTTTCACATCCAATTAGCGGTTTCAATGGGAGATCTAGGGCATGATGACAATAACGTGCTTACTGAGAGTACAGATTATAGGTCTAGTGACAAATGCAATCCCCTTTTGCCTTTATTTTGGCGTTATTGGGTTTTTAGGTTCCATTCTCCTATCTCCCTTTTCCATCTTTGTCGTTGTTATTACTCTCTATATAAGCATTGTTAGGAATGTCATTTAATCTTAGTGCATGATATTTTTTATCTCATTTCAATTCCGTCTGTGATAAGAAATGCATGGTGAATCACATCCCTTAGGTTGAGTCATTAAATTTGTGTTGAGAAATGGTGTAATCAAATAGTCGTTGGATTCAGTTTGCCTAGTTTGTGCACATGCCGCCTCCTTAAGTACGTGCCCTGATTGACAAGTTTCCAGTTGATCAGCCACTAGTTCTCCTCAGCTTTTGAATCCTTTTGGCCAAATTCTTGCACCAGCCAAAGGAGCTTCGATTAGAAAATTCACCCAAATTAGCAATCTTGCTGAAAACTCCGAAGCTAGTAGAATAGTTGCTTTCTAGGATGTCATCCTCTCTGTAAAACTGAACCCTCGTGTCTTAGGAAGCACTTCTTTCTTGCAGAAGATGATAGATCTAATTTGAATCGATATGATTCTTAGAGATGAATGACTCCGTTATTTCCTTCTGCAAACAATCTGGTCACTGCTACGATGACTTTGTATACTCATTTATGACCATTTATCCTAGAAAGCAAGCCATGCCAAATTAAGTGGCCCGGCTATCTGTTTAAACAGAGATCAATCCATATCAAAGGGAATAACCTTTTGACGTATTTATTTTCAATCTTACTCACAGCAAAATGCTATAAGTATTGTGAAACTGTGTTGCATAATCTTATTTACAAGAACCATCTTCAGCAAAGAAGTTTCTTTGGTATTTCAAGGAAATCCAACCTGTGTATTCTGCAATCACTTTGGAATAACCTCTAGGTGAATCCATCCCTTGGATATTATTACTAGACCAAGAACAGGACATCTCTGACAAATACATACGATGTAACTATTCAGTAGAAGTAGGATTACATTTAATACATAGTAAGAGTTGCAAGTGATGCAACCAAATACACTGCACAATTAATTGGTGCAATATCCACATAAATTATACATAAGCAACCATTTATTATCGCAATCAACAGTAACTTGCAACTGATGCTATCAAACACTCGAAGGATCTCTTTCGAACCCTGCATGAGAGAGCAAAGCCCACAAGTGAGTTACAAACTCGCCTCCTCTAGCCAAATGCCCTATATGTGCTTTAGCATTGTCTGAAGGTGCCACATACAACATCTGTTCCACCCAAAAGTCAGCCAGAATCTTCCACATCGTTTCATTGTCTTCTATATAATTCACTAGCTGATTCCCGAGCGTAGCACCTCGTGTGATGACACTTTCTTTATGCAGTGTCTCTTCATGCATTGAACTGCCACTTTCTTCATGCGCTGAATTGCCATTATGCTTTATCTTATTAATCCGCTCCTCAATTTTCTTACATCTCTTAAAGAAGATTCTAGCTTCGATGATCGCCTGATCAAACACATACTCCGCAACGTAAGGGTGATCCGGCAATAGCCGAGGAGCGAAAGCAACTAAATAAGCCAGATACTTGGACAAAGTTGTTGCCACTAAGAAATTTGTCCACCCAGGTGAGCCTGATCTTATTGGCTTTTGGTTCTCACAGAAGCTTGTGGCGATGTGCCACACAATTATGACTTGAGTCTGGGTCTCTAGTTGACATGCCCACGACAGCTTCTCGAAGACATTTTTCTCTCTTAGTGAAACCTGTCCATTCTTCAATTTAGTATCACAATTAGACTTCAGAGCATGAAACACTGCTTGCTTCACTTCTTTAGGCAATTTGATCGGCTTGCTCTGTCTCTGGCCATCCCTAGTTTGATCAATGTAGGCCGCCATAGACTCATTGTTCAATAACCCGCAAGGTTTAAAGAAGCACTGCTCAAGGAATGAGTATTGACGAAGCTTCCGCTCCCAAGGCTTCAACAACCGGACCCCACATATCGCTCTAATCATCCACTCAATCCATGCATTATTTTGCCATGACTCCTCCTCCACATACTTACAAATCCATATCACTTTAGCCCATTCCGAGAAACCCATGAAGATGAATTGCATGAGCTCCATGATGGTGAACGAGATTATCATCACGCTAGTCACAAGTACGTTGACACTCAACCCATTTGGCATAGTGGCCAGTTGACAGTTATTGTTAGGTCTCTTGTAATCCTTCAAGAGGGATTTCGTAGCCCAAATGCCCATAACGACATTAGTAAACTCCATCAATTTGACCAGTAACCGGCCAGGCTGGAACATGATACTATACTTGGTGTAGAAAAAATCAAAAAGGAACATGAGCTCAACCTCAACAACTCGAAACACTCGCTTATAACTGTCTTCTTGTGAGAGCAATCCTTGGCGAATTAAATACCATGTTTTCTTGTAAGCCTCTTGGGGCAACGAGTAACCTGCATATCTCAAACGGAGAAGTTTGAAGAGGGAAAAAGAGAGGCATATGTCCTTGAGCTTGTTGTGAGGGTCTCCTGCTGAGCTTAAGAGCCCTCCTCTACACTTCCACACCTAGGTGAACAGTTGAGCTTGAATATTAGTTTATTGCCAAGTTTGATGTCTAAATACGTGCTTATAATGTGCCTTAATGAATTAGTCTTTCTCCACCTAATGGTTTAATTAATACTGGCATTGCATCAGAACAAAGGTCAATAGTTCAGATCCCGTCAATTCCTTCTTAAAATTATTACTCGTGATGAATTTACGAGGCCCACGCAAAATAGTAGATATGCTGATTTCACAAATAATGAGCTGAGTCGTACACATGTAAGAGGTCAACTTACATGAAAGGGGGAATAGTAACTGTAATCCCACATCGCTTAAGTACGTAATCTATCTAATTTAAATATTTGCATTAGACTTACAAAATGCCAAATGAAATCAAATCAGGTAAGTATAAAAAATGAAACATGTTGAGATAAAGAAATCCAAAGTAATATGCGTCAAAAGTGATCGAGAGTTGATAGAAGTAGATCCTCTAATCTCGTTCGTGTTCTTGTTTAGTGCCTGTAATCCCAACCATAGATTCATGTGAAAGAGGTTCCTTTCAAAATCTATCACTTGATATATCTATAATTGAAATCCGTCAATATACTTTGCAAGATAGAGAATCCTCGTAGAGCATCAATTTCTTATCTTGATCTATCATGTGGTATCATGTCATTAATAATGCAAAGTGTCATCATTTCTATTCTACTTTTTCACAACCAATCAAGCTGACTTTATTTGCGTGTGTTTTTAACGTGAATTCGAAGTTAAGAAAAAAAATTGAACAATTGAGACCTTTTCAAAGGTGATTAATTCGTTTACGACGTAGACCATGTATGGTGTCATCATTTCTGTTGTATTTTTTTCACAACTAATCAAGATGATTTTGCAGATTTTTCTTTTATAATTTTTTGCGCGAGAAGTAGTCCTTATTAAGTCAAACTTTAGAAAAATAAAAATAATCAGACGATTGTAAATATACCTTATCAATGGTGATCAATTTTTCCTTATCCAATGTCATCTGGTAGTCCGGTGCCGGTGCTGGCGTGGCCTCCGTCTTCCATAGACACCTCTTGATAAATCGCTTAGCACGAACAAAGGTATTCACCCATCTCTCCTCTTCACCCCTCACCAAATACGTACACTCTGTCATGCTAAACAGATCAACTTCACCATGTGAAGCGCGCCCAATTTTTTGCTCCCTCATATAATCAGCAACCACTTTTGAAGTCCTCTCCAAAGAATGCTGGCTCGCCGCCAACAAGGCCCGAGCCCTCTCGTCGTACTTGATGGCCAAGACAACGAAGAGGCACTCGGTCGCGATCATCTCTTTGGACCTGTCGCGGAAGTACGAGTCTATCAACAAGAACAACCAAATCGATTTGATGACGAGCTGCCAATTGTAGCTCTTCCACTGCTCGTTGTCCTCGAGACTGTATGCGGACATAGAATCGGCACTCCCGAGGCCGACCATCAGGAAGATTGCCCACACGGGAAATAATTCGTTGCGCATGGGAGTATCGCGCATGAGGCCTAGGGCATAGGTGAGCACGTAGGTTGAGAGAGTGTAGGCGATGAAAATGACAAGCCGGAACTTCTTGTTGTTGCAGCGACGTCGCCACAAGCCAAAAAAGCCGAGGAATAGGAGCAAGACAGCGGTGAAGAGGGCTAGGAGCTCAAT
>CM026413.1:10660328-10687163 GCA_014858505.1 Corymbia citriodora subsp. variegata
TTCCTGATGCTTAAATTGGCATGGGGGGCTTTTGTTTACTTCACATGGAAAATAAGAAACACGAATCTCCTCCATGAAAATCTTCTGATGTTGTGGAAACCAACGAGAAGAATGCTTTTTCCAAGAGAGAATTCTTGAAAAATGAATGGTTTTGCAAGAGATAATGCTTGCCACCACACGGTCGATCTGCACCCATACGGCCACCAGGAAAGATGTCGATAGACACAGCTCTTGACTTTTGACTTGCACTGTGGAAGAGGTGGAAGTCAAATTTGTTTACAATAATTCAACTATATGGACAAAATCAAATTAGATTTCTCCCAAAATAATAATAATAATAATAATAAAAGAATTATGGATTTCAATTTTAGCTCTTGGGATCCATTTGAAATGAACTTTTTTTAAAGGAAATCTTGGAGATCCATATCTTTCTAATTAGAACTGATAAAAAGTTGGGTTGACATTTCGATTTGAAATTTGATTATCTCAAATTTGAATATAACTTTTGGCCTTGGGTAATTCCGGGTCTTTCTTGAATGCATTGAGTGGAATCTAGGTTGGAGTCACTTAATTCTCAAGACATCTTCAGCTTCACTTTCTTCGGATATATAGAGGTTAGGTTCTACTTGGATATTAACAACTTAATTCTGGATAGATTGGGTTTCGTTTTTCCTAATTGTTAGTTCAACGGTCGGATTCGAGTGTCCATTAGCTTCATTTCAGAAGAAAGGAACTGTATTGACCTCTATTTCCTGTCCTCATTATTTCTATACCAACAACAACAACAACAACAATAAAAAAGCCCTTGTATCCTTCCCCCTCTCTCTCTCTTCTCCAAGTTCATCCAAGTGCCAGAAATCTGACATGGCATAGCATTTTTTTTTGGTAAAGGTAAGTAGTATATATGAATCCAACCATGCACTATACAAGGGGGTGAGACTCAGCACCATCGCACTCAACTGGACAACATGTCACTGGAGTGTGGAGGGGCCAAGTACACAAAACCATGCTAGAAGATACTAAAGAAGAAACAAAGGAGCAGTCACACCTGAACTCCCTCTAACTGTCCAAAAATGGTGGGATCAATGCCCCAACTACGTTGTAATCGCCTATTCCTTGGAGAATCAGTTACCACATTGAAAGCCAACGCTTTGTCTACCTTGGTAATATATTGCTTCATCGAGGGCAAGGAGAGGTTGGAAGACCGGAATGTGATATCATTCCTAGTTTTCCAAATTATATAACATAGGGCACCAAAGGAGAATCTGGCAATGTCCTCATAAAATCCACTACCCGAGAGAGAGTTATGAGCCCACTGAATTAGTTCTAGCCAAGGTCGATTAGTCCACGAAAGATTACACTTAGCAGCCCAAAAATTAGCGAGGGAGTTGGATTTATGACAATCAAAAAATAAGTGGTCAATAGAGTCTGGCCTTGAGTTGCATAAAGCACAGTGGGCCAAAGTCAATCTACCATGTGACATTAAGGATTTATGTGTGACTATTTTCAAAAAATCATGACATTTAAGTGATCGATTGAAAAATTATATAAAAGTTAAGTGTTCAATGAAAAAGTTACGGCACTCAATTTCTGTTATTTGCTAAGCCCACAATTCCTAACTTTAAGCCCATGACATCTATAACCCGTATCAAAGCCCGACCCGACCTATTCTCTATTAAGCCCACGGATTTGTATTATTTTCTTTTTCCATTTTCTATTTTTTTAGTCTTTTTCCTATTTTCCCTGCACTGTCTTCTTCCCTGGGCGGTCTTCCTCAACGAGATCTTCTTCATTGAGACTTTTTCACCGACGAACTCAACACTGAAACCTCATTAAACTAACTCAGGCCGGAACTCTAATCGATCCGACCTCAAAACCTAACGTAGCCAAACGTCACCAAGTCATCTTCGACGGCCTAACACTGGATTTATTCCGGCGACATTAATGTCCCTGGAAACGTACACCAAAAACAAACGCCATTCCAGCAGATAAACACCGAGACAAAGAAGAGAGGACTGGCGGCCTCTAACCGCAGGCCTCGCCCACAAGGATTGGATTCTCCAGTGGATGTGAAAAGCCAAGGCTATGAGTGTTGATTATATCAACTACAGAAGCTTTGGTGCACGTCAATGAACGAGATCCTCCGATGATGGATGCTCCACGAAATTTAACTTGAAAGGAACCCTAGGCTCAAACGCTCTCTGCTGCGAAGCAGAGCAAAACTGAGCTCGTCCGCTACTCTAATGAGACCGACGGCAGCAAGCGGACAGTGTTTTGGAGTTGGCGGACGACGCAGATTGGCTGTGGCTCCGGGGTTCTGTGCGGAGCTTCAATGGCGATCGTGCCCAGAGGAGAGAGAAGGTGAGAGAGAGAGTCCCCTCTCTCGCTGCCGCCCCCCTCCATACGAGAGGGATCTTGGAATTCCCCTCCTCTTTTCTTGTCTTATTTTTATAGTCTGCCCTTCTTTTATTTGTCCTCTCCTTTAGTTGCCAGCCGCGTCAAAATAGCCAAACGAAGAACCTTTTTTTCCTATTATCTAGGGTTTTGTGTAATCGAGCCACTTGGCAAGAGATCGTGGGGAAGAGTGAGCTTACGGGAATAAATTATAGGATGTTAAATGTCATACTTTAAATGATTGACTTGTCCAGAGACTACACGGATCGAGATTTCTTCGATCAGACCCAGCGTAGCTAAATTTCATTTTCCTCAAATCAAAATGTCTAAAACAAGATTAAACACCACCAAAATTCGTATTTCAATTTTTTTCCGGTCAAAGGTTAAATACTTCGTTTTGGCAAAAAGGTTAACATCCAACCATTTTAATGATAATTTGAAATGTGAAGGCCTAATTCTACGTTATTGCATATATATCTTAGTAAATAAAGCAATCATTTATTATTGCAAACACCAGTAACTTGTAAATGCTATCAAACACTTGATGAGTTCAGAAGCATTAGCTTCTCCCGTGTTCATTAATTGGCTTAGTAGTTACTAACTACTAGTTATGTCTCTCTCAATCCCTGGATGAGATAGCAAAGCCCACAAGTGAGTGACATGCTCACCTCCTCTAGCCAAATGCTCCACATGCGTCTTCTTATTGTTTGGAGGCGCCACATACAACAACAGTTCTGCCCAAAAGTTGGCTAGAATCACCCAAATCTTTTCCTTGTCTTCATTCATTAGCTGATTCCCGAGCACAGTGCCTTGTTTGATAATAGTTTTTTCATCCATTGAATTGCCGATGTCCTTCATCTTGTTAATCCGCTCCTCCATTGTCTTGCATTCCTTAAAGAAGATTTTGGCTTCGATGATTGCCTGATCGAACACATGCTCTACAACGTAAAGATGATCTGGCAATAGCCTAGGAGTGAAAGCAACCAAATAGGTTAGATATTTGGACAAGCTAGTCGCCACCACTCAGGTGAGCTTAATCTTACTGGCTGTTGGTGGTCGCAGAAGCTAGTAGTGATGTGCCACATGACCATGACAGCTTTTCGAACACATTGTTCTTTGTCAATGAGGCCTGTCCATTCTTCAATTTAGTATCCTCAATCGACTTCAGAGCACCGAACACTGCTTGCTTCACTTCTATACCCAATTTGATCGGCTTGCTCTGTTTTTGACCATCCCTAAGTTGATCAATGTAGGCTACCATAACTATGTTGTTCAATAGCCTAAAAGGTTTATAGAAGTACTGCTCGAGGAATGAGTACTGACGAGGCTTATGCTCCCAAGGCTTCAACAATCGGACCCCACATATTGCGCTGATAATCCACTCAATCCCCACATTCTTTTGCAATGACTTCTTCTGTACATACTTGTAGATCCATAACACTTAAGCCCATTCTGAGAAACACATGAAGAAGAACTGCATGAGCTCCACCATGATAAATGAAGTTATCATCACACTGGTCACGAGTACATCAACACTCAACCTATTGGGCAAAGTGGCGAGCCAACAAGTACTAGTATATCTCTTGTGATGCTGCAAGAGTGATATCACACTGGGGTCACCGAATTTGATTGGTTCTTGAACATCTAGGCTATTGACAAAATCGGAATAACCACGGTCTAGTTCCCAGTCCATTTGATTAAGCCAATTGGTTTGGTCCAGATTTAAAAACACTAAATTAAACTAAAGTTGGGTGGAAGCATTAGCACCACTTTTAGAAAAATAATTGAAGAAAAAATCTTAAACCTATTGTACGGATATCAATTCAGTTATAAACCTTTCATTTTGATCAATCTAGCCCTAAACATTTTGATAAATTGCTAAATAAATCATTCCAGCCACTTTTGGCCAAAAATCGTTGATGTAGACACTAATTGTCCTATTTGGCACACTTGGCTCTAGCCATTGTCTAAGTTTTTGGAACCTTGGATGCAGATGTGTTGTGGTCATGGGATCGGAGGTAAACAAAGAAAGAAGTGTTTGGTCAAGTGGGACCGCAGCAAGTTCAATTGTATGCTTATCAAGAGTCTTGATTTTCATGTACATATCTCTCAACCTTTCTTTCAACTTTTTATTTTTCCAATATGAGATACTATTTCTATTTTATGTGTTGATCATGATTCCACTTCACTGCATTCTACTTTTAATGATTTGAAGTGCCGGTTGGACAAGTGTAGTGGTTGGTTTCACTATCTAGGAAGCTACCCTGCGGCTATGAACTTGAGTTTAGGGATGTTAAGAATCGAACCAAAAACCAAATCAAATCGAACTGAACCGAAATTTTGTGCGTTTTTGGTTTGGTTTGGTTTCGGTTTGGTTAATCGAAAAATTCAGTTTGGTTCAGTTAACCGAACCAAACCGGAATTCTTAATTAAAAGTGAATAATCTCTCTTCATCATCTCTCTTCATCATCATCTCTTCTTCATTTAGGTCCCAATAAGAAGAATCGAAAAACCGTCCCGAACCGAACCGAATCGAACAACATTTTCGGTTCGGTTCGTATTCGGTTCGGGACGGTTTTGGTTCGGTTCGGTTCGGTATTATACCTTATCGGTTCAGTTCGGTTTTCCAAAAAACCCGAACTGAACCGAACCGTTTACACCCCTACTTGAGTTGACCTATCTATCTTGAGAAATTGTACCATGAATCAGAATGCTTCACTTTGGAACTGATCTTGGACTTGGCTGTCTTAAGAAATTGTACCATGAATCAGAATGCTCCACTTTGGAACTGATCTTGAATTTGCAATTCAATTCATTCAGATGATTTTCAAGTTGGACTGGTTCGGTAGCCTTCAGGAGAAACGTGCGCCTTCGAATGTGCAAGAAAAGGAAATAAATTGAATTATGGTAACATGTTCATAGCTTATTATACCATTTAGAAACAGATACCAGGAAATGCAGCATTATGTTGTTAAATGCTCCACTTTCATATTCCTCATTTTGTTAGTCCAATGGAAATGAGATGAAGTTGATACGACCTGAAAAATTTACTCGACTTGGCCACTGTTCCATCCCATTCGACATACCCATTCCTATTCGAATTTGATTTGATGAGAAGTTGGCTACTATATATTTGAATGGACATGTTTATTGTAATTTTACATCTGATCTGAATTTGAAGAAAATTGAGCCTCAACAAGGCTGGGTTAAAGATAACTGATAAGGAAGAGACGTGATTCCAAATATGGTAATTCAACCGCGTAATAAATTCCGGATATGGCAATTTCAATCCCACAATAAAACTTACATAAGAGGGAACCGAAAGAAAATGTTATCACATTTGTGTAAATGAAAATACGAGTTCATATCTTAATTCTAAACATATCTCAAGCTTAAAAAAACAAAGGCAATGACCCATTACATGTAGCTGCATCAACATGTACATTGATTGCACATCCAGTCCTCCAAATGCAGCCTATATTTTTTAATTTCGATATTATTAGTCAAGGAGAAGATAAAAGAAAAGAAAAGAAAAGAAACAATTTATAATATATATATATATATGTATGTATATGTATATTCCATCGTTAGCATTCTTTATCTAAATCATGAAACGTATCACACGTGGCCGTTGGACATTGGAAAAATCCTTGATGAGATGGAAACATCTTCTACTACACAAATGGATGTGCCTCATGCAAATGGCTCGGGTACACTAAGATTATGACTCATAGTTATTGTATTTATTTCCATATATGTGTACATTCCACTTTTATCTCATTCATTCAATCTTGTGACCATAAGCATTGAGACTGAACTTCATCACTGATCATTTTCGCCCCGTTTTTCTTGAAAAACGATGTGTTCTTTGATCCCCAGAAAGGAAGTCCTTTCTGCATTCAAATTGGTTTCCATGGTACAATCCTGGAGATCAAAGAGAAGATTGAAAAACACCAAGGAACACCCATCTATTGACAAACTTTGGTCTTCAACGATAAGGCCCTTGACGATGAGCTCGATGTCGAGGTCTTCATACAAAGCCAGAGTGGGATAATGAAGATAAATCATTCAAAAGGCACGGCTTCAAGATGGGCAATACCATTGAGGTTTTCAGGGGGATAATTTTATGATGAGACCTGGTTTTTGCATCCAATCAGCGGTTTCACTGGGAAATCTAGGGCATAATGACAATAAAGTCTTCAGTGTGAGTACAGGTTATAGGACTAGCGACAAATGCAATCCGCTTTTACCTTTTATATTGGCATAATCAGCTTTTCTAGGTTCCAATTTTCTTTCTCCCTATTCCGTCTTTGTCGTCATTATTACTCTGTTCTTATGTTCTTATATAAGTGTTGTTCCCTAACAATTATTTAATCTTGATGTATGATATTCTTATCTCATTTCAATTCCCTCAGATGACAAACGCATGGTGAATCACATTTCACAGATTGAGTCATTAAATTTGCGTTGCAAAATGCTGAAATCAAATGATTTTTGGATTTGGATTTGGATTTGGATTTGGATTTGGATTGCCTCGTTAAGCATGTGCTCTGATTGTCAAATTTTTCATTCGGTTGTTCACTAGTTCTCCTCAGCTTCTAAATTGCTTCCACTGAATTCTTGCATCGGCCAAAGAAGCTTCGGTTGTAAAATTCACCTAAATGCAACATCCACTCTTGATTATTTACCAAACCAGCAATCTTCCAGAAAAGCTCTGAACCAAGCAAGATAATTGCTATATCGGGTGTTATCCCCTGAGAAAAATTGAACCTTGGTGTCCCAAAGGCTTTTCGTTCTTGCAGAAGATGATCAATCCAATTTAAATCGATATGATCCTTAGAGATGAATGACTACATTCCTCCTTGTTAAAATTATGTCTCGAGTTTGAGCCCGTGTACAATACCCGATAGACACGCACAGTATTTTAACAAGGAGGAAGCACATTCATGGAGCATTTGATGAACAAGGACGCGTGATCAGATCCGAACATTTCTTTTCAGCAAAATATATGCCGCACATGGTCACGTCGGAAATCAAAGTCATCATCTGCTCATTTGTTGACTTTTATTTCCAACCCTTTTCTCACCCTTGTCTTGTTCTGAAGAGTTGAACGCCACACATTTCAACAATTGGTATCAAAGCTCAGACTTTGCAATTATGTCTGGAGCAAAAGTAGAAATTGAGAAATTTAACGGGAGGAACAACTTTGGGTTATGGAGCGTCAAGATGAAGGCGTTATTAACAACCCAAGGCTTAGCCAAGGCATTGGAGGGCAAGGCTAGGTTGCCCGAGACAATGCGAGATGCTGAAAAGGACGAGCTAATGGAGAAAGCCATGAGCATAATCCTGTTGAACTTATCAGATGAAGTGCTGATAGAGGTGGCCGAGGAGAATGATGCGGCGACACTGTGGACAAAACTTCAGGCCCTCTATGTGACGAAGGGTTTGAACAATCGCTTATACATGTTGAAGAGGATGTTTCAGTTCCGATACAGTGAAGGTAGGTCCATTAGATCCCACCTAGATGAGTTTAATAAACTCATGATGGACTTGAAAAATGTCGGCAATATTTTAGATGATGAAGAGCAAGGCATGATGTTGCTGGCATCTCTATCGGAGTCATGGGAGCACTTTACTGACTCCTTGTTACAAGGGTGTACAACGATTACCTCAGAAGAGGTAAAATCCGCCCTGGTTTCAAAGGAGTGGCAAAGAAAGTTGCGTGACGATAGTCTAGCGCAAGGCGTGGTGTGAGGACTGATGATTCGAGATAGAGACCAACATCAAAAGCCCAACAACAACAGCAGAAGAAAAAGTAGATCCAAGTCGTGACATAGAAAATCAAAAGGTCGCATCAAGTGCTTCAAATGTCACGAGGAGGGGCACATACGGAGAGATTGTCCCAGGTTGAGAAATAAAGGCAGTGGGCAAAATGCCACAAGCAGTGTGGCGAATGTTGCCGAGGAGAGTACCAATCATGCTGAGGCCGTCTTATGTGTGTCTACAAGCTCGTCAGGAGACGAATGGGTGCTAGATTCCGAATGTTCATTTCACATGAATCCTCATAGGAACCGGTTCGCTACCTACCAAACAACATATGGTGGTAGAGTTCATATGGGAAATAATGCAGCCTGTAAGGTTGTGGGAATAGGAACAATTCGGATCCAGATGCATGATGGCGTAGAACGGACACTGACAGACGTGAGGCATGTACCGGAACTCATGATGAGCCTCATTTCCCTGGGCGCACTCGATGACATTGGGTGCAAGTACACTGCTGAAGGTGGAGTATTGAAGGTCTCTCGAGGTGCCATGACGGTGATGAAAGGGAAGAAGATGAATTCTCTCTATCATTTACTAGGAGAAACTATGACCGGAGCTGCTGCAATTTCATCAAGTGAGTCAAACGCAAACTTGACTCAATTATGGCATATGCGATTAGGGCACATGAGTGAGGCGAGTATGACGATGCCGAGTGAAAAGGGGTTGCTGAAAGGTCAGAAGACAAGGAAACTGGACCTGTGCGAGCACTGCATCTTTGGGAAGCAGCGTTGTGTCAAATTTGGCACAGCTATACATTCAACCAAGCAACCAATTGAATACATTCATTCAGACGTCTGGGGACCATCCTCAGTCCTATCGAAAAGAGGTGCCTAATATATGCTGACATTTATCGACGATTATTCAAGGAAGGTATGGGTATACTTCCTAAAGCACAAATCTGAAGTATTTGATCGGTTCAAGAATTTTAAGGCATTGATTGAAAAGCAGTTAGGTAAACAAATCAAGTGCCTGAGAACCGATAACGGCATGGAGTTCTGTGGTAAGGACTTTACCGAGTTCTACCAAAAGGAAGGGATTGTGAGACACCGCACAATTCCTGGAACACCACAGCAAAATGGCGTTGCGGAACGGAAGAACAGAACTCTACTTGAGCGAGCTCGGTGCATGCTTTCGCATGCAGGATTGGGCAAGGAATTTTGGGCCGAAGCAGTAAATATGGCATGTTACCTAGTTAATCGATCTCCATCATCTGCCATCGAGTGGAAGACTCCTAAGGAAGTATGGTCGGGGAAACCTGTTGATTACTCCGAATTACGGATATTCGAATGTCCTGCATATGCTCATGCGAGTGATGGTAAGCTTGAGCCGAGGGCGAAGAAGTGCATATTTCTAAGTTATGCACAAGGGGTGAAAGGCCACCGACTGTGGTGCATTGATCCCAGATCACCCGGTTTTCTAATCAGCAGAAATATAATCTTCGACCAGACTGCAATGCTTCAAATGAGGAGTCTTGAGACTCAACCAGCAAAGCAAACGGATCATGGTGTCAGAAGTGAGATAGAGGTTCAGGTGGAGCCTCCAGAGACCTTAGAGGTAACAGAGGAGGAGACTGCAGATGAGGCCACAGTTCCTGAAGACGGTGATAGAGAACAACTAGCAAAGCCGCAACCCAATATAGCCACGAGCAAACAAAGAAGGCAAATTAGACCACCGGTATGTTATGGTTATTCTGATATTGCCTATGCATTGACTGTAGGTGATGAGGTAGAGACAAATGAGCCTTCATCCTACTCTGAAGCGATAGCTAGTATTGAGTCGTCGCAGTGGCTAGAGGCTATGAGTGAAGAAATAGAATCACTCTATCATAATCAGACATGGGAGCTAGTCAAAGTACCCAAAGGCCAGAAGATAGTTGGATGCAAATGGGTCTACAAACGAAAAGAGGGCATTCCTGGTGTTGAGACAGCCAAGTTCAAGACAAGACTTGTTGCGAAAAGGTATACTCAACAAGAGGGCATCGATTACAATGAGGTGTTCTCTCCTGTGGTAAGACATACCTCTATTCATGCATTACTTGCTTTGGTTGCTGCACAGGATCTTGAGCTGGAGAAGCTAGATGTGAAAACGGCATTTCTTCATGGTGAGTTGAAGGAACAAATTTACATGAAGCAGCCAGAGGGATTTGCTCTTCCAGGTAAGGAAAACCGTGTTTGCCTATTAAAGAAATCTTTGTATGGGCTGAAACAATCTCCCAGACAGTGGTATAAGCACTTGATGCTTTCATGGCTAGTCAAGGCTATTTGAAAAGTCAATTTGATAGTTATGTTTATTTTAAGAGATTGGATGATGGGTCATTGATTTACTTGTTATTATATGTGGATGACATATTAATAACAGCTAAACATATATCTGATATTAATGCACTGAAGGGGCAGTTGAGTGCTGAGTTTGAAATGAAAGATTTAGGTGCTACTAAGAAAATATTTAGTATGGAGATTTTGTGTGACAGGACTGCAGGAACGTTGCATTTGTCTCAAAAGAAATACATTGAGAAGATTGTGGCGCGTTTTAACATGCAATCAGCAAAATCTGTAAGTACTCCTTTAGCTGCACATTTTAAACTTTCTGACAAGTTATCATCGCAGACTGAGGAGGAGAAGGAGCATATGTCCCATGTTCCTTATTCTAGTGCAATGGGTAGTATAATGTACGCAATGGTATGCACTAGGCCTAACATTTCACAAGCTGTAAGCGTTGTCAGCTGTTACATGAAGCACCCGGATAAGACACATTGGGAAGCTGTGAAATGGATCCTCGGATATTTAAAGGGGATAGCAGACATTGGCATTGTGTACCGGAGGAATGACAATGGCAGTGAAACCACAGGATATGTGGATTCGGATCATGCTAGCAACTTGGATGACCGTAGATCACTAGCGGGGTACGTGTTTACGCTAGCAGGTGGTGCAGTAAGTTGGAAGGCGTCCTTACAAGATGATGTTGCCTTGTCTTCGACTGAGGCAGAATATATGGCACTGACCTTTGTAGCAAAAGAGGCAATATGGCTGAGGGGTTTGCTCTTGGACCTTGGATTGGAGCAGAAAAGTGTAACTGTACACTATGACAATCAAGGTGCGATATATTTGGCACATAATCCAAGTTATCATATGAGCGAACGAAACATATCGATATCAGGTATCATTTCATCCGAGATATCATAGCAAAGGGTAAAATTGTTGTGAAGAAAATAGCAACAATGGAGAACCCGGCAAACATGATGACAAAGCCTGTTCCTTCAACGAAACTCGAGCTCTATTTGAGCTCGATTGGCGTCTGCAGAGAATAAGCGCCCGTCAGGGCGTTGGGAGAGCCAGGCATGGAAAAAGGAGCACTATAATTTGGCTACAAACATCGAGCCAAGGTGGAGAATTGTTAAAATTATGTCTCGAGTTTGAGCCCGTGTACAATACCCGATAGACACGCACAGTATTTTAACAAGGAGGAAGCACGTTTATGGAGCATTTGATGAACAAGGACGCATGATCAGATCCGAACATTTCTTTTTGGCAGAATATATGCCGCACATGGTCACGTCGGAAATCAAAGTCATCATCTGCTCATTTGTTGACTTTTATTTCCAACCCTTTTCTCACCCTTGTCTTGTTCAGAAGAGTTGAACGCCACACACTTCAACACTCCTTATGCAAACAGTTTGCTCGGTGCTATAGCAACTCTATATACTTGTCCGTGACCATTTATCCTAGAAAGCAAGCCATACCAAATCAAGCAGCCCGGGAATCAACTTAAACAGAGATCAATCGAGATCAAAGGGAATAACCGCTTGACATATTTATTCTCAATCTTACTCACAGAAAAATGCTACAAGTACTGTGAAACTTTGTTACATAGCCCTGTTTACAAGAACCATCTTTGGCAAAGAAGTTTCTTGGATATTCCAAGGAATTCCAACATGTGTATTCTGCAATCACTTTGGAGTAACCTCTAGGTGAATCCATCCTTGGGATTATTATTACTAAGCTGTAAAGAGGATGTTTCTGAGAAATACATATGATGCAGTTGTTTAGTAGTAATAGGATCACGTATAATGCATAGTAAGAGTGGCAAGTGATGCAACTAAATACATTGCACAATTAACTGGCGTGAGATCCAGATAATTCATACATAAGCAACCATTTATTATCACAAACACTAGTAACTTGCAACTGATGCTATCAAATACTGGGAGGATCTCTCTGGATCCCCGCGTGAGAGAGCAAAGCCCACAAGTGAGTCACAAACTCGCCTCCTCTAGACAAATGCTCCGCATGTGCTTTTGCATTGTCCGATGGTGCCACATACAAAATCAGTTCCACCCAAAAGTCGGCTAGAACCATCCAAATCATTTCCTCGTCTTTTAAATCATTCACCAGCTGGTTTCCGAGCTGAGCACCCTGTATGACAACAGGTTCTTCATGTGCAGAACTGCTATTGCTTTCTTCATGTGCAGAATTGCTATTGCCCTTCATCTTATTAACCCGCTCTTCCATTGTCTTGCATCCCTTAAAGAAGATTTTGGCTTCGATGATCACTCGATCAAAGACGTACTCAACAACGTAAGGATGATCCGGCAATAGCCGTGGAGCAAAAGCAACCAAATAAGCAAGATACTTGGACAAACTAGTTGCCACTGAGAAATTCGTCCACCCGGCTGAGCCTGATCTTACTGGCTTTTGGTTCTCGCAGAAGCTAGTGGCGATGTGCCACACCATTATGACTTGAGTCTGTGTCTCCAGCTTACATGCCCACGACAGCTTCTCAAATAAATCGTTCTTTCTCAGGGAAGCTTGTCCATTCTCCAATTTAATATCGCTTTTAGATTCCAGAGCACGAAACACCGCTTCCTTCACTTCTTCACGCAATTTGATCGAGCTGCTCTCTTTTTGGCCATCCCTAGTTTGATCAATGTAGGCCACCATAGACTCGTTGTTCAATAACTTGCAAGGTTTATAGGAGTACGACTCGAGGAATGAGTATTGACGAAGCTTTCGCTCCCAAGGCTTGAGCAACCGGACCCCACATAAGGCTTTGATTATCCTCTCAATCCACGTATTCTCTTGCCATGACTTCTTCTGCACATACTTGCAGATCAATATCACCTTAGCCCATTCCGAGAAACCCATGAAGAAGAACTGCATGAGCTCCACAATCATGAACAAGACTATCATCACACTGGTCACGAATACCTCGACACTCAACCCATTTGGCATAGTGGCCAGTTGACAGTTATTCTTAGATCTCTTGTAATCCTTCAAGAGGGATGTTGTAGCCCAAATGCCCATGACGACACTCATAAACTCCATCAATTTGATCAGCGACCGGCCGGGCAGGAATATGATACCATACTTGGTGTAGAAAAAATCGAAAAGGAATGTAAGCTCGACCTCGACAATTTGAAATGCTCGCTTGTAACCGTCTTCTTGCAAGAGCAATCCCTGGCGAATCAAGTTCCATGTCTTCTTGTAAGTTTCTTGGGGCAAAGAGTAGCCAGCATATCTCAAACGGAGGAGCTTGAAGAGTGCAAAAGAGAGACATATGTCTTTGAGGTTGTTGGTGGGGTCTCCTCCTTGTATGTTTAGGAGCCTCCCTTCACACTTCCACACCTGAGGGAAGAGTTGAGCTTTGCATATAAGTTTACGGCCAAGTTATCTATTTAAATACGTGGTTATAATGTGTTATCATATGCAGTCTTTCTCCACCTTATGGTTTAACCAATACTAACACCACATCAAACGTAGGTCAATCGTTTAGATCCCAACACTTCCTTCTTAAACTTATTACTCGCGATGAATTTACAGAAACTGACTCACCAAAATAGTAGGTGTGTCCATTTCACAAATAACAAGTCGAGTCGTACACGTGAGCTTAAATGGAAGGCGGAGTAGTAATTGTAATCCCACATCGCTTAAGTATGTAATTACAATGTGCCTTATATAATTTACTCTCCCTCTATCTAATTTAAACTTTTGCGTTAGCCTTAAACATGCCAAATGGAATTTAATCACCCAAGTATAATAAATGAAGCATGCTGAGATAAAGAATTCAAAAGTAATATGAGTCAAAAAGTGATAAAGAGTTGACAGAAGCACATCCTCGAAGCTTGCTTGCGTTCTTATTCAGTGCCTCAATAATCCCAACCATAGATTCATGTGAAAAGAGGTTACCTTTGAATTCTCTCCCTCAACGCATCAATAATTGAGATTCGTTGAGATACTTTCCAAGATAGAGGACACCCCCGTACAGGATGAATGTCTTATCTTAATCTATCTTGTGGCATCATGTCTTTAATAAAGCATAGTGTCATCATTTCTATTATACTCTTTCACAATCAATCAAGATGATTTTATTTTATTTTAATCATTACTAAATTGAAGTTAAGAAATATCTATATGAAAAAAAGAAAGCGCTATTGTGCTTTTCACAACTAATCAAGATGATTTGTATATTTTTTTAAAAAATTTTTGCATGAGATGAAAATCCTTATTAAATCAAAGCTCAGAAAAATAAAAATAACAAGCCGATTGTAGATATACCTTTTCAATGGTGATCAATTTGTCTTTTTCCAATGTCATCCGGTAGCCCGCTGCCTGCACGGCCTTCTCCTTCGTCCCTAGACACCGCTTGATGAATCGCTTAGTACGAACAAAGGTATTCGCCCATCTCTCCTCTTCACCCCTCACCACATACGTATACCCTCTCATGCTAACTGGATCAACTTCACCACTTGAAGCGTCCCCATTTTCGTGCTCCCTGCTCATATAATCAGCAACCACTTTCGAATTCCTCTCCAAAGAATGCTGGCTCGCCGCCAACAAGGCCCGAGCCCTCTCATCGTACTTCACGGCCAAAACGAAGGAGAGGCACTCGGTCGCAATCATCTCGTTGGACCTGTCGCCGAAGTACCAGCCTATCAACAAAAACAACCAAATCGATTTGATGACGAGCTGCCAATTGCTTCTCTTCCACTGCTCATTGTCCTCGAGACTGTATGCGGAGATAGAATCGGTACTCCCGAGAGTGACCATCAGGAACATTGCCCACACAGGAAATAATTCGTTGTGCATCGGAGCATCACGCATGAGGCCTAGAGCGTAGGTGAGTACGTAGGTTGAGAGAGTGTAGGCCGTGAAAATGACGAGCCGGAACTTCTTGTTGTTGCAGCGACGTCGCCACGAGCCGAAGATCACAAGGAATAAGAGCAAGACAGCGGTGAAGATGGCTAGGAGCTCAATCTGCAAAAGCATCACCATCTCGCCCATCTTTCCATTGCAGTTTGCCGTTGGGGCCGGCGCGGTGGCCATCTTTTGGTTCGTTTCCATCAAATTCCTCATGGTCGGTGCTGATTAGTTCGCTGATTATTTAGCCTCTAATTGGAGAAACAAATGGTAGAATTTCTGAGAGAGTTTCAAAGTTGTGATTATACTAGAGTTCTGAAGACATCTTCATGGACATGAACTGCTAGAGAATTGCTGGCCTTTTGGGGTCCAAGGGAAGGGAGAGAAGGAAAACACAGAGAAATGTAAACGTTGCGACGGATTGCAATGCCAACCAAGCCAAGCAACTCAGACAAAGTTTGGAGACTAAATCATAGTTCTTATAGAGCAGGGATGCCATGGAGTATAACGAGAATGTCGATTTTTTCTTTTAATAATGGGGGCATCCGAATTTGTCTTGGATAATTTTCATAATAGTAGGAATTAAACTACTCGATCCTTGTGCAACAAGCAAGGTCTGATGGCAAACCTCTTTGACAAAATTACTACATTGGAAGATGCTATGACTTGAATGTATAATGTGCTCCGTTGAAATATATTACTTTAAATAGCTAAAAGTAAAAGTACTGTCCCATTAACACATGAAGAACCCATTGAATGGAAGATGCTATTACTACATCGGAAGATGCTATGACTTGAATGTATAATGTGCTGCATTTGTCTAAACAAATTACTTTAAATAGCTAAAAGTACAAGTATTTTCTCCATTATGACATGAAGAACCCATTGAATGGGTTTTGAGAGCTTATTGCAAATCACACAGTTTTCTGTAATGTTATCGACTTAGCTCTAGGATTCAATTTTACCGAGGTGAGAACATTACAATTAGCTAGTCTATGAGGATTATTCTTCCATAGAAACAAAAGTATAATATGAGTGATTCTTGAACATTTTTCAATGTTTAATGTGATCTCTCTGATTTTTTTTAATTTTTTTATTTTTCACTCTAGTTCTTAAATTTTTTAAAATCCAATTAATGTGGTCCTTCCATAAGGAAAACAAAAATTTGCTGATCGAGCATGGCAATAAAGACATTATCACTTTAGCCAATAAAGACTACCATGGCAGTCCACGTAAAGAAGTACATGTGTCATAATACTTAACAGAAAGACTATAATAAGCGGATTCTTTAAAGTTCATACACTAAATAAATATATATATACCCTATTGAAAATCGAAAGAAAGGTTCAGGATCCCGAGTCATTACCCCGAAAGAAAAAAAAAACAATATATTAAGATGCTTACTCTACAATCTGCATCTACGTTATGCATGAGTCACGCTCTTGAGGAAAGCGAGGGAGTGCAAGAACTTTTTTTCTCTTCCACGAAAAGAATTTTCCTTTCGATTTGCTCACTTCGTCTCCCTTGAGATTAAAAAAACACACAAGGCCGCTTGCAAAGCAGGAAAGCAAAACCACGGTACTTCTTTGTTTCCTCCCTTGTCGGAGCAGAATATATGCGGCCTTTTGCTTTAGTTTGCTTTCTAAAGGCCTGTTTGATAACTGGCCAAATAGTAAAAATTTATGTTCTTTTGTTCCCGGAAGTAAATTTGGAACAGAAATCCGTTTATTAAAATTTTGTTCCCGGGAATAGATTTAGAACGGAATCAAAAATCAAAAAAAAAGTTGCTTCTTGTTCCCGAGAACAATTTCAAGAATCAGTTTTTTTTTTTCGTTTCTTTTTTTCTCTTCTCTTTCTCTTTCCTTTTCTTCTTCCTCCCTCAGCCCACTGCTGCCCCATCACCGCCCACTGGCCACCGTCACCGACAAGTGGCTGGGCGAGGTCCGGCGAGCTCGCCAATGGCCAAGTGAGCCTCGTCAGCCCACCGCCAGGGCGGCATCGGCTTGGTTGGGCGACGCCAACCTAGCAGTGGGCCGGCGAGGCCGAGCCTCGCCGATGGCTAAGCGAGCTTAGCCTCGGCCAGAGCCTCACCAGATCTGGCTAAGGTCGACTCGCCGGCCCACCGCCAAGCCAGCGTCGCCTAGCCAAGCCGATGCCGCCCTGGCGGTGGGCCAACGAGGCCGAGCCTTGTCGATGGCTGAGCAAGCTCGGCCTCACCCAGCCAAGGAGAGGTCGAGCCTCGCCCAGCTCACGGCGAGGCTGGGCGTCATCGAACCCCAGTGAGGGTGTCGGCCCTCGTCTGGCCAATCACCGGTCGCCGGCCACCAGTGATCTATTAAGAAAAAAGAAGGTGAAAATGGAAAGGAAAATAAAAAGAAAATTGTATTTAAATCATTAAAAAATTAAAAGAAATTATTTTGGACTAAAAATTTTCAAGTTTTATCAAACGTACTTCTGTTTTGGGAATAAAAATTTTGAACAGTTATCAAATACTTTCAAATGTTTAGAAATTATTCTCGGGAGCAAAATAAAAAAAAATCATTTCTGAGTAGAAACTATTCCCGGACACAGAATCGTTACCATGTGCACCCTAAGTAAACTAGCAATGCTAAGATTATATTTCTTATATTGTTCTAAATATTTTTATCAGTGTGAAAAAATATTCACATCAATCAAATCTTTGTCGAAATTTACACGAACTTATATTTGATGCTTTCGATTAATTATATTTTCCAACTTTCTACATCTTAATATGGTTGTATCATAATTATTGGTTAATACTATTTTTTATCTATATTATATATTTAGAATCTTATATAGACATTCAGGTTGCAATTGTGTTATATTGAAGGCCACATACTATAATATCTCTATGAAAAAAATTGTTGTTAAATCAAAAGGAACATAAGATATTTTTTAGAAGTTAAAACAAGATATATCTTGAAGTATGATGCAGATAACATTTTGAACTTGTCGCTGCTATAAAAAAATTTTGTTTTAGATTAGCCAAATGGATTAAACAGCGCCTATAGATGATTGAAAATATCTTTTAATTGACCAACTCTGTTGGATACATTGAATGTTGATCAATATTATCTTGATCGCTTTATGAAATCCAGTGAACTTGCCTTTTTTTTTCCTTTAATGGGTTCAAGCGCATACCCATTTACTTGACTTTTCTTAAAGAAGAAACACCTCTGATGAAATTAACGTGAAGTTTTATTTATCGTTACTAAATGTAGTTAGATTTATTTGATGCCAGTCTAATATTTATTCATCAAATTTTTCTTAGAAGCAATATCTGGGCACATATATTTTTCTTTGTATATTTTTTGATTAAAAGGTAACTCTTCTGTCGACCTTATATTCATTTTTTTATCATTTACAACATTCATTTATTTGTAAAGTATGTGTTTATAAAAGTGTACTTTATAGTGTGATTTTTCTCAATATTTTTCGAAGTACATATAATACAAAAACTCCTTCAAAAGCTAGTTCAAAACTTACTGCGACTCTCATCAATTGTAAGGTGACAAGAATTATCTTCATCAACTACAAAGTTAGATAAGTAATCTATGTTATTTCATTTAATCATAGATGAATAACTTAAAAATATAAAGTAATGGGCCCTTAATATTTTTTTAGATGCTTGGTGACATGTAATTTTTCAAATATAAATATTAAAAGCTAGGTATAATTATGCATTTAATCATAAGAGTAGCCACTATTGATTCATCAGTCATATTTATTTATGAATTTGGGAAATTGTATGTTAA
The DNA here is from genome assembly GCA_014858505.1 of Corymbia citriodora subsp. variegata. Lineage (NCBI taxonomy): Eukaryota > Viridiplantae > Streptophyta > Magnoliopsida > Myrtales > Myrtaceae > Corymbia > Corymbia citriodora. Next base: position 10,679,455 of record CM026413.1, read on the forward strand.
AAATATACATTTTTATTCTAAAAAATTATTTAAATACAGTTTTTTATATTGAAAACTTATTTTTGTTATTTGTAAATAAAAACGACATGTTATTATTCTCTAACGCTATCTATTTGTCGGATATGGACCATAATGTTATAAATAGTTTTTCCAAGAATCATCTAGCATCATTTATTTGTGAAAATTGCTTCATATTGTGTATCTCTGTATTATCAAACTCTTTCGAAAATATCTAACTTGCAAAACGATAAGAGTAATATCTGATTTTGCATTGAATCATAAGGGAGTCATTCATTATGTTTCTGTCATATTCAATAATGAAGACACTTAAAAATATACTATAATTTTTAATGACGTGTCATTTTTTATTTAATTATAATTATTTTATTGATTTTGTAAAATTCATTATCTGTTAGAAGTGACCTACAATTCGTTAGCGATGAACTTTTCTTTATTGATCGTTTAATGTCATTAATTTATCATACAGAGGCTATTATTCATATTACATAAATTTTTTTATCGATCCTCAACATCTTATATTTATGAAATATGCACTATCATGTCATAGAGTCCTTGTAAAGTAATTGCTTTCTTCAATAATATATTTGTGTAATTAGTAATTTAATTATTAATTTCTTTTGTACATAAAATATGTGTTATCATCTTACTTCGATCATGTTTACATCATTTTTCTATTAAATATGAACCATCATTTTATGCAATATTTAAACGATATATTAATATCATTTTGTCAAATAGGGCGTAATGCTTTGTCAATTGTGTGTCCATACGTTATTGACTTACTTTGTCTTATCAATTGTCAAGTGTTATAAATGATACAAAATATAGAAGTTTGTTCTCATCAACTACAGAGTAATTGGAATTCTATCAAATGTAGAGTTTGAATCCGAAGAGTAGTCAATAATTACAGACCTACTCATATTTATTTGCTTGTGAAATACGCTGAACCGTGTAATATAACCCTCTGATTTTTTTTTCCGTTCTATAGACTTTTTGTAATAATGGATAATTTTTTTCTATTGATTTGCTGTTAGTTGTTTTTATTTTTTATTTTCAATTTTCTGTAAAGCATGTAATATGATTCTGCTTACATGACGACGGATAATTCTTTTGATCTTCTAATTCTCATAAATAATAAGAGACATTTGGACACTCCATCTCACTTGGAAATCAAATAAAAAACGACGAGCAAGATTAACGAAAAAGGAATACGATTAACAAAAATACACATCAATAAAACTTTTAAAATCTGGCGAGAAAGAGTAAAACCTGACTTTAATACTCTATTCAAAACTCTAACTACAAAACCTACCTTATCAAAGTATGATGCAAAATATATTCTAAAACTCTATTTATTTCGCAGAAAATGTGACATTTCTGAAAAATATGTTTTATCAAGTCCATTTCCAAAAAAATGCAAATATTATTCGGTGTTTGGCTTACACCTAAAAATGAACCAGAAAATTTTTTCCATTGTTTGGTAAGAAATTAAATTTTCTTAAATAAATATACCGTATTCAATTGCTAGTAACTTAAGCATAAGAGCCAAGTAATCTAGTAAGAGCACCGGGGTCTCAAGCTTCCCCAACTCTTAAGCATGAGCATGGGCACTGATCTTGGGTCCACTAAAATAGAGCTTGAGAACTTAATGCTCCTCCTGGGCACCTTGACACCTCAATCTTGGTCTACAAAGATCAGGATCAAGTCCCCGATGCCCGGGCCTAGATCCATCGAGGCCAAGCCCTAGACCCAATGCTCGGGACTAGAACCCTAACACCCAATGTAGGCATAGGTCAATTGAGGCCAAACCTAGGACCTTAGTGCCGAGGTCTAGGGCCTGATCTCATGGACTTAGGCAAACCTAGGCATGAGCGTCAAGAACTCGAGCCTAACCTCGATATTACCGGGCATAGCATCCCAAGCATAGATATGAGCACCGGTGTCCCAAGCTTAAGCACTAGTGTCCTGAGTGTGAGGATCGGGGTCTCGAGCCCGTCCTCGATGAACAGTGCTAGGGATCTTACACCGATGCCAAGGGCCCGAGCATGAGTGTTGGGGTATCGATGCCCAAACGCAAAGTTTTTGGTTCCAACATCGGCATCGAGTCATATTTTGAAAAAATGATTTTCAATTTGGAAAAAAAATTATTTTCTTAAATTTAAGTTTTGGAATGAGAATTTTTTTCAATAAATGCTTTCCGCGAGACAAACATAGCCTAAATCTTGAGATATAGCGTATCATTTAATGCATAGATAATTCACATAAATATCGTGATGGTCGTAGAGTTCTTTTCTATGTCAAATTCTTTCTTCCGACGGGATTTCTTCCATTTTGTGATTTTGAATCTAAAATTTTTACACATTTTCCATTTGCCACGTGAGAAAAATAAGGTTTGACCATGTTTTTTTATACTTGGACTGGTCAAAGAACTAGCTTCACCTCTGGTTTGCAGGTCCACTCATTCAACTGGTCCGACCCCCCAAGTCAATAAAATAAACATTATACAAACAAATTATGGTATGCATATAGACCCAGCCACCGAGCTAGATAGGTATGACCTAGTTGATTGGGTAAGCCTCTCTTCTACATATACGATCATAGGATCCATCCTCCTATCTTCACCTCACCCTTTAGATTTTTAACACCAGGTTTGAGCCATAGTCAAATATTGGTTAAACTAGCGACGAGTCGATCAAGTTGACCGATTTCGCCCGATTTGACTGGGTTTTGTTTTACCATCCAAGGTATTAACAAGATTGGCCATACACAGTCTTGCTCCTAGGCCAACAGGTTAAACCGTCATTTAACTACAAGTAGGTGGAAGTGTTAGTACTACTTTTGGCGTAGAATTACCAAAAAAATCTTAAATCTATTATAATTGTGTCAATTCATTATTGAGTTTCTTCTTCTTCTTTTTTGGCCAATTCAATCCTAAACATTTTGCATTTATGTTAATATAGTCCATCCGACTAATTTTGGCCAACCGGCATTAACATTGATGCTAGACCTTGTTGACACATATAATTTTTAAATAATATTTTATTTTTTCAAAAAAAAATTCCTTTTTTTCTTTCCCTTTTTATTTCCTCCTCCTTTCCTCTAGCTAGTGGCCAATAGATGCTGGTCAATAGCAAGGCTCAACCCTACCGGCCACTAGCTAGGATAAGCCTCATCCAGCTAGATCTAGTGTGGCTCAACCTCCCCTAGCCATGGCGAGGGTCGACCCCGCCCTTGCCCAACCATGGTGAGGCCCACCCTCCCCGACCACTGGTGAGGTTGACCCTCACCATGGCTAGGCGACGTTGAGCCTCGCCAAATCTAGCTCAGCCTCATGAAGCGACGATAAGGCCAACCTCTCCATGGCTAGGTGAGGCTCATACTTGGCATGGTTGGGCAAGGCCTTACACCTCACTGGCCCTTTTCTCTAGCCGATAGTGGTCGGCTATCAATCAAAGGAAGAAGCAAGGAGGAAAAACAAGAGAAAGAAAAAAAATTAAGAAAAAATTCGAAAAATATATATAAAAAAAAATTACAACATTAGCGCCGGCTTGCCAAAATTGGCTGGATAGACTGAATTGGCATTAATGCAATGAGTTTAGGATTAGATTGACAAAAAAAATATATAGCTGAATTAGCACAATTACAATAGGTTTAGTATTTTTTGGTAATTTTCCTTAGTTTTAGAGGTGGCAAAATGATTTTAAAACATATGTTTCAACTCATTATTTGATCGAATTTTGTCATCTAGATTTTTTTTATGAAATAGGTTAAAGGCCCAACTAGAATATGATCACAATGGTTTGGATCTACCTTATTCATTATCTGTATTGATTAAAATGAAGGGAAAAAATTAGTGCTTCGGTTGAAAACAAATTTAAAGAAAGGGAAAAGGAAAACAAAAGGAGAGTGATGACGCTCGAGTGCATGTAGATCTGGAACCACGACATTTCTTCATTGATCAACTTATTTAAAATGCCTTTTTTTTGTGGCTAAAATTTTTCTAATAATTTAGTTGCTCCCTTATGATGTGGTGCTTCATAGGAAGCTTACACGTGTTGTACAATAATTATGGGTTCAAATTGAATATGGAACTACATAAAGAAAAACAGATCCAAACACGTCATATCATAAAAACCAATCGATCCATTTATAAGCGACTGAAATCCCACCAAGCTAATCCATCCATTCGCCGCCTCTACAGGGCAGCTACCGCGACGACCTTTTGGCACGCATCCGCGGTCTCTTTTATCGGCCATTTGCAAATTTAACATCAATAGTCGCAACCTACGAAGCAGTGTCGGACGCACGGTCAACACGCATTGGATTTTCCGACGTATGATTAACTTTGTCCGACGTGTTCCGGCACGCGAATCCAGAAATCCAACTTGCGATTCCGACGCGCTTGCATTAAAGAAGGCAATGGAGAGTGGAGGTGAGGGTGAGGGAGCTGCAGACCGCATCGCCGCCGTGCGACCTCGTGCGGTTCCGGAGCTCGGAGCTCGACGTGAAGGTCTCCAAGGTCACGAAACCGGTACTTGAGATGAGAGAGCTTGTCGTACGGGGCGACGCGACTGCTGGAGCAGCAAATCGAAGCGAACGACCTCAGCCCGATCAGCCTAGCGCGGAAGCTCTTGAAGGATTTGCTTCAGGGCACGGGCGAAGCTCCCTCGACAGAAGGTGCCACAGTCAAAGCGGTCGAGGGTAATTAATCGTTATTGTTTTAAGGTTAATCTATTTGCTTGTCTAGATAATATTTTTCTTTGTTCGCTAATAAATCGACTAATTAAACTCATGTTTCTATAATCAATTCAATCTCCCGATTGGATCGGGGGCAAATGCCTGCGAAAAGATTGCTTGGATTTAAGAAAAAGTTGCTTGGATTTTTCCGGGACGACAAGGCGGAAACGCCTGCAGACGGAGGAGAAGCAGGCGGGGGGGCGGGGGCGGGGGCGGTAGCTATGGTTTTTTATTGGCACGCTTCCTGTTTTAATTTTGGAAAGAGGAGCAGAAAAAAAAAATTGAGGACGCGGGTCCCCATGTAGGCTGATTTCTTTCTATCTCTTTTGGAGGGGGAGGAAACGCGAAATAAATGGCCGGGGACTAAAAAGTGTTTTCGAAAAGTAAAAACACCGGATATTGAATAATGATATTTTCAAATTACATTTTTATTTGTAAATTTGAATTATTAATATCAATTCATTTCGGACTTTTTATTATTATTTAATTTTAGTTTTTGAGAAATAACGTCTCGGCATATCATGAAGTATCGCGTATCGCGTATCATTTTCCGTGTCAGTGTGCCGAAGACGTCTGAAAGATGAGGTTCATGCCCAGCCGGTAGATCTTGTACGTGGGGCTTCATTAATTGATCATACCCCCACAAGTTTTGAATTCGCCGCCGAGGAATTCACACCCGGAGATGATCCTTTCAAGTAATTGGGTTTCTATCTATAAGTTGATTGATACCCTCATGTTCATTCTCTCCTTTTAAGGACGTTAGCAAGAAGCGCTTAACGCCGGTTTCTTTCCCTAAAAAAGAAGTGAATCTGGAAGTGACTCCGCTAAGGCTAAGACTTCTGCGCAAACGACTTACTTCTACTTTCCTGTCGAACAAGGATATCTCCTCCGTGCGTCGTGTCGAAAACAAGCAATTAACCGTCGATTAAAAGACTCATTGAATGAACCCAATTACTTGAAAGGATCATCTGCGAGTTAGAACCTCCAATTCAACTTCTAAACTCTTTTTTCTCGGCTGACAAGTGAATCGGACCTTTCATTCAGGGAGGGGAGGGGATTACTACTCATAAAGGCTTCAAGTTGAATCTAGAGGAAGGCCGATTAAGCCGCACTGCAAGACTTCATTCATCTCTTGACTTTCAAACACGCATCCAAGCAATTGGTAATGCCATTTGGTGACTCGATTAGGTTGTTGGGCGGCCGGAAGGTTGCCACGAGTAAGTAAGTTTGGGGGACCGAAGGCAATTCTCCGTGCACCACACATAGCTTACCGAATCAGTTGTGACACGGATGGGAATGCATGCTACAAAAGAGAGGGTCGAGTCTAATACATCAACCGTCTCGGTAGGTGTATTATTCTACATTTTCCCAAAAGAACATTTATTCATTTCTTTCTTCCCCATTGACCACGACGCAAAGAAATCCAGACCCGGAAAGGAGAAGGGCCGGTGGTGGGCATTTGGGTCCTGATTCCTCGCCGCCGGGCCGACTTGGAAGCAAGCTACCTGTCACCTATCTCATCCCCTTTCTATTAGCTCTAAGTTGTTGGTAAGCTTCCAAAACTCCTTCCTTCAGCTGGGTGCAACCCCATCAAAAAATTCCAAGCCACGATCAACCTCTCTTTCCTCTCCCCTTCCCTTCTACTCCCTTTCCATGGAAATATGTAGAGCCGGTCAAAGTCGTCGCTTGATTCAACGGTTGGAATCCCCGAGCAGGACAAATCGGACGGCAACAAGCGAGTGGGGCCCCCGCTCAGAACAAAGCAGAAAAAGGATTAAAGGCCCAAAGTCCAAAGTGGGACTGTACCTTTACGAAGCCGCTTGGAAATTTCTCCCGTTGACCGAGTCGACCTCGTTGCTCTATAAGAAGCTAGGCCCACCAGCTCCCTGCTTCTTCACCACCATCTCTCCTAAAGCCCTTCAATCCCAATCTTGTTCTTCCCTCGGTGTTCTTCGGGTAACGTTTCGCGATCTTCGCAGGATTCTTGAGGCCTTTGATAACGTATATTCATCGCGATGTTCAAGTTTAGTTACTATCATCTGTCCATGCAGACGCAGATCCACGTGAAGACCCTGACGGGCAACACCATTATCATCGAAGTGGAGAGCTCGGAGACGGTCCACAACGTGAAGGTCAAATTACAGGATCTAGAAGGCATTCCCATGGATCAGCAGAAGCTGATCTTCGCGGGCAAGGAGCTCAAGAATGGCATCCGGACGCTCACCGAGTACGGCGTTCACAACGAGTCCGTGCTCCACCTCGATCTCCGACGAAAGGCCAAGACGAAAGGTATGTGGCGCTTTCTCGCTTCGGCGCGGCGGCTTCTGAGGTGAATATTTGGCAGTCTATGCAGTTGTGTGTCGATGAATTATTATTGATGTGGTGAATAGAATCAATTGATCTCGCACGTCACGAAATGAGCTTATCCTGAGAGTTTGTCAATTGAAGAGGACGTGGACGGCCTCTCTATTCTGCACAGCGAACCAAATCTAAGATCAACGTACGGATTTTTCGACTTTATGATGTAACACATATGTTTTTTCCCATTTTGAGAGCTTTGTATGAGCCTAAACATGGCGGCTGTCTGAATGAGTTCAAAGGATCTTAAAGTGATAGAGTGGACAGCGTAGGGTGATTTTCTATTCTTTCTAGTTTAATGTCGCATGTTCAATTTGCCGGTTGAATCATCTGTGTCCAGAATCTAAATGTTTAATTTGTATGGCCAGTTTCATTGCTGGATGAGCAAGGGCTTTAAGCTTTTAACATAGATTGTCGTGATGCAGCTGTGACTGATTAAACACCGCACGGTGGAGGTTGCTTTTGTTTTAGTGGATCGGAGAAAGAAATGGACATCCACAGTTGAACTTTTGTCATAGGCCAGTCGAGGAGGACTCACTTAAACCATTCTTTTTTGATAGATGTGCGCCTTTACCGACGAGCGAAGGAGATAA
>CM026413.1:10687263-10931354 GCA_014858505.1 Corymbia citriodora subsp. variegata
TTATTACACGGTAAGACTTTGCCATCTCGGTCGAAGCCCGTTATTACACGGTAAGACTTTGCCATCTCGGTCGAAGCCCGTTATTACACGGTAAGACCTCCCTTCAAGTCGAAGCCCGTTATTACACGGTAAGACTTTACTAACTCGGTCGAAGCCCGTTATTACACGGTAAGACTTTACTAACCCAGTCGAAGCCCGTTGTTACACGGTAAGACTCCACTAACCTAGTCGAAGCCCGTTCTTACACGGTAAGACTTCACTAACTTGGTCGAAACTCGTTCGCACGAGCCGAGATCTCAATTAAAAAAAAAAACAAAAGAACAAAAAAAAAACAACAACAAAAAACAAAAAGACAACCAAAAAAAAAACATAAAAAATGAATGGAATAAATTCACACCTTCATTGCTCGTTTGCAAATTTCGGGTGTCACCTAGTCTTTGAAATGAACCTCTTCGAGCTCCCTTTCAAAGAGGGGCAGCTGTTGACACCCGATTTTTTAATTAAAAAAAAAAGTGGATCCGAGCCTGGGCTAGGCTTGCCCGGCCCTCTTTGTCTTCTTCTTTCCTTTCTCCGCGCGGGCTTGGCCCGCTTTTCCTTTTCTCTTCTTTCGTAGCCCGGCCCGCTTGGTTTTCCCTCCTTCCTCCCTTCTCCTTCTCGTGCGGCAACGGCCACCTGCAGAAGAGAAATAAAAAAATGAATGAAAAGGAAGCAGCAGCAGAGGTCAGCAGGAAGCAAAGCAGGAGAAGGCCGCAGCAGCAGCAGTAGGTCGGCAACGCAGAAAAAAAAAAGAAAAAAAGACCAGAAGAAAAAGAGAAAGGAGGGAGAAGAACGGGGGGAGCCGAGGAGAGAGAGAGAGATCGGAGAGAGGAGAGAGCCCAGGGGAGCGGCAGCACGCAGGGGGAGAACACGCAGACGAAGAAAAACCGAGGAGGGCCGTTCGGATACGACCCCCTCCGACGGCGGCGACGATTTTCAGATCTGAAAGCAGAGAGAAGCACGGGATTGAGCCCCGCCGCCGCACCCGAAAGCTGCCGGTCTGATCCGACGCCACCAGCGCTCGGACACCAGATTGACGCCCTTGCTTCCGCCAGCCGTTGCTTCTGTTTCCGCCGCACCAGCCTCACGCCGCGCCCGCCATTGCTGAACGCCCAAACACCGCTGCTGCTCAGACGAGTCCCGCCGCCACGTGCGGCGCTGGTTGCTCAGCCTGACGCCGCCTGCTGGTGTCATTTCCCCGGAGAGGCCGAACGAGCAGGATTCCGAACCAGATCTCGGAAGACGGAGAGAAAGGACAAGAGAGAGGGAGAGCTCCGAGGAAGACAGCGGCAGGAGAGGCCGAGCGAGAAAATGCTCAACCAGATCTGAAAGAGAGGAAGGCCGACGCCATTGCCGCCCAAAACACCGACGACGAGGACTGCCGGTGACTCGCGCCGCTGCCGTCGCCACCAGCGCCCGAAGCCGCCCTGACGCACGACGATCCCGTCGCTCACGGGTCCCGCCTAGACCTCACGCCGCCCCTACCGCCGACCACCGTCGCCTACAGGCCGCCCGCCGCTTCGTCGCCCCGGCTCCTGGTCTCACGCCGGTCGCCGCGGCCTCGCCGAGACATGCTCGGCCATCCCCTCGGCGCCGCGAAGGAACAACTAAGGAGAGAGGAGGCGCAGCAGCAGCTCCGATCCGGGTCAAGATCCGGGTCGGATAAGGTACAAGCGGGTAGGGTTTAGTTTTGGGTTAGCAGAAGTGGACTGGGCCGGGTTTATATTTAATTTACTCTGTGGGCTTGTTTTTATTTGGGTTTCAGCCAACTTGTGGGTTAGGAGGCTTCGAGTGGGCCTAGGATGAAATTTGGGCCGTTTGTTGATTGGGCTAATAATAGAAATAGAAATGGGCTGTTTTAATTTCTGTTTTGGTTAATTAATGGGCCGTTTTTAAAAAAATTTTTACCGGGCCCTTCGGCCAGTCCAGTTTCTTTAGCCCAGCCCGGACCGATAGGGTCCGGGTCGGTTTGGTAGGGCCGGGTCATCCGACCCGGTCCGAATCACTTTTTAATTAATTAAAAAATCCAAAAATTCGAAAAAAAATAAATAAATATAAAAAAATTAAAAATTAAAAAAAATCGAAAAATCATTAAAAATTAAAAAAAAATGTTTTTTTTAATTTCAGAAAGGTTTTAAAAGTTTAATTTTAATTTATTTTACTTTATTTCTTTTTTCGAATATTCGAAAATTCCAAAAAAAAATAAAAAATTAGAAAATTCCAAAAAAATTAATAAATGTTGTTAAATTCCAGAAAAGCCAAAAATTTGCAAAAAAAACCTTAAAAGCTTGTTTCCTTTAATTTCAGAAAATTCGAAAATATTAAAAAAAAAATCAAAAAATTCCAAAAATCAGAAAAATTTGAAAAAAATTCAGAAAAATCAGAAAAATCAGGAAAATCAAAAGATTGTAAAAATTCAGAAAACCCTTGAAAAAGAAAAAATGACCAAATTTGAATAAGCCTGTAGGCTCTACAATAGGCTTTTTTGAACGTGTTGCTAAGATCTCACTAATGCACGATCAAGTTAGGTACCGAAAGGGCGTTAGTCGCATGATTAACGTAATCAAGTCCCCGATCCTAGACTCTCTGGTTGCGTAAAATGTGAGACAGCTCCCATGTCTCACTTGGTTCCTAGCCGACCCCAATAGGCTAGTGGCGACTCCTCATTAGAAGACTTTCACGATATCCCACGTCGCGCGGGGTATGGGCTTGGGAGAGCCCAAGTTAATGAAGGCCCGTTGGCCCGAAATTAACAATACCCCTAAACCTATTATTATCATTATTTTCGAGAAATTTTAGGTCGCGACAGCTTGGCGACTCCACTGGGGACTGGTTCTAAACCTTAGAGGACTTAGGCCTAATTTGCTTGATTGTGTGTTATCTAATGTGTTTCTTTGGCAGCGCATTCGAGAAGGTGAGGTAAGTCTGCTAACCTCGTGTTAAATGTTGGTGCAGGATTTGAGTAATAAGGGGTGGAGTGTTTGCTAACGCTTTGTTTTGTAGGGTGGCGAATGTGAATTAGTGTATAGTTAAATTTTTGAAGTGTTGGTTGTTATATAAATTGTTGTGCATGTTTCCCTTACATTGCACTACACTTTAGCACACACAACCTGCCGCCGGACCTGGGCCGCATTAGGATCACTTAGGATGGTGTTGAGATGGATGCCACTCCGACTACCATCATGTAGTACGAGTCGCTCATCTCAATTCCGAAATTCTTCTTACGTCGAGAGCTTCCACCTCGGCTTGCAAACACGCAGCATGGGTCGACTCTTTGATAAAGCCGGAGTCATGGGAACCCCGACCCAACCGCGATCATGTCGGTTCAGTCCGGTAATCCCGTGGCTTCATTTGAGCCGTCTAGAGTAGTATTTGACCCACAGTCTCATGCGTATGTCTATGTGATTGAAAAGAAAAATAAAAAAGGTCATCATCTTTGGTAAGTACAATTTCTCTTTTTCCTGGTTCATTTTTTATTTGAACTTTCATTTTTAAAATTTGCGGAGATCAATCGAATGCCCTCAATGTAGGCTTCTAATTTGGAAAGTTGGCAATTACTCTTCATAAGCAAACATTCAGTGTCAATTTCAAAAATCCCTAATTTACCTTTGCACAACAGATGATTTTGTTGAAATTGCCAATCATGGGCTTAAAATCACATCTCGTCTGCTTCCAATTATGATTATGTTTTGGGGCACAAAAAATTGAAATCACATTTTTAATCAAATTCTTTTCCTCTCACATTTTGAGATTGATTTTTCAAATCACATTTTGTGTATAGATTTCTCAAAATAAAAATCACCTCATTTTGGCAACAGTGAAAGCACAAATCAGTCTTTCAAAATTAATGCCACATTTTGTATATAAAACTTTTGAGAATAGAGTGGACATTCGATTGACAACCGCAAATTGATTTTTTAATGATGTCTCCTCTTATGATGAAATCTCGGCAAAATACCAAAATCCCGCAATAAGGACGATGGGGCATGTGCCATCACCTTGATTTTATTGTAAAAAGCGACATCATTGAAAGATCATTTTCTCATTCACATATTGACATTATTTCCTTTTTGCAGGGCGCGAGTAATATTTACTCTCTGACATCTGCTGGACCAAGCAAATAAGTGGACTTTGAACTCGAACGAGAATTGATTTTTACACTCATCGATACATGATCTTCTTGTATTTTATCATTGTTTTCATTCTTATTAACAATCATGTTTTCCATTTTAGGTTTCGATTGTAGGCCCAACTGACACTTTTCAAAATCATGAAACACATTTTTTTTAGTAATGAAATCCAATTCCAAAAAATAAATAAAAAAAAAGAAAAAAAAGAGAAAGAAAAATTGAAGCGTTTCAAACGAACTTTCAAGGTCAAGCTTTTATGCTTTTAGCTTCAAAACGTGTCGAAAAATGAGTTTCTGGAAGAACTCGCGTATGATTTCATCTCTTCTCTTAACCACTTTAGTAAGTTGACCCGCAAGATGATATTTTGAAATGGTAAGGTTGTAATCATTCCAGTGGGAATTTCTTGTGTAACAACTGACTTGTTCATCCATTTGTTCTTGATTAATCAAGTAAAATGAAGATGTCATGTGAGGTTGTTAATTACCTTTTCTAAAGGACAAAAGCATAAACCCTTGGAATTCGAGATGTACACAACATGCGTGATCATTAATGGAAATGCATCAAGACACAAGAGGCGAGAAATCCCACCCACTGATTCGCCAGAGCACAAGATGAGAGACCATCAGGACCATTTGTTGCAATTGCATGGATAGAGAATTTACATATGGAGGACATGCTTGTTTTGGTTGTTCTGAAAGTTGCAAAGTCCAGAAATGCTCACTGCTTTTGGGTTTCGGAATTAAATAAGGGTTTTGACCTTAAATGGAAAAAGATAGCAACTCTGGACACCGTCGGCGCTCTTAGCCGAGTGGTATCCGGGGAAGAATCCGCCTGGTCCGATCGGGAGTTCGAATCCCGAAAGCGGCAGTGGCCGCATAAATAAAAAAAAAAAGAAGAAAGAAAGAAAAAAGGGCGAAAACCAACTTTCATTTTTGCGCCCTTTCCCCCCTCTCCATCAGTCGCTTCTCTCTCTCTCCCCTCACTCGGTTCTGGTTTTGACCGAACCCACCACCACTGCAACTTGTGATTTTTATGGATGATGTTTTTAATTCCAAGTTGATCATAAACCCAAGTGACTCATTTTTTTAGGTAAAGAAATTTAAATTTATAAACACCCTTTGGCTTCGAGGGTAACTCGAAAGTTAGTATGTTCTATTGAATTTCCATGAGTTTCTAAAAGTCAAAGCATTTTGTTCCTCTCACGTGCTCATCTTGTGCAGGGAATCTCGAGAAGAATAATCTAGGATGGTAAAATCGTGATTGTTCCAATGGAATCAATTTATTCCAAAACTGATTCATTCATACATTTTCCTACAGGAGAGAACTAAACAATTTTGACATTAGTATTTGACTTAGATCACAAGCAAATACTCCCACAGGTCTTGATCTTGGAATTCAAAAATGAGAGTCCAACTTCGACATTTGACTCTGGGGCAACGTCTCTCCTTCCCCACCAATGACGCGTGTTGGGGCAAAATTCATCACAAAAGGATGTATCATTTCCGAATTGAGCCCAATTAAGTAGAGAGATAACACGATTCATCTTCTTTTATCGCAGGGTGATTGCTAACATAAGTCACTCAAAGCATAGTAAATTGCACCAATGGAGTATAATGAAATGGAGTCAATCAATTCGATGCCAAAAGGGTGTATCGTTCTTAAATTAATTCAATTCAATGTTAGAATGCAAATGACATGTCCCATCTTTTGTAGGAAAATAGGCGCATTGACCGCGGGAGCAGTGCCTTTCACCAAAGAAGCATGTTAAAGCACAACCATCCTTCACAGGCGACAAATGGGGCAGAGCATCCAAGAAACAATGCCCTCCAATGTCGAAACGTAAATGCTCATACCTGAAGAACAGAAACATGTGAAGGGTAAATTGTATCGATTCCAATTACTCATGTTGATATTGGTCTCTGACATAATCCCTTTTTCTCGGATAGGGAGACTTCAAATGCACACAAAAAATTGCAAATGAAGGGCAATTTGGGGTTACCAAATATCCAAGAGGATAATGTCGGCACTTTGAGTGATAAATGCGAGTGAAGGGTAATAATGTATCGTCTCCAGTTTTCAATCCTTGAAGATTCTTGCACTAATACTTTCCTTCTTATTCTTTACAGGGTTACTAAGTCGCCATGTTGCAGGTAAGTACCCTTCTTCTCAAAATCAAAAGGAAGACAAAATTGAGAATTTTCGAAACAAAAAATTTCAGCATTTTACTTGGAGCATGTAAAAAGAACAAAAAGATAATGAAAAAAAATTTCACAAAAGTTTCTGAGCATTGTTTTTGATCTCAAAATTGTATATCTGCTTGGAGGATCACTCATTTTGAATCAAAACTCCTCATGGAGATTAATCTACTCAGATGATCTTGACCAAATGAAATTAAGATGTTAATCATGCCAAATAGGAAATGCTTAGGATGATGAAAGGCAATCCATTTCCAAACACATCCTTCAAACATTGAGAATTGAGCGAAAAAAGAAAAAACCTATGTCGTTTAAGGACAAAGGAATCATTCGCAATTGGTACACAGACCAAAATGAAAAGAGGCATTTCTCTTCTCTATCTTATACACCACGGGTGACCATAGTTAGCCCCTTTGAGCCTTTAAATATGAAGAAATCAAAAATACCCCTGTTAAGAGCCACCCCACAATGGGGCAAATTTGGAGGTTTTGGTTGACATTATGTGGTGAAAAGATGAGAAAGACTTCTTTGCTTTCACTTGCATTAATCTTTTTGTGGTGACTTCAGGTGAATTCTTATGAAATCTTGAAACATCCCAAGGTGAAGAGGAGCATTCATTTCTCTACCCAAACACTGATATCCATTGCTTAAACCACGTTGAGCCTGATTGTTCATTTCTGAAACCCAAGTGGTAATTATCTTCCCATATTGGGGCAATGCACATGATTGACCAAGGCCATTGGCATTTACGTAAAAAGGCGGAAAGCATCTCGAAAGTCCTAAAAGCTCAAAAAAAAAAAAAAAAAGAAGTTCAAAAGAGCAAAAGTCCAATGAAAATTAAGGGGCATGAAAAAGTAGTGTGCTTGGTAAAAGCAAGGCCAATGCCCGTGAAAAAAAGAGAAAAAAAAAAACAGAGAAAGATTTGCATTAGGCGGCAAAAAAAAAAAACTCTCTCCTATGTGAAAAAATTGCCAAATTCAAAATGCTTGCAAAAAAAAAATTGTCATTGCAAATGCAAAGAAAAATTGAGAAGGACAAAGCTCTTATTTGATTAGTCAAGGGACTTTCGAGACAATTCAGATTTCAAAAGTCAAGTGCTTTCGAGAAGATCGAGTAATATGACAATGGTGCCATGATAATCACCAACTTTCAAATCCCTTTTTGTGAAAAATTCTGAGCCTTTCGAGCCATAACCAAACCAACACTACAACCTTCCCGAAGTCTCTTCAGATTGGGATGATTCAAGCGAGAATAAGAACTCTCCAAAGAAGCTACCGCTCGAAGAAGTGGAGGCAAGGTTGTCTCATCTCATCTTGAGGTTACTTGACTTGTAAACCCGGCGAAGATGTTGGCAGATAATTGTTTCATTTCATGACCAATGATGCATATCCATTGCTGAAGCCATGACCAAACCCGCATTACGGTCCCTTTGAAAGACCTTTTGGATTGGTCAATGTGTACTTATTGGGAATGATTCTCAAATCCTTCGACATTGCAAATGTGAAGTAAATTGAGTGATCAAATCACTTCCCACATGAATGGATGGGATCAAATAGCCCTTCTTGAGAGCGTGTGACAAGCCCTTTCTAACTAAGGAATTCCTGCTTGGCATGCTTAATAAACCTCTTTTATGAGTAGGATTGTTCTGGTATGATTTTCCTCCTAAAGGAATTTGATGATTAATGACACCTTCCAAGCTTGGATGACAATTTTGTGGTACATGATACCAAAAGACATCAAATACTTCCAATGTGATCAGACTTAGCTTGATTTGCTCATGCAATTAATGCTACGATATTGTCAATGCATTTTTCTGATATTGTCTTTAATGACATTTGCTTAAGTTGAATTTGACAGGTTCACTCAGTGAAGCCATGCAATTTCAATGGTTCATGGTCAACCTAAAACCATGCAATTTCAATGGTTCATGGTCAGCCTAAAACCATGTAGTTTCAATGGTTCATGGTCAGCCTAAAACCATGCAATTTCAATGGTTCATGGTCAGCCTAAAACCATGCAGTTTCAATGGTTCATGGTCAGCCTAAAACCATGCAGTTTCAATGGTTCATGGTCAGCCTAAAACCATGCAGTTAAAACCATGCAGTTTCAATGGTTCATGGTCAACCTAAAACCATGCAATTCCAAATGGTTCATGGTCAACCTAAAACCATGCAATTTCCAAATGGTTCATGGTCAACCTAAAACCATGCATTCTTAGTCGAAGCCCGTTATTACACGGTAAGACTTTGCCATCTCGGTCGAAGCCTGTTATTACACGGTAAGACCCCACCTCAAGTCGAAGCCCGTTATTACACGGTAAGACTTTGCCATCTCGGTCGAAGCCCGTTATTACACGGTAAGACTTTGCCATCTCGGTCGAAGCCCGTTATTACACGGTAAGACCTCCCTTAAAGTCGAAGCCCGTTATTACACGGTAAGACTTTACTAACTCGGTCGAAGCCCGTTATTACACGGTAAGACTTTACTAACCCAGTCGAAGCCCGTTGTTACACGGTAAGACTCCACTAACCTAGTCGAAGCCCGTTCTTACACGGTAAGACTTCACTAACTTGGTCGAAACTCGTTCGCACGAGCCGAGATCTCAATTAAAAAAAAAACAAAAGAACAAAAAAAAAAACAACAACAAAAAACAAAAAGACAACCAAAAAAAAAAAACATAAAAAATGAATGGAATAAATTCGCACCTTCATTGCTCGTTTGCAAATTTCGGGTGTCACCTAGTCTTTGAAATGAACCTCTTCGAGCTCCCTTTCAAAGAGGGGCAGCTGTTCACACCCGATTTTTTAATTAAAAAAAAAAAAAAAAAGTGGATCCGGGCCTGGGCTAGGCTTGCCCGGCCCTCTTTGTCTTCTTCTTTCCTTTCTCCGCGCGGGCTTGGCCCGCTTTTCCTTTTCTCTTCTTTCGTAGCCCGGCCCGCTTGGTTTTCCCTCCTTCCTCCCTTCTCCTTCTCGTGCGGCAACGGCCACCTGCAGAAGAGAAATAAAAAAATGAATGAAAAGGAAGCAGCAGCAGTAGGTCGGCAACATAGAAAAAAAAAGAAAAAAAGAAAGAAAAAAAAAAAAGACCAGAAGAAAAAGAGAAAGGAGGGAGAAGAACGGGGGGAGCCGAGGAGAGAGAGAGAGATCGGAGAGAGGAGAAAGCCCAGGGGAGCGGCAGCACGCAGGGGGAGAACACGCAGACGAAGAAAAACCGAGGAGGGCCGTTCGGATACGACCCCCTCCGACGGCGGCGACGATTTTCAGATCTGAAAGCAGAGAGAAGTGCGGGATTGAGCCCCGCCGCCGCACCCGAAAGCTGCCGGTCTGATCCGACGCCACCAGCGCTCGGACACCAGATTGACGCCCTTGCTTCCGCCAGCCGTTGCTTCTGTTTCCGCCGCACCAGCCTCACGCCGCGCCCGCCATTGCTGAACGCCCAAACACCGCTGCTGCTCAGACGAGTCCCGCCGCCACGTGCGGCGCTGGTTGCTCAGCCTGACGCCGCCTGCTGGTGTCATTTCCCCGGAGAGGCCGAACGAGCAGGATTCCGAACCAGATCTCGGAAGACGGAGAGAAAGGACAAGAGAGAGGGAGAGCTCCGAGGAAGACAGCGGCAGGAGAGGCCGAGCGAGAAAATGCTCAACCAGATCTGAAAGAGAGGAAGGCCGACGCCATTGCCGCCCAAAACACCGACGACGAGGACTGCCGGTGACTCGCGCCGCTGCCGTCGCCACCAGCGCCCGAAGCCGCCCTGACGCACGACGATCCCGTCGCTCACGGGTCCCGCCTAGACCTCACGCCGCCCCTACCGCCGACCACCGTCGCCTACAGGCCGCCCGCCGCTTCGTCGCCCCGGCTCCTGGTCTCACGCCGGTCGCCGCGGCCGAGCATGTCCCTCGGCGCCGCGAAGGAACAACTAAGGAGAGAGGAGGCGCAGCAGCAGCTCCGATCCGGGTCAAGATCCGGGTCGGATAAGGTACAAGCGGGTAGGGTTTAGTTTTGGGTTAGCAGAAGTGGACTGGGCCGGGTTTATATTTAATTTACTCTGTGGGCTTGTTTTTATTTGGGTTTCAGCCAACTTGTGGGTTAGGAGGCTTCGAGTGGGCCTAGGATGAAATTTGGGCCGTTTGTTGATTGGGCTAATAATAGAAATAGAAATGGGCTGTTTTAATTTCTGTTTTGGTTAATTAATGGGCCGTTTTTTAAAAAAATTTTACCGGGCCCTTCGGCCAGTCCAGTTTCTTTAGCCCAGCCCGGACCGATAGGGTCCGGGCCGGTTTGGTAGGGCCGGGTCATCCGACCCGGTCCGAATCACTTTTTAATTAATTAAAAAATCCAAAAATTCGAAAAAAAATAAATAAATATAAAAAAATTAAAAATTAAAAAAAATCGAAAAATCATTAAAAATTAAAAAAAATGTTTTTTTTAATTTCAGAAAGGTTTTAAAAGTTTAATTTTAATTTATTTTACTTTATTTCTTTTTTCGAATATTCGAAAATTCCAAAAAAAAATAAAAAATTAGAAAATTCCAAAAAAATTAATAAATGTTGTTAAATTCCAGAAAAGCCAAAAATTTGCAAAAAAAACCTTAAAAGCTTGTTTCCTTTAATTTCAGAAAATTCGAAAATATTAAAAATATTAAAAATATTTAAAAATTCAAAAATATTAAAAAATTCAAAAAAAATCCAGAAAAATTCAAAAAAATTCAGAAAAATCAGAAAAAATTGTAAAAATTCAGAAAACCCTTGAAAAAGAAAAAATGACCAAATTTGAATAAGCCTATAGGCTCTACAATAGGCTTTTTTGAACGTGTTGCTAAGATCTCACTAATGCACGATCAAGTTAGGTACCGAAAGGGCGTTAGTCGCATGATTAACGTAATCAAGTCCCCGATCCTAGACTCTCTGGTTGCGTAAAATGTGAGACAGCTCCCATGTCTCACTTGGTTCCTAGCCGACCCCAATAGGCTAGTGGCGACTCCTCATTAGAAGACTTTCACGATATCCCACGTCGCGCGGGGTATGGGCTTGGGAGAGCCCAAGTTAATGAAGGCCCGTTGGCCCGAAATTAACAATACCCCTAAACCTATTATTATCATTATTTTCGAGAAATTTTAGGTCGCGACAATACTTGAGTATGAATTAAGGCTCCCAAGGGAGAAGGCAACTGAGGCAGATCTTGGTATATTGGAAACTCAACCTGCATGAGTACAAATTTTACAGTGAGAAACCAAAAACTAAGGGTATTCAGATATGCAAGACATATGCACTAGTCATAACCACTTAAGGGCCACCAAAATTTCTCAGCATGTGAATGAGAATGGCTATAATTCAATAGCATTAAGATATGCAGGAACTTCACCATCCAAAACATATTAAACATAGTCTTTTCATCATCAGTTTCACGCATTCAAAATGTAAAATGGAAAAGACATGTCAAGTACCTCTAGCCCCTCACTTGAATAGAGAGCAGACTTCATCGAATTTGTAAAGGGCTTTATCCCAAGCTCATCGATGAGGCTGAAGATGTTCTGGTAAGGGTGCCAAAAGCCTGCATGTTCAAAGAAATCTGTTTGGCTTTCTTTTTCAACTACTAAGTTGTAGGAGACTCCTCTGCATATGATGCAATTCGAAAGGTCATTTCACTAGCCCGACCATGGAAAGGATAAGCTGGAGCTTATCAACTTTCGAGCATCCTTGGTGAATACTCACTAGTAATGGAGAGACATGGACGCCGATACAACATAATTACAACAACTTCTCTGCCTTCAGCAGAATTACCTTATGAAACATACATGATATGCCTGCATATGCAATTCATATATCAATATCCAAATGAGTTTCCTCTTCTCATTTCAATCCAATTTGACGAGCCAGTCTAATCCGGTCCTACATTAGCATCTACGAGCTTCACAAAAGCACTTTGCCATATCGACTCATCAAAAAAGCAGAAGAAGAACCAACGAAATCCTGTTCACATGAAAGAGCGGTTTCAAGTACCTTGAATACCAATTGCGTCGGGACTGCCATAATCATCAGCATCTTCAAGAACCGTCACATGGAAACCCTGAAAAAGAAGGGAGAAAAAACACCAAAGGCACTCCCTTCGAATTCAAACCTCGGTATTCCGCACAATCACCAACTGAACACGATCTAAACCCAATCACACATCCAATTCATTGGCCAAAAGAAAGTAGAAGATGAAGGAGGACCTGCTTGCAGAGATGGTGAGCTGCGCCGAGGCCAGCCCAACCGGAGCCAACAACCACCACGTTCTTATTCTTCTTCTTCCCATCCTCGCCATTGCCATTGTTCTCTGCGCTAGCCTGAGCAACAAGAGACGACCCGGCTCTGTTGCAACACGGTCTGCTGGAGAAATCAAATAGAGAAGAAGGTGAGAGCGTGAGACTCTGCCTCCAACTCCAAGAGGAAGACAACATCATGGTCGACTAATTCTATCTGTGGCGGCTTTCAACCGTTTTCACTTTACGCACACTCTCTTTCCTAGTTATGGGAAAACAGTTGAATTCAGTTTGATTGGTGGAGGTTGCAACTGGCGGACCAAGCGCGCGAGATTTTTCTACTGGTGGCCTTAACTTGATCGTGGGCCGGCCTAGCGGCCCCTTAAGCCACCCAAGCCCGAAATGCGATGGACAGGTAGCAACCTACCTTTTCTTATTTCAAATCTCCCTTACACGTCGGCTTGCTCGTATGAGCTTTGCCAGCACAATAGTTATAAATGACAAATTCTTGAAGCATGGACCCTATAATAATATATAATATTTATTATTTAACTTATTATGATTTAAAATAGATTGTTATTTTCATAGTAGATCAAAGACCGTCGCTTAATCAAATCGACGACAAAATTGTCAAAAATTGGAGGAATTGAGAGAGAGAGAAATAGGGAACGTCTATCTCCCTAGAAATAACACTTCATCGTCTTGCGGGAGCTCCCCCTCAGTAGAATTTCAGTTTGACAATCAACCAACAATAGCTCAACTGAGCTCAGATATATTTGCATTGTAACAATCCTAGAGAGTTAGTAGGCAAAACTCTCCTAACACGTATTTGCCAATAAACAATAGAGGAAGGGGTGGCGACCACAACGGACCACCCAGGACATCTTAATAGCCGTCCTCAACAAAACCTACCAGTGATAAAAAAAGAAAGAAACCAGGACACCAATCGAGTCTCAGCGAGGCGCTTCGACTCGAACCGGTAATATACAGCCACGACCCATTAAGCTGGACCCACAATCATCGGATCCAAGTCCAAACCATCATCTCCTTTCACCATCTCCTCCTCCAACTTGGGAGCCTTCTAAATGGGTTACGTTTTCGGCTTTCTCTGTGCTCTCGCTGTAAGCAATTAGATCATCGTACAGCTTCTGAGAAGCCTTGGAGAACTCCGCCAGGGACTCGAAGATCGCAGAGAGCCCGGTCTGAAACCCGTTTAGAGTGATCCTTTGCGTTTCTTGCATGCAATTATGGTGCCTCTCCTTCTCCACTTCTAACTTCCTCCTCAATGTGTCCAAGTAGTCCCCCTTGTCTGTCATGAGCTCAGGAGGGTCGATCTCGAGGTCGGTTTTGTCCTCGGTCAGCCTGAACTCGAGAAACCGGGTCTCTGCCTTGTGGAATAATGGCGACATTGTCCTCCTCTCGACTTCTTTTGCCAGTGAATCCACTTTCCTCTTTTGGCGCTGCTCCTCCCCTTGTTGGGCCCAAAGAGCTCTCACATCCTTTGCGAAGCTTTTCAATGCGAATGCCACGGCCTTATCTGGCAACTTATCCAGAAAGGCCAACCAGTCATGGCAGATCGGTAATAATGGGGGACCATTGACACGGTAAGGAGCGGAAGAACTCCTGCCCTTGGAGCAAAATTCGACTTCAGGTGCTACGAACTTGGCAAGCCAACCATGAAGCGCTTCAACATATGCCTTTTGTGATTTGATGTAGTCAGTGAAGCATGAACGCCAGTTCTGGAGCTCAGCTTCAAGCTGAAGTGTCGCGAGTCGGTGGGAGTCATTGCAGAACTTTCCATACGTGGGGCAAGCAAAGGTACCAACCTCAAGAAGAATCTTGTTCTGGGTCTCGTGAGACTCCAGCATAATTTTCCAGGTCTGAGTAAGGCTGCATGATGGGAACAGAATGACAAATCAAGGAGAAAGACCATGAATTTCTGAAAATAGACTTGATTACCTTCGGGTAACAGAAGTTCATTGATCAAATTCACGGAGCCAACACGAAAGATGCACACTTTTGAAAACAAGAAAACAGGGTTTTTCCTAGGCGTTTGCTTACCCTTTCAAAAGCTCAAGAATTTGAGGCTGCAATTCTTCGTCACGAAGCTTCTGAATCTTTTTAGAAATTGACTCAGCACTGCGAATCGCTACCAAGATCCTAGCATATAAATCTTTCACTGTAGCTCTGGTTTTGTCCATCACGGGTGCATCATCTCCTCTGACGTCTTGGTTTCTCAGACGCGTGCACTTCCTCTCGTACAACTTTCTTATGTTGTCTCCAGCCTGGCATATAGGATTGAAATTATCAAGTCAAAATAAATGAAAGCAAACATAGATGAAACTAAGTCCCCAATCATAACATACAGATAATACAGAAATAAACTCGATTCTCAAGATTTCATCTTATAACACGTACTAAGAAACATTTTCAAGAGCATACCATGTTCTTGAAAGTGTAAAAACATAGGAGATTTGCTTTTCATAGTATGAAACCATGAAAGCATGTAAAAGTAGCTAATGAGCAAAAAGAAACCAGAAAATATCGGATACAGTAAGATTATATGATTTTAGTAGTTCTTATTTCTCAACTTCATCCGTGACAATGCAGAGAGCTCATTCATAGTAGCAAATCAAACACGTGGAGTTTGGACAGATGCAGCTATACCTTAACTTCTTCATAGAGCTTCTTCTCCCATGCATATAGTCTTTCCAAGGTGAGCGAATGGCTTCCTGAAACCATCCCTCCATAGTCATCAAACAATTCATTCGTATACGAGGTCCACGTAGAGGATCCCTTTGAACTTGAGGCCACCAAACTTTTGCATGAGGTAGGCTTAGATGAAGTTGATCGGTGCCACGTTAACGATTGGATAAGTTTTGTGGAATTTTCTGCATTAGAATTAGAAGTTAGAGAGTGCCAATAGATCACCAAAATACAAAATATCAGATCCGTGCACCAAATCCCGAAGGTGTGGAACTTCTGATCCATCTATTAAGGAAGAAAACAACAAATCGTCATGCCTCATCAAGAAAATGCTGCCTTACGTAGTAAATAAAAATGAAGAAGGGTGAATGGTACGATACTTTAGAATCACAAATTGCAAGAAAGAGGTTATTAAAAGAGAGAAACCTGAAAGAAAAGGGCGAAAGGAAAAATGATTCACAAAGCTCCTATAAGAGCATGAATGGTGATGGTATGAAATTCACTTCTACAATAAAGAAATACAAAGAGCTTAATACAATTGGTAAAGACAATGTCCCCTGCAGCATATTCAAAGAGAAAGCAACTTCTAAATTCTCTCCTCTCCCCCTGGTTTGCATTGAAATGGGTTGGCTCCGCCAGAGTGAAATTAAGTTCTCCTCAGGTTGGTCTGGAGCAAGCACAAATCAAAGCCTAGGCAAAACTATAAGACAGCGTTGTGGTCCTCATTAGCTACTGGGACAAGATAAGCCCCACCAATGATCTTTATTGAGAAGAGAAGAAAGAATGCAGCAACATGAAAGGGGCCACCAATAAAAGTGAAACCACGACACCCAGAAGATGTCGGGTGCAAATTTTGCGATTAATCCCAGCAAGTGAAACAAGAACCTTTTGGCAGTTAGGATAGAAGTTTTCAAGATTAGATGAAAAATACCAACTTTTTAGATGGCTTAAGAAATCCGAATCACTGAAAGGAAAAAGGAAGAGTAAAGTTGAATTTCCTAGGTCATGACCGAACCAGCAAAACTAGCAAATCCGTTAATAGGAACATAGAACCCAAGATCACAATAGAGAAAGGATTACACGGCAAGTTCCCTCAACAATTCCCAATTAAACATGACCTAAGAAAGTGGTCTGAAATGCATGCAACAAGGTGACTTTATTTATGAAATGATTTTCAAGCTGCATTATGCTAATAGTTTAGTAGGAGACAAAATGGATACTTAGGGGTTGAAGTAAGATTTGATTCTATAATATTGTAATGTGACAGCAAAATCTACCAACCCTGGAAACCCTAATCTCACCTTTTATTTCCTCTAATCCAGATTGCAGATGCACTCTGTTAGCTTCCAACATCCTAGAGACATCCTTGCCAGAATCATAAGCCCTTATGAAATGGTCTTCAATGTCCTTCAATGCTTCCAAAAGCTCTCTACCCTTCTCAGGCATGTCAATCACCGTTAAGCCTTCGTGCTCGCCCTGGCCCAAACAGCCGCCACCGTCCACCATTTTCACCATTTCAACCGAGCCACTCTCTTCCTTAGCCTCCCCTCCACCCACAACATTCTCTTCAACAACCACCACCTTTTTCTCTTCTTGAACCCCATTCTCTTCAGCTTCTTCCTCTTCTTCCAGCTCTGGTATTCCTTCCTGTTCCCTCACAACCCTCAGATCATCCTCAGAGTTCTGCCTATACCCACTCATGACGTCCGGCCTCATGCCATAGAAGGGGTTGAAGAAGTCCCACCCAAAATCCCTTTGAGGAGATGGCATTGACGGTGGCATTTGCATATAATAGTACCCGCAGGGTGGCTCTTGTTCTTCTGCATTCACTCTCTTATCAGTTTCTTCCTCTGAGGAGTCATCTGAAGAATCGGAGGAATCACAGTGCTCGCAAGGTATGGACTCTTTGGTGGACTCAGAAGGCCTCTGTTGGAGCAGCATGGTGTTGTTGGTGACATTCTCGGTGGGGGTTGATGGGGAGGTGCAAGGTGGAGAGAAAGTTATGAGGAAAGGTGAAGAAGGTGAAGAGTGTCGAGCAACAAAGAGCTTAATGGCAGCTGCGACTGCGTATAGAGATTGACAGTACTTAAAATGTGTTTCTGCGAGAGCATACCTTCTCTCAACGGCTAGCTTGAGCTGATGCTTTCTCTCCCTACATATGGATACCACTTCTTCTTCTTCACCTAACTTAGAAGCAGCACATCCCATCCTCTGTGCTTCTTCTTTTTTCTTTTGCTTAAACCTCAAGTGGGAGATAAATGTGGGTTACCAGAATGTAAAAAGGTCGGTTTTTTGGGAGTATATCTTCATCCTTTTCTGATAAAGAGGAGTATGGGTTTCGCCAAGACGGGGAATGTATTCGCTTGAGCCGCGTTTTCAAGAAAGCAGAGTCCAAAATGCTGATCCATTGGAAGTTTTAGGCCATACCCATATCAGGATTTGCTCTGGCACGCTTGCGTCTGGTGGAAACACCTTTTAAAACAGCTTCCGAACTACCCATTTCCTTCTCCCAGCAAAAGAGCTTCAAATAAGAGAGTGGAAAAACAAACAGCTTCAAATAAGAGAGTGGAAAAGCAAAGAGCTTCAAAGAAGCAAACACAGAGGAATGAACTTTTCTGGAGAGGGAGAGTCTAGAAAGGCTGGAGGTAACAGCAAGACTAGCTCTTTCCGCTTCTTTTTCCCAAGCCCACCATTTTTTTAATAACCTGAAACTGCAAGAGAGACTGCTAAACAAGAGAATGGAGAGGGTTCATCTTCTAATATAAAATTCAAGGAGGGAATATGGACAGAGAGAGAGAGATTACACTACAACAGGGTAAAAAGCAGCTGGAGCATAGGCAGAGTAAGTAAAGGTGGGGGCTCGAGAAAGAGCGGGAGTGGGAGAGAATCCTAGTGCTTGCTGTTTGGTAATTTAGGCACGAGTTAGCAAGGGCACAAGTACGGCCACGGTTTATATTTCCATACGTGACTCTTATAAGCAAAAGGAAAAAGAAAGTGAAATTATTAAAGGGCTCTGCTTGATTTTGCAGAGATTTTAGGAGTAGAGGGAACCAGCAGAGACGGTCAGAGAGAAGAGCCAAACGTGGTCATTCATTCACTGTAACCAGTGCAGAGAGACCTGCCCAGCGAGAGAGAGAGAGAGAGAGAAAGAGAGAGAGGTTCATTAATTGTCCTGTCACTGGTGGTATTTTCTCCTGTCATTATACAAATCTGACTGCCCCTACTTACCTCGTAAACCACTCCTAATGAAGGGTGTAATTGTGCTTGTCCCAAGCATTTATTTATTTATAATTACTGGACGAGACGCAATGAGTCGCCTCGCCTCGCCGCACCACTGTGCCGCTGTCATTTTCCTGAGAGCTAGGCCAGAAGAACTAACCCTAGGTGAAACTCCAGAGCAAATTGGGCACTGAGATTCTGGATCTAATGTTTCGTGATTCATCATAGATTCGGAACTGAATATCCTGGCGTGTCATCTGAAAGAAGCTTTATGGCCCATGAAAGGGATCAAGAAAGTACCCATCTTATTCCTCGACTCCTTTTGATTGCTGCTGCTGCTACGAACAGCTTCAAACCTTGATTCTATTGGTTTTAATGACCTAGAGGGAAATCGACAGAATAAACAATCCCTTCGTTTACTTTGCTTTCCCTTTGGAGAGGACAGAAACAAGGCATTTTAGCTCTATGAATTGCTCATATAGCATCCGTTGCCATTCACATCTTTCAAACTAGAGAGATTCAAACGATTTCAATGTATGTGTTTATTTTTTTTGTCGAAGATTTTAATGTGTTTCAAAAGTAATTCATTTTTACTTTAAACTCCACCTTATTTAAATATCTCAACTGATTACAAAAAGATACTTTAAAAATCATATCACTTATAAAAGAAAGTTTAGGTGATTGTTTTAGCGAACAACCATTCAAGATTATGTGAGTATCAATTGAGGAAAAGTTTCATTGTTTTGTAGTATCTCAACGTCACATGAGCGTGAAAAAGATTTAAAATTCAGTTTTCTTTTTACGAGGGCTAAAACTCCATATATTTTCCCAACGTCGTACCACCTTTTAGGACTTCCCTTTTGCTCAAGAACATAGACAAGATACCAAAATAAAGAAGGCTAAAAAATAGAATCAGACTAAACACGGAGAGGACTTGGGTAGGACGACCTCAAACCCTGCGCAGGAACTTCATTAGACGGTCTTCAAAAGTACAGAGAACTCATTTACCCATGAAGATGAGTCAAAGTGTCAATCCTTCATTTAGATACCGTACAAAATTAAAATGCTAGTCAAATCTGTGTCCAAGAATACAACGCCCATCTCATAACTAACTTCCCCCTACGCTACCGAGAGGGAGGCAGTCAAGGCACACGAAATCACAGACATTCATGACTTCAAGTTGAGAGAGAGAGAGAGAGAGAGAGAGTTCTGGCTCAGCATGGGAAAGTGATAGATGCTACTATTTTCCTTTTTCTTCCACATTTTGGTTCAGAAAAAAGAGAGCATTTGTTCGATAGTCAGTGCCAAGAGAGTTGATGAAGATTTTTGCACGGACACAGTGAAAATGCTTTGCTGAATTTCAGTGAAGGAGAAATTCTCTGCTAAAAATGAGTGGATTGATGCAGAGTTGCCACCATAACAGAGTATTTTCTTTCAATAACAGGAACATCTGCTTGATGAACGTTAAAAATGCTGCAGCCACTCTGCATTAGCTTGCAACCCATGAAAAATTAAAGGAAAGCGAAACACAAAAAAGGAGACATAAAAATCCTCCTATTCCATGGCTCTGTTTTATCATATCTCGTATCAAATATATAATCCCCACTTACTTTGTGCAGGCATATTGTAATGTGACACCACTATACGGAAGCTAAACTGCTGAAGAAAAGCTGACAATATGTTACATTCGGTGGGCTGGTGCAAAAATTCTCCCTTTTGACTGCCAAAAAAGGTTCAACATCTGAGTAAATTGCATTAGAAGCTGCATGCATGCAACCCCAAATTGCCATACTTATTCTAATCTGCAGTGCACAGACCTTGTGCTAATTCACAGGGGGAAATAAGCGTGCTCTGCTCGCCTCTACAGTCAGAAAAACATGAGAGCTCGAAATACAAACTCATTCTTTGGATTATCAAGAAAACAGAGACGTATTTTCCCCGTAATAATGGGCCTTGTTCATTCACCCATTTCTACACCCAAAGAGAAATTCAAAAGTACTTTGAGATGCCCCGCCTGCATTTTGGGCTCCCGATAGTGGCATGGAGGACCGTGCAGTTAATCGAACGGCTGTGACATGTTTAAGGACCATGTAATAATAGCAAATTGCGAATTAAACGACAATATTTTTGGTTTCGTGGCGACCGAGAATATGCTCTGACAGAGCCTGACCAGGGAGGAGGGGGAAAAGACAAGTAGCCTTTCCCTTTGCCTCGTAAACCCCCACTTCCTCTGTACATACTCGATAGATATTTTAAAAAAACTGCATATTTTTAGTATCTATTTTCTCACTTGCTCTAATCTTCTGGCTAGATATGTTATTTTACAAAGAATGTTTTTAAGGCTAGCTAGCCCTCCCATTTTAATAAAGGCTTTTGGAACTCCTTAACATTTTGCAGAGAAAATATTTGCTTAAGGATTCTGCTCAGAACTTAGGAAGACAACTAATCACATATGACACCCGATTAATACAAAGCATGACAACATCCGTGATATTGTACTAAAAATTTGCCAATATAGTCCATTAGACTAATTTTGACCAAAAATTACTAATATAAAAGTTAGCTATCTTATGTAACGTATTCAATACTAACATAAACAAATTTTTAAAAAAAATTATAACTTTTTTTGTTTTTTGTTTTTCTTTCCTTTATTCTTTTTCTCAATCATGGGCCGGCCTCCACTATTCACCCTGATCTAGGGGAGGTCGCAACCCTTGCCTATTGCCTGTTGGGGATATAGCCCACACCTAGTAGGTGGGAGCCTCTGTGCCCTTGTCCATGGCCAACGAGGGCATGGCAACCCCCTTGGATTGGGTGAGAGCATTGGCTCCCACCTAGATCTTGGCAAGGGTGCAATGGGCTCATCCATGGCTTGTGAGGGCTATAATGGACTTGCAATTTTTGGCAAATATTAATTCAATGAACTATATTAATAAATCATCAAACGGTTTATAACTCAATTCATTCAATTCAAAAGTTTATGATTAAATTGGCATACGTGCAATAAGTTTGAAATCCTTTCGGTATTTTTCCTTGGACCAAGAGTCTATACCTACTTCTCATGGTAAAACTTACACGAACTGAAACGAGGAGAGCTAAAAGTTAATCATAACATTCCGGAAAGAATTCCCGCTGGTAAAAGCCAGGTCAAAATACCCAACAGAATCTTCGAAAAGGCAAATTATTTTCACAAGTAACGTCATTTACAGCGCTGATATACATCTAAACTAGATGAAGGCAAAAATTGCTAACGAGGGAGGCTTGTTGAGGAGCTTACCTACCATACACAGTTGATAAAATCAGTTACGGAATTCTTTGCTTTCCAAATACCATATTTTCAGTCCAAGTCCCAAATTCAGATGAAAAGACTTCAGGCCATCACCTCTTTATCTGCCAAGGAAGCTGCCTGGTATACAATCGAAGTAAATCTAGAACAGCATAATGACAAATACAGAAATCCCAAGAGCAGCTTCTTCAATTATCACTGGCCTCCGAGGGAGTAGTACAAGGAGCCAAAGTATTGGGAGGCAGGTTGATGCCGCCTCCTCTAATCGATAATTTAGCTGACCTGACTGAGCTCGCTTTGGTCGTCATATTCCAATCGAGAAACATGACGATGACCGTGATGTCGTCGTGGAAATGGCGGCGGACTCCCCGGTCGATCTTTTTCAAGTCCGAGTACCTCATTTCTCTTTTCCTTGCCGCTTCCTGCAAAGCAGCTTTCACTAGCCGCCTCGCAATTCCCTGCAGCAAAGGTCAGTGGATTTGAGTGCATGTGTTTTTCCTAGTCAAATATGATATTGCACTCTTTATCCTTTGTTCATGACTATGTTAGCGTGTTTCTTCAATGCAGATCAGCCCAGAAGTGTAGTCGAATGGAATATGGTATTTCTAAATAGCTAATGTAATGCACCCGTACTTTCCATGGTACAGCATGCTAACTGAATGCAAATTAGACGATTCAATTATTTTCATGGGAAAAAAGAAAAAATAGAAAGTTAAACTTACATTGCGTGCGTGATTCTGAACTATATCTACTGCTTCCTGGTTGCTAAGGTGCTCCCAGAGTCCATCAGATGCAAAAATGACAAACCGATCATGTGGCTGAAGCTGTTGCTCCGAGATTGATGGCTCTGAACTTAATATTGGTTTCTCGAAAGGTTCACGAAGGCGAAACTTCAAAAACAAAGGTTCTCGGTTGAACTCAGCCTTCTTCAGATATACATCTCCAATAGATCTTGAGACCTACAAAACCAAATGCCAAGACCATTACTTTGAGACCTACATATTTACCAGTCAAATTCTAGCGAGGCAATGAATTCGTTCCTAGGCCTTGCACACACCGCCCATCACACTATGGGAGAAAGAAATATTACGAGCAAATGACAAATTTAGGAACTGCTATATGAGAACTACTGATTGAGAGAGACAAGCAAGCTGCACTGCTGCAGGCAGAACCAATTTATTTTGATAAAACCAGCATCGTTGTAACTTTTGGTAATATTTTCTTTCTATTGCCTTGCCAGAACATTTTTCAAGTTCCTCCTTTTGCAATTGCAGAAGTTTGTAGCTTGCTGGTCAGACTTGTGCTGGGAAAAGCTCCTTAAACTTGTTCATGTTCCCACTGGAACTTGCTAGTGTTCATTTTACCTTCTAGCAACCTTTCAGAAAGGCCACCATTTCAAGCATAAGAACCCATTTCCTAAAAACAAAAAACGTTTGCCAAAAGCAAAGCACTATCCTAGCATGTACCATCAAAGATGTTAGCGACCTTCCAAATCTATTATCACACTATGGACAATTATCTCAATTGATGTAATCACTAACATATACAAGCGGGTGATCTGTGGTAAGAGCATATTTTCATCAACGAGTCCTACTGGCTATAACTTACCTGTATGAGGCCCTTCACCCGCCAGACGTTGTGCCTCAGTACTACAATCTGTGAGTCTTCAGGGTGCATGGAACGCAACTCCTGTCTGACGGACTCTATACTTGCATTGTGCTCCGTCGACAGCTGGATGGCCAGTACCTCCCCTGTCGCCCTCACCACTCTTCCCAGAACAGCTCTTGAGTCGCCAAGATTTGCTATGTAAAGCATATCGTCAGAAATTATGCCAGCGAGGCAACATGATCCAACTGATGCAATCTGTGGTTTTTCCACCCAGAGTCTGGTAACCATAGACATAAACCCTTCTTCTGTTGCTTGAAATGCCTTCTGTATAACATCAGCAGACACTGATTGGTGCTCCGATATCAACCCTGAAAAATGAGGGCAATTAACCAATATAGAAGGGAATTAGCTTTCTGACAACTTCAGGAAAATACGTGATCAATTAAGAAGCAGTTAGTCATTAAAAGAAACGAAGTATTCCCTCAATCAAGCGTAGAACATGTATTTGCTTAAACTAGCAACACAAATTAGACATAATGAAATGATAAGAACCATTGTAATAAAACTACTAGTGACAGCTCCTGCAAATTCTGCTAAACTTGAATAATAAGAATATTTTTCGTCAAATCAATTGTAGTTTATCAAGAGAAAGGCTTGATTTAGTTCGAGATTTTACACAATATCAAACAATGGTTTAACTCTCCATAACACCCCCAAAGACTTTTCATCCACCACCAATGACCATATAGCGATGGGAGTGACAATCGAAAAATCTGATAATTTCTTCAAGTTTATATCCCCAGTACTCTGCCAAAGCCACAACCATTTTAACATTCCAACCATCAATATCCTCGCTTCCTCAGAAGCAGCGAGCTTTGAAAAACATCGAACTACAACATCCTCGCTCAGTTTAGAGTTAAAAGGGACTTTCTAGCAAAGTTCGAATCCACTTACTCTTGAGATGCTGAAAGAGGTGATCATTAACATATTGTGAAGTCTCTGGTCCCCCATGCCCGTCGTAGACACCAATGAAGGTACCGTGGGGGCCGGACTCAAGGGAACTCAAATTGCCCGACTCGATCTGGCTTTGATCTTCTAGTAAATTATTGGCCTGGACAACAGCCATTGAGAATTCGCCGTTCGAGTGCTGCCCCAAATCTTTGAACCATAGAAGCCCGTCTTGGCGGCCTCCGGCGTTCGAACCCGTGTGAACATATCGATCAGACCTCGGCCAGAAGCAGGCCCTCAATAGATTTATCAGTGCTGAGAACATGCTTCATCTCATCCAAACAACCCCGAGATTACTCCACATCCGATTAACTATTTATACACTCGACTGTAATTTATCCCAACAAACCTCAAACAGCTATTTGTAGATCCTCTAATTCAAATGCCCTGTTAAATAACAACCGAGAAAAAAAAATGGTATCTGCTGAAAAGGATATAATGATATAAGAGGAAAACATAAAGGCCCTTTAACGCGGATGATAGTATGTATACCTTTGATTAGTCAGACTCAGACATCCTTCCCACCCCTCATGTCAACTGGGAACAAATTCTCAGACCACGGAAAACCCAATTGTTGAAAAAAACAACACAATCAAGATGACCTATAGAAGCGCAAAAAGGTAAGAGTTAAAATATGAAATTCGGCACCACTTCTGTTACCCTCAGACAGGGGAAAAGAGCAAAATGAACACGGGTACGAAGTGTGAAAAACGAACGGTCAGAGCCACTTTTGGCCCCCTCCGCGAACAAGAGTTTGGTCAGCCATCAGATTTCTGGGATTCCAGAAGGAGAAGGTCTCAGCCGTACCTTGCTCGTTAGTCTTCGTGTTGAAAAAGTGTAAAAAGAAGCCGAAAAGCCCGTCAAACCAGGAATGATCCGACTCCTTCTTGGCTCTGCACATTGCATTTATAGCATTAACTGAGAGCCTGTGTCTTCTGAAAGGAAGAAAGAATAAACTAGCATTTACCCAGCAACCTTGGCCGCCAGCAGAAACGTGCTGATGATAGACGATGGATCACTGTGCTGTGTCGTTCAAAGGAAGAATCAAAGCTTGGACTTTGGAATCCGGTGTGCTTCTTTTGGTTACCCTCTCTCTCTCTCTCTAGAGAGCATAGCACAACATTTGATCAAAGATGAGCAGCACAAAGTTGAGACGGGGACGGACGTGTCTTGGAAGAAGGGTCTAAAAGTCGGGCCTAAAAACTAAAAAAGAAAAGGAAGAAGAAAAGCGTGAGGTTGACGAGTTCCATGATAGAGCGCTTTGGAGACAGCAAAGCAAGGTTCCGCAAAACGGGAGCGAGAAAGAGAAGTAGGGCATGCTTGTTTCAAGTCAAATTCAACATTAAAGAAAATGGCTTTACCCGAATGCCTGTTTCATACAAAAATAAACACAACTTAATTTTGAAGGAAACCGATTTTTACTCGAAATTTGTCTTCACAAAATGTAATTGATTTTCCCTTATTTGGTCGCGAGCATGACAAGGATGGGGAAAGTGATTTCCCCATTCTAGGGTGGGAGGGGAATTCATCTTTTAAGGCCTGTGCATGCCAATTTTGGTCGATGAAAAATACTTTCTATTGATCAATTCATTTTTAGAACATCCAAATAAGTGAAAATCTGAAAACATATTCCCAAGAAACAAAACGCGCCCTAAATTGAAATTGAATTGTCAAATTTATGATTCCTCGTAAGGAACTCTTCTTGATAATCTAGATTCCATTTAATACATATTTATGTGTTATATTGATATAATTCTTTCTTTTTATTTTTTTGGATAGTTTCACGTTGATGAAGTCATCCGGAAAGAAATGCAGCGAACCAAGACATAATGGAAAATTCATGAGACGTGAACAGCCGTTGCCTATAATTTGGTCCATCATGAATCTCCACCGTCTATCCATATGAGCAGCGTGTGATATTGGGTGTGATTTTCCAAATCAAATGATTAAACCGTAGACATTTTATGAGAAACCTCCGCAGCCTATTTGATTCTTTTCTTTTGAATTTTTGCATTCTAGTTTCCTCGCCTACGTACTCCATGACGTGTCGCGGTGACTCTAGTTTAACCAATTTTGAATCGGATCATCGTAATTCAAATTCAAATCTCGATAACTGAAGGAGAGGCTCGTGCCCTATTAGGCCTGGCCGGCCGAAAGGAGGATAAGAACGAGTTTGGACGAGTAATTCCCCTTTTTAGACTTGTGTAATCTCGTCTTTGCCGACCAACTCTAAAATAAAATTAAACTTTTTTTTGAAGCCCGACTCGTCTTACACCCACCCACCGATCAAGTCTACTTATAACGAAATTTTCCGTGTCCATGAAGTACGGCATCCGAATGAAATTCAAATAAATACCCATTCGTCGGATTTTTTTTTTAAAATGTTATATTATTGCTATTGTCGAAATTCAGTAGAAATCTCAGCAAATATGGAACCTCTCTCCATTTAAAAATTGTAAGATCATAATTTCGATAATGTGTAAACACAATATGATAGGAGAGGAGAAAGCATGATACCAAACTCACACATTTATGAATTTCCTGATTAATGAAATAGATGTGACAATATGTAGATATATTAATACGAATCGATCGAGACACAATCACAATCACGACACGTCGACATGAATTATCGCGCTAGATTCCGTCACTTGGCAAAATCTCCATTATATAAGAACTGTTATTTGAGTGAACGTGGCACACATGGGGCGAATGAAACTGAGCACGAAATTCGGCTTACGCACCTGAATTCGACGTGCCCACCCAAAAGAAAATAAGCAAAAGGAGAGCTTGGCTCGTGGAGGATGAAGTCTATCCGATTCCGAACCGGACAACGACGTTTTTAGGTAATACAGTTACGCGATAAATGCGACAGTTCAATGTGTACGCACGAATGACAAGTCAGGACGGGCATTGCTCTCGATGAGAAAGGAAAAGAGAGGGGAAAGGAGGGGGATCGAGGCCACGACAAAAGGGGACAGGCTAAGGGGTGGTTGCTTCCGAGTCCAATAATTCGCGAGGTTAGTTGCTGCTAGTGGATGGCGATTGCTTAACGTGCGCAAATTGGAAAGCATCTGGTCAATTTCGATTTATCTTTTTATCTTGTGGACTGCATTGTTAGGGCATGGCATGTTGCGCCTTGATCACCAGCTGCTAAAATTGTTTGGTCTGTGTGCCGGTGGAATTGATAGGTCCTTTTCGAAGGTCGGTATCCCGTTTATATACCCATCTTAGATCGATGAGCGTACGCTCGACGGGATCTCCATCTTAGTACTTGTGCTTGTAACAAGCTGTGTTAGGTGGATGAAAGGCCGGTGATTAAGGGTTCATAACGATTTCACAGTTGCTCGTGTAAACTTAGTCGAGCGGCGTCATCCATCTAGGCGCAAAAGTGTTGCTGGGATGCATACGAACGTGAAGAGTAGAACAAATCAAGCGTTCATACATCAGGATCGTTAGATATAATCACATTAAGTTTTGTATCATAAGGTATAGGTGAAATTTCTCCCTGTTTTTCCTCCAATTAGGCCTTCAATTGGTTTGCTGCACATGTCATGAACATCAAAGCAGTGATGCGAATGTCTGTGACCCATTAACAAGAGACGTAGCAGGAGGACAGAAATTCCCGCCAATGAAGGATTAGGGGGAAAACGTTACCCTTACGATACCAAATTTAAAATGGAATTTTATGCAACACGAAATGTTCCTTCTTTGACTCGGGTTCATTATATGTAATTCAATGAACGGAATTCAACAATTACATCAGAATTCGTACGACGAAACTAGATTCAATCTCATCTTCCATCGATAAAGAAATTAAATAATTTCGTGATTCAAATTCGATCGAAAAGGTCAATCTATTTAGGTACGTTCGTGGAGCAATAATAATACGAGAAACTATGCCCACAGATAGTGCGAGGCAAAAAAACGATCGGTTTTCCTCCTCTTTGGCGAAAGGAGAAGCATCATGATGATCCGTCGCTTTCCAATCCAATGCCCTGACCTAATTCATCCACCACGCGACGAGACCTTTCCTTCCTTCCTCCCCCACTTGGGATTTCCATCTTTTCTCCACCCCTCCCCCCCATAAAAAGCTGCCCGGTTTAGAACCAAGTTGCCCCTTTTAAATAATTATAAAAATACAAATAATAATTACAATGTGTAATAAAGATTTTGTCCCCACATCTCTTTATCTGATGCATTTTGCCGTACATAAGAAAAAAAGGAGGAGGAATAATAATGATAATCCCTAAAGTTTATATCGCCTAATTATGATATTATCAATAGTCGAAACATTTATGTGCTAATAGATACTCACTTGAGTGATTTTTTATAATTCCAACTTGGATTTTTTCAAAGTAAATTTAAGTCAATACAAGAATTGCAGCTATTAACGTATCGTGGACTCAAACTCAAATTGAATCTTTCTAAGCGAAAAATTCATATCGTTCGTTTTGTACGGCAATCAAAATCACGTTGCTATTTGTTTACGCAGTCAAACATTTCTATCTTTGAACACTCACGTGAATTGACCGAATTGCATTTTGACCCGTGATCGTTTGACCAGATGGACATACGAGGAGAAAGCAAGTAACTAGTGGCTCTGTCATACAGGGAGGGGGCATTCCCTGACTGCCAACACAGAAAATTTTCCTATAAAATAATGTGTTAACTTTGTCGCATTTTCTATTAATTAAGTTCCATTTATTTCATGAAAAGTAGATGATTTAGACGGCATTTTCTTAAATGTAATTGCTTGCGTCACTTGAAGTAATGAATTAATGTAAAATGTTTTCATGATGGACTTATTTATTCATTTTCTATAAACGATACAAGTGATCAATTTTAGAAAAATATTTTTAAATTATTTATTATTGTTTTTTCGTGAAATAAACAAATCTTTTGATCTATCGATATTATTGCCGAACAATCATAATAATTTCCCCCGATGAAAGAAAAGAGTAGAAAAAAAAGCCGAAATTTCGCCCAATATATGCACAAATTGTATTTGCTCGTGTTATTGATGGTCAAAAAATTTATGTGTTGATAACGCTCACTTACATGTTGTAATTTTTTTCGATTCTTTATGTATCATATCGGTGAAAAATCATTCATGTGAATGCCTATTCCGGTCATTCGTCTTAAGTGGTGTTTTATAAATTTCAATATAAATTTTTTTTCAAAACAAATTTAAGTCAATGTGAGAATCGCAGCTAGCGTGCTATGCAATTAACGTGTCGTGGACATTAAACTCAAATCGAACGTGTCTGTGTGAAAAATTCACATCATTTTGTACGGTAATCAAAATCACGTTCCTTGACCGAATGGCATTTTGACTCGTGATTGTTTGACTAGGTTGTCATGGATGAGGTG
This sequence comes from Corymbia citriodora subsp. variegata, assembly GCA_014858505.1. Classification (NCBI taxonomy): domain Eukaryota; kingdom Viridiplantae; phylum Streptophyta; class Magnoliopsida; order Myrtales; family Myrtaceae; genus Corymbia; species Corymbia citriodora. Next base: position 10,717,065 of record CM026413.1, read on the forward strand.
TAAGGGAGTAACTAGTGGCTCTGTTATCTGGGGAGGGGGGCATTCCAAGCCTCCGCCTTGTCCTGCATAGAAAATTTTCCCTTCCCTTTTTTTATTGATTAAAGTTGTATTCATTTCGCGAAAAATAACTTATAAAAATATATTTTTTAGATTTTTCGTCGTTCGTTTCATGGAAAATAAATTCACTGGGGAAAACATAAACTTTTTTTTTTAAAGTGAAGGAAAATATTTTCCACTTTCTAAGTTAGAGAAAACATTTTCCACACACATTCTCTCCTATCTCACATCCCCTATTAGTCATCACTTTTTTCTTTTTATTTTTTTAAATAAATTTTTTTATTTGTTTCATAAATTCGAATTTTTTGTTCTTTTTTAATAAAATCGATTATTTATTATTTATTATTTTTCTTTTTATTTTTCTGTCTTTGCTATTTTTCTTTTTCAGTCGATTGCTGGCCCCGACAATAGTTGACAACTGGCGGCGACAAGTGAGTCAAGCTCACCGATGCCAGCCACGACAATGGTTGATGATTGGCGACAAGTGAGCTGAGCTCGCCGATCTAGCCTCGCTAGACGGTGGCGAGGCTCAAGCGTCCCAGATCGGCAACGCCTGAGCGTTGCTAGAGGTGGCGAGGCCCGAGCCTGGCTGTCTCAAGTTCGTCTTGCTTGTGAGTTGAGCTCGTCGATCTGGCCTCGTTAGACGGTGGCGAGGCTTAGGCGTCCCAGATCGGCAACGCCTGAGCATTGCTAGAGGTGGCGAGGCCCGAGCCTAGCCGCCTCAAGTTCGCCTTGCCTATGAGCTGATCAAGTAAGCTCGAGGCGTAACCATTCGTCGATCGGCGAGCAGCCAAGGAAGGAGAGGACAAATAATAATAATAATAATAATAATAATAATAATAATAATAATAATAATAATAATAATAATAATAATAATAATAATAATAATCAATTTTTAAAAAATAAAATAATGATTTTAAAAAATAAAATAATAAAAAACTATTGAAAATAGTTTATAAAGTAAAATATTTTTCCAAGCAAACAGTGAAAAATGTTTTTCACTTCAAAATCAAGTTTCACCCAAACACTGGGAAATAATTACATTTTCCTAGAAAATAGCTTCCTGAAAAATATTTTCCAGAAAAGTAATATTTTCTGTGATTATTTCAAAAAAAATAAACAATTTAGATAATATTTTTTTTAAAAATGATTGTTTGAAGTAATGAATCAATGTAAACTATTTTCATGATTGACAATAATTTATATTTAAACATTTTTATTTATAATGAAAATATTTTTTATTAAGTGATACGAGTGATTATTTTTAAAAAATATATTTTTTAAACTATTCATTATCATTTTTCTTCAAACAAATGAAGCCTTAATCTTCCAATTTATAGGTATTCCAGTCAAACGACCATAATCATTTCCCTCGGGGGAAAAAAAAGCAGAGAAATAAGCCCAAATTTGATCCGATATATGAACAAGCCGTCGGCATTTCAATATGGCTCGCGATTTGCGATTCAAACACGTCATTTATTTATTTATAAAAATCAAATTTCAGTGCACTGGGAAAGAAGTGACACGAGCTGAAGCCTTCCTCAGAAGAAGCGGACCCGCTCGAGGAATCTTCGGGACGCGTCCGTCGACCGCGGTCGTGGGAATTCGGGCTTTTTTTTTTTGGGTCAAGTATACATCGCATCGCCATTGACGACTAACTTGGACTAATCCATCCCCCACTCTCCTCCTCCACCAAACCTTCGGGGAGTTCTCTAGGTATATATATCATGGATGATGCAAGTTTTGATGTTGGCCACATGACTTTTTTTAATCTTGGGTTCGTACCGGACGAGAATAGTCAATCGGTCAAATATTCTAAACGTAAGAGGTGACGTTAAGACATGTCCCGAGCTTCGACCCGAATAGCAAAATAATTAGACAGATCCCGAAGCGGGTCCATCGAGAGAAAATCTTGATACGGGCGCGAGCAGAAGTCATTTTCGGGGAGTATGTCGTTTTGAATATCGAAATAAACAATTGATAACGAGAGGCTTATATAGGTGGATGAGGTGATCGGATTATGCTCTTCTTTGCTTCGATAATTCAATGGGTCGTGTATTAAATTATCAAAGTTCGGGCACTGTTGACTCGGGAAGAATAAGTTTATTGATTTATCGAGTTCCTATGCTCCACGCAAGTCAATGTTTTTTGTCATAGGAACCAGGATGGACCATTGATTTTCAAAAGCATCTGATCTCCCGATCTAGGGAAAAGCTCTAGAAGCGCTTTTAAAAATTGACATGTCTTGATGCTCCGATTTGACAATCATACTTTGTTGTGATTGATGATTTACAAAGATGGATGTTGCCCGCTTTAAATTCTTATTAAAGTTGCACGTGGACGGCGTTCATAATTTGTAAGCTATAGACCACGATCGTAGAGGGCCGGGGTGGAGGGCAGATTGTCGCTCTTCTACATTTAATGAAAAACAATATCATGTATTGCTGTCTTCTTAACTAGTAAATTTGTCCACGTGTCATGTGTTTCTAAAAAATTGATATTAGATGGTTGAGGAAAAACACTTTATTGAGGAATATTCAATAATTGAAAGAAATCATTAATGAAAATCATGAAACAAAGAAAAAAGAAAAAGAAAGGGCGAGAGAGAGAATAGAATAGTTCGAGATTTTGATTTGTATGTTAGATGTTATCTACTTACGCATTCTTGAATTCTTATAATTCAATATAGATGATTAGTTATTCAACCTCTCCATTAATTTACAAATTGTTTATTAGTAGGTAAGCGTGCCTCTTTCGAAGTGACCGGCTTGGAGACACCAATTCGCATGACATCAAGGCTGAGGTCATGTTGCTTCTGATTATTGATTTCTTTAACTCGAAGTAACTATGTGTTAGGGTGTCAAAAAATCCCGAATTGACCCGAATAAAAAATTTCAAATCTTTTCAAGTCGATTCTCCATCCAATTCAGTCAATAGATTAGAACAGTATCGAGCATGTGAAGGAACAATTTTCAGGAGCTGTTGAATTTTTTTTTTTTCTGTCTTCTTCCTCAAGAGCATAAACACTTGCCTACAATGTTTGGTTGGAAATCATCTGTTTCATAGAGTTAAACCAAACCGCGTTTTGGAACTCTCCAGCTAGCTTAATCAAGAACCAGCTCGAGACATGGAGTAGCAAATCCATAATAAATTCCATCTTGAAACCCCCAACGAACCTTTTGAGAAAAATGGAAAATTCAAACTGAATCGAACCCAAGAAGATTATATTCTTCATATTCGCTTTGGTTCGGGTGGGGTATAAGTGAGGTCCCACCTCTTGACACCACTATGTGTGGTTACATTGAACTCGGAACATAATACGGATGACCATGTCACGGGCCCAAACATGCATCGCTAGTTAAGGCCGGACAATGTTCGGTTTGCTTTACTTAGCCCGCCCAGGCCTTATCCGGACTCGGGCCCCGTATCAAACGAGATGGGCCGAACCCGCTTCTCATCGCGGGTTTTCGCCCGCTCCGACTTCAAGATCGCGTGCTTCCATTCCGATGGCGAGCGCACGCAGTCCCGGCAGCAGGCACTGGTTTGAGGCCGAATTTGGGGAAATCGATCAACTCCGATTAGGGTTTCCGTCTCCCAAAATCCCGTCCCTTTGTCACTCCATTGATCCATCTGTCGAGGTCGGGGAATGCTTCGTACCTCTCTGTAGAGGGAAGAGATGGTGTTCTGGTATCGACTCAGCCAGTCCAGGCTCCGTCACGCGTCGTACTGCATCAAGTCATGCTACGCCCAATCCCTATACGCTGCTACGCATGATTGCGCTGCTTCATGTGCGTCCGTCGGCGTGAAGCCGCCGCCCTTCGCCGATATCCATCGGCGGCCCACCGATTTCTGCAGCAACGCCAGGTTCTTTGCCGCGCCGGTTCAGGTAATGGAGGAAACTGGGTAATTCAGGTTTCTTCGATGACATTTGGGGTCGTTTTGCTGTTTCGCGTGATCGCGAACCGCCGGATTCGTTGTTTGAATTGAAAGGGATTGATTTTCCTGGTTTGCGATCCTTTTACTCCATATGGAGTGTGGGGCTTTTGCCTAGCTGTTGGTATTAGTGTGCTTCGTTGGAACTATATTGCTTTGCCATCTATAGAGGTTTCGTTTTTGTGATAATGGCAATGCAAGCATTGTTTATTTTCATTTCTCGAGTACTTGTGTATTGACTGCCCGTGCTTGTTGGACAAAATGGCAGGCTAGGCCAAAAGAGGAACCTAAGGACTCCAATGCGCCGTGCCTGAATGAGAAAATTAAAGCGAGCATAGTCAGGGTTGTGACAGACGAAGGTACATCTCTTGGGATCAAAGTCACAGCATTGCTTCTCAGTTGTCATACGAATGAGGAATATTTTGCTGGTTTATTTGGAGCATGCCATCTGCATAGGTTGCTTTCTCTGCGAAATTCCTGTTAGGTGCTGAAATAAATGATTTTGAAAAATAATTTTTTAAAAATAATCATTTGTATAGCCTACAAAAATAAACAAACAACAAAAAACTCTCATCGTCCAACAAAATATGCATATACAAGTTATTGTTGATAATGAAATACTTTTTATTGACTAATTATCTGAATAATTATTTAAAAAAAATAATCATTAATCTTTCGAAACCTAAATTCTATGTCGCATAAAACTTGTACCATGTTATTTGTCCACACTTACTTTACGGCCGACAAACAAAATGTTTTGCTCAGCCACTCCCCCACTTAATAAAGAAGGTACCCCGAGGATCCGGATAAGCTCACAGCGCAAAGACGATAATGCCCCTGAAGGACAACAGCCATAATCGCCTGGGGAATATTTTGCTGGTTTATTTGGAGCATGCGATCTACATAGGTTGCTTTCTCTGCAAAATTTCATGTGGATGGTTTGTGTCAAAGGGTGTCAGCTTTGGAGTGCTTGGAGTGGATTAATTAGGGTATATACAAGTCCTAGTCATTGTTGATGTTGGAATGTACTCATGAAAGGGGCCTAAAATGGGTTTGGACATCACGAAAAAAAGTACACGTTCATTTTTTCGTGGGCAAGTAAAGAAGAAGTCGCTCTGGTCCTGCCAGCTTATGTGTCATCTCATTTTGCTTGCATATCTTTGTACTATCCTCAGCCTTTAATCTCCATCACTTTTAGCAGCAGCAGCAGCAGGGGATTGAAACCCTGGAAATTCAATGACCAATTTACACTCATGAATGCCTCATGATCTAGGTTTTGACGTCAATGATTAAGATGATTAAATTGTTACTGCTTTGTACTGGTGTTGTGAATCTTTGCATATAATTTTGTAGCTGGGTATCTATTTATTCTATCTGGTTTTATTGTTAAACAATGTGACTGGATGTTCAATGGGTGGTTTAAGATTGTGGTAATTCAAAGCCCTCATACAACCATTCTACATGTGCAGGGCATTTTGTAGTCTCAATCCATGAAGCACTTGAACGAGCAAGAAAACTCAATCTTGACTTAGTTGAGGTAATTTGCCACTTCAAGTCTGATCATTTGAAGTTGTGCACATCATATTTATCCAAATGAAATGTGAAATGCAGTAGGTAATTTAGATCTGGTGCAGTTGACAGCATAGATATTCCTCTGATTGTTTAGTATTTTGTTTTTGTATAGTTTGTAATGATCATCAATGGGTCAAAAGAGTTGTCCAAAAATGGCAATCTATATATGACAATGGCACTATCAGTCTTAGCAATCGACAGCGAGTCACTTATCACAACTTACTCCTTAGCCTTCTTGCCTGGCTAGAGACCGTCTGTTGTGCATGGACTTAGTTGTCCTTATGTTGAGAGAAGGGGTGGGGGGGCACTAGTTATCCTTGTCTAGATTTATGTGTCTTAGTTTTATATTTAGTACTCAGCCCAGCCTAATGTTCGTAGTTAAAGAAAGGTCTATTTTACATGGACTATTGTTACTTGCCTAGTCAGTCAAGTCTCCTGGAAGCATGTAGGCTTGGTTGAGCGAGAAAATGAGTGTGACATGTTTGCCATTTTTGGTTACGAGAAAGACAAAGTGAGCATCTAAATCCATGCAATATGCAGGTTCAGAAAAATGCTAATCCACCTGTGTGTAAAATTATGGACTTCCATAGGGAGAAGTACAAACAGCAGCTGAAGGAAAAGGACCGTGCTAAAAGTCAGGTAATTATCTCGCTAAGAATTCTGAAGCTTCTCTCTCGCTAGCTAGTTTTGTCAGACATTTATTTCTCTCTCAGGACATACGACCTAGCTTTTAAAATTGTGTTTATGCAGTCAGGGGTGACTTTACGAAAAGGAGATTGCAAAGAAGTTCGTTTTACGGGAAAGACAGTGAGTATTTTTTGCTCTCTCACCCCGTACCAATTCTGTTTTTCTGATCAGACTTGTTCCCACAGATCATGATAGCAGTTTTACACACACAGGTGCATGCACAAGTGCGCATGTAGACTCCTTACTCGTCGCTGACTATCCCGTGTTTTATTTGTGTGCATGCATATGTCAACAATTCATGAATCATGAAGGAAGATTGATTCTGTGTTTCTGCATGTTGCTTTCAGGAACAGAAGGACCTAAAGATGAAAGCAGAGATGGTTAAAAGGTTGATGGAACGTGGCTACCGTGTGAAGGTACCTAGGAGAGTTTGTCAGTGTGCCTTAATATACTCTTGCCACATTTTCCATTTTATGGCATGTGATGCTTGTTGGCTCATTTTGCTCTCCAGTGTATGAGTCTGGATGAGTTTTTAATTGGTTAAAGCGTATAAACTTGTTACCTTCATAATTATGTATGCTTTGTTTCTAGGGTCGTGTTAAGGGAATTTCCGTTCCGGTAATTTTGGGGGATTGCAAGGGTTGCAAGAGAGTTTGATTTGCATATGCTTTTGTGTTTCTTTGTCAATTGGGAATAGTTCATGTGGATTCTTCTTCTGGATGGAGAGTTTGACTTGTCTTAAAGCTAAGGAAGGCTTGTTTTTGCCATGAGGATTTATGAACCATGCTGGGTATTATTTGGAAAAGAGATTGTGAAGACATAAGTTTAAGTGTTCTTCTCCTGGTTAAAAAGGATTACAACAATATGCTGATTGTTTATCCTTGTTAAAAACATGCCATGAAAATAGCAGCAAGTCCCAATCTCGCTTCTTAATGACAAATCTTAAATTGGGCAATATATTGATACAAGGACATGAATTGGAAGTATACTCTTATCATTTTTGCAGATCATTCTGTATGCATGTGGTGTGTGTACTAGTAGCACTAGCAACCAAAAGGTTCCTACTTTGGTAAACCTTGCATTGAGTCTTGCTTCATTCTCATATTCACTGGATATGAGCTCTTGAAGTGTGCAGACAAGGCTACAGGGGATTTTCCCTCTCTATCTTTATTAAAATACTCTCTCACCTATGGCTCTTACAGTGTAGGGCGATGGGTACCGAAGATCAGGACTTGGGAGGATTATTAACTCGACTTTCTCCATTGGTCGGTCATACATTCTTAAAGATCTGATTCTCATTAGTTTTTAGTTGTCATGCTTGTTCATTTTTAACTTGCTGTCTGGTTGAAGTTTCTTGTATTAACTATCTGTGCAGATTGAAGATGTAGCAGTTGTTGAAAGTGGACCAAGGGTGGAAAAGCAACAGGCTTATGTCATTGTCAGACATGCAAAGTTTGGTCCATCTAAGAAAGGTAAGAAGCTGTTTGGAGATATAAAACAAGATGGGGCAGCTCAACCAAGTGGAGACTCTGAAGAAGAGGACATTGGCGAAAAAGGCTTGGAATCTGAGAAAGAGATGCTTTCTAACAATGGAAATGCTGCTGGCAGCTATGCTGGCTGGTCAACTGGTGGTGCGGACTATGGTTCCAAGGTGAACGACAGGCCTGGAAGAGCTCCCTCTTCATCAAACCCTAATTATTCAGGGAACACAAATTATTCAGGGAACACAGGTGAGCCTTCCACAGAAACCGAGAACAGGTATGCGAGGGGAGGAGCGAATAATAGGTTTGCTCAATCTAGGAGCCAAGGGGCGAGAGACTCTCACAGGTTGCCGCCTGGGGTTCCAAGGAGGCAAGAGGTCCCCAATCAAAGAAGGCAAGAGGTTCCATATCCAAGGAGGCAATCTCCTTTAGATACAGATACCTCACATTTAACAAGAGAGTCTAAGCAAGTGGAGACTCCTCCCAGCCCCTCTCGCTCGAGTTTTGGTTTATTTAGTTCCCCTAGAAACAATGCTCCCAGCAATCATGGCGAGGCACCAAAGCCCTGAGAGAAGTAACAATGGATAAACTTCTAAATTACAGGGCACTCTTCTTGCTCGAGAGATATAGCTAGGGCTAATAAGGACTTTTGTGAGGCGATAGCTGCTCATTGGTTAATCAAGTTATTGACCCATTGAATGTACCAGATGAGCATGATGGAACTCGGTCTCTGGCGGCGCTCGCATGTTGAGACTCCTTACAAACTGCTGAGAGGACATTATGTCGTTAAGATTAATACGGCATTATTTAATTCTTAGGCTGATGATTTTTATCAGCTCTTGTATGCTTACATAATTTAATACTCGCCTATGTTGGTTCATTTTCGAGATTATCCTCTCGAGTTTTCCATGTATTTGGGTGGGCGTAAGTGAATAAGGGCTCGCTTCCACTTCCTTTTCTTGTCCTCTGAGAGACGCTCTGGTATGATGTTTTGTTATAATCTGTTCTTGGATAGGTGGTGGAATGACCCGAGAAAAATAACACGATTTGATCCAAATAATAATCTTGTTAATGTCAGGTTTGGCGGCAAAGGCTTTCAAACTACCTTGTTGATTCTTCTTATGAGACTACTACATTGTTTGCGGATATATATAGTTATATTGGAAATTAGAACGTTAAACATTTTTTCTTTTTCTTTACCAAAAAAAAAACATTTTTTCTTTTCTCCTCTTTTTGGTGAAAACAATATTAAACATCTCAAATCTTTATAATTAATCAAAATGCAGATCAAATTTGATTATTCTACTAAAGTAAACAAAATGGAGAATGGAGAAACGAACTGGCATGGTCCCCCGAATTTGGTTTATTGGCCTGAGGCGAGAAAAACCGACATTATCTCCAAATGGTAGCGTTATTGGCGTACCGTTAAGCAGCCATGGTAGGCAATTACCTTCATGCCCTTACAGGGCCGATCTGGTCTTGGTTCGAGCCCGAGGTTCGGTGCAAAGCTGGAGCGGGCCTGCCCGGCCCGGCCCGTCCAGTTTGGATGGCGATAGGCTTTCTCTTCTCTCTGCGCAACTCAGAAAGCCCCGCGCGTACCGACACAATTTTCGAGCGTGTGTTGCGGGGGAAGTCCAAAACACCGATTGGCCTTTGCCCTAGCGAGCAACTTGGAGAAGGGGATTGGAGCCTTGATCTTTGAATTTCTTGCTCGAAGTTCTTCCCCTCCTCTCTTTCTCACTCTTGCGGGGACCTCCTCCATAGTCATCGTCGCCACATCACTTTCTGCTCCCAAATCCACCTCTCGTATCCTCTTGGGTATCAAGGTTCGGGTTTTGCTCCTTCCTTTTTTGTTTCTCGTGAAAGTGTTGTTCGATTGCTACTGCTGATTCCAGGACGAGGGGGTTCGGTTTTCGCAGTCTGTTGCAGTTTAGCATTGGTGGGTCGTTGAATTTACGGGGTTTCTGTGCTATGGGTTTTTGCACATTCGGTTTAGGTCGTGTCGGACTTTACGGCTTTGTTTTTATTTTTATTTTTTGGGGGGGGGGGGGTGTTTGTCCGGGACGAAATTTCCCGGCAAAACTGTTCCTGCGGAGTGATGTTTAGTGAGGTTCCAAGGATTTGGCTCTCTGCGGCGGCTTGTGCTCGGAAAATTTATTGTAGTTTGTGCGGTTAGTTTTGTAATTGGATAAGGGGTTGGTCGTAGTTGTCCCTTTTTTTTTCCTTTTTGCTGATTGCTCGATTGTTGTTTCTGCTTGTCCAACTCTAGTTTTGCTCTTTCAAGCTTGGCAGCAGCCCAATGGGTTGTTCATTGTTTTCTGAATCTTCAACCTGACTTCTTCGACCCTTTTCTTTTCATAGAAAATAATGGCATGTAACCGTTTCCCTTGTGTTTTACAGACTCTGGCCAGGCTCGGCGAGGGTTTCCCTTAACTGGCACCATGGATTTCGATGAATATGAATATCTGGAGAAAACAGTTGAGAATCCGGAGCCACGCAAGGTGAAGGGAGTTGTGAATGGCGGTGAAGAAACCCTGAATTCGGGAGACAGGCGTAGAAGTCGGTCTTCGAAGCATAAGGAGGATGAGAATGAGGACGATGCTGATCATCTCTCCAAGCGCTCAAAATCTGGGGACAAAACCCGAGATAATGATAGGCGTGGTTCTTCACGGCACCGGTCGCGGTCAAGGGATGGAGAGAGGGAAGGGCATAAGAGTAGCCGGGAACGGAAAGAGAGGGAGAGAGACAGGGAAAGGGATAGTGAGAGGGAGGACAGGAATGGTGGAGAGAGAGATAGAGATAAGCGTCGCGATCGAGATAGGAGGGAGCCCGACCGGGATAGGGTTAAGGAAAAGGAACGGGAGAGGCCACGAAGAAGCAGGAGTCCTTCCGGAAGGCATCGAGGTGGTCGAGATGAAATGGGCAGAGAAAGGAATCGAGATATGGAGCTTAGAGAAAGAGATAAAGAGAGAGAATTTAAGGAACGAGAAAGAGAGACCAGGTATTTCAAGTTTGTATTCTTTTTATTGGTTGCGTTCGTGTCAGTTAACTATTGTCTGATGGTGTGAAGAAATTTTGACATGCTTTTTCAAGGTTTTCTGGTGCTAATTAGTAATTGGATATGATGTGTTGATCTCTTCTCACAGCTCCCTTTTTATTTGTTTGGTCATTTCTCTCAAGAGTTCAGTGCTTAAATTGCCCTCTACCTTTCTTCTATTAAAATATCAAAGTACAACTATATGGAGGAAAGGAAGCTATCGACCGATTCTCTGTCAGTATGGGTAATGTAATTGGTGTGGGAGCAACCTGGTTCTAAACCTTGTGATCTATAGATCTGTTTAGAGTGTCTTTTACTTTTTACTTTTTTGAATATGTCGTGGCCCTGACTTTGACTTCTATTTGAGGCAAAAATGTGCACATATTAATAAATCAAAGTATATACAATATTCTCATAAACTTTAATGTTTAAATAGCATTTTTATGGCTTGTCGAGAATGCGGCATTTTGCTTAAAAGAGGTGAAGACAGATGGGCCTTAATGTTGTCTTTAAGCCATTTGGAACCTGGTTTTGCTTGAAAGAGGGTTTTGCTTTATGCAGTTAAGAGCACTTTACCATTGCTCTATTTTGAGAACGATGATACAATTTTTGGATCCATATCTTTCAATGTTTAAGTTTGCAAGTAACACTGCTTAAGTGGACCATGCTGACTCCGGATTGGGGCAATATGTATTAATTTGTTAGCATGTTCATTATCTTTGGGAGCTTTTCGCCTGTTTTGTTGTAGGACATGCTGAGCTTTGGAAGGAATTGTGACAAGACTTTAGGTCCTTCATCACCTAAATTATATTTTGTATAATTTGAGTCTACCTGCCTGTCTAGATTAGGTCCTTATATCTTTTTCTTTTCCTGCTTTTTGTTGCACCATTTTCTTTGGTTGATCTGATAACTGGTATTGGATCTTGTACCTCATGGGAAAGTAGCTGCCTCTCTTCTGCTATCTCTCGGTTATTGTTTTGGTCTTATATATGCTTTATTTTGATGTACTGTGTTCTGCTGGAATCTAAGATTAACAGATTCTAAATTATGCTATTAGGTTCTTTGGCACGCCATCTATGCAACTTGATGACGCCGTTATCATTTAAGATTAAGTTGTTTATAGAAGGTACAATATTTGATGTTAATCTATTGCTTGAGGTCCAATTATATACATAAATTGGTCTCCATGTTAATGATCACATTGAAGATGATAAAGTCTTTTAGATACCAATCTGTGTGGGTTGTCCTCTCATAATAACTTTGTGTAGTTCCCTGCAGGACTAGGGCACATGGGTTCGGCCTTATATCATAAGCGGAGAAATTTTGGCTGCCATTTTGGGATAACTTTTGTTCTTTGGTTTAGCAATTTTTAGCACTTCCACCATGTCAAAAACTGCTCTGCTTGACAGAGCAAGATACTTCTGAAGTACATAATTGACTGATCCTATGAAGGTCTGCTCTTTCATCTATGAGAACCATGATTGATGGTTTGAATTTTCTTCATTTTGCAGGCCGCATAAAGAAAAGAAGGAAGAAGCCAAAGAGCCAGAGGCGGATCCTGAACGGGACCAGAGGACTGTATTTGCCTATCAGGTAATGTAAATGGTTTGTTCACATGCATTTAAATTTATGGTTGCTGCAAATATAACTCTTCTTTACTTGCAAATTTACTTAGTTGTGCCGACATTTTACAGATTAACTTGAAAGCAGATGAAAGAGATGTTTATGAGTTCTTCTCAAGGGCTGGCAAGGTAACTTGCTTCCTTGTTGAATGTGGGAGGAGGTTGTGGTTATGTTCTCAGTATATACTTTCACTTTCTTAACATCTTGGGCACTCTTTGATAGAGAAGAATTTCATCCTGATGTGTGTCCTGTATGGTAAAAAATATGACGCTTCAAATGTATTTTGGTATTTCCTTTCCCACTTCATTTCATGCAGCTTTGACATGTCTGTGAGTGGACTGCTATAGGCATGCCATAGACATAGCTCTTGCTGGCGTTTTTTTGTGCATTGTTCGATTCACATCCTATATGATGTAATCTTTAGCTCAGGTTATTTGGCTTGGTAGATGAGCAATTGACTTCACTTATTCATTTTATGTTTATATAAATCCTCCAATCCCCCCCCCAACTCTGAGAAAAGAGGAAAACAGCACCGGCAGCTCCACAAATATGTATCTATGTATGTGTTTGGATAAAACATCAACCAATTTGTGTTTCATTATGACCGTCAAGTTGGTTACATAATTTCAGGTGCGTGATGTACGTTTGATCATGGATAGGATCTCAAGGCGCTCCAAAGGGGTTGGGTAAGCTTTATATGGCATTGTGACAAAACTGAGTCAATCTCAATGGATCAGTACACTTGTTTGTGCAATCTACATTGAATTGTCGCGATAACTGTTATCTTGAATGAACAATGTGTGCTGATCTTAGTTTATTTATCAATTTAAGGCTATTCTATTACTCAAGATAAAGTGCAGATAACCCAGTAGGATTTATCTTAAACTCCATGTCCAATGAGTATATTGATCAAATTTTGGTGTTTCTCTGGCAGGAGTGGACTTTGTGTTGACATCTCATAGATGGCTTAACTGATGAGAGTTAATAAGCCAATTCAAACGAGTATATAAGTGCATATTTTTGCTCATCGAGTTTTGTGGCATGTATTAAGTAATTGCTATGCATGAAGGAGTAGTGATGAATAGATGTGAATATGACTTTTTGCAAATCATTGAGGTTCAGTCTAAGCTTAATACAGTGGGAATTACATTATATACTCGTACGCTTCAAAATATTGATTGCTGATTTGAGATTTGGATTCATTGTTACCTTATGGATGACAAGATGTGGTGTCTAGCTGGAAATTACATGGAATGTATGGATGGGCGACTTGTTAATTGATGTCCTTTTTACTGAGATAACTTTTTTCTTTTTGCTGAGTCTATGTGAAATAACTTTGTTCTGCAGATATGTTGAATTCTATGATGCAATGTCTGTTCCAATGGCTATAGCACTATCCGGCCAACCACTTCTTGGCATACCAGTGATGGTAAAACCGTCAGAAGCTGAAAAAAACTTGGTTCAGTCAACTGCAGCTGCAGCTGGAGGACCAGGTGGATCAATTGGTCCTTACTCAGGAGGTGCCAGAAGGCTTTACGTTGGTAACCTGCATACAAACTTGTCAACTGAGCAGCTGAAAAAGGTGAAGTCAATTAGTAAATATGCCATTCATGTTATGTGTCCTTTCAGGGATTTGTTTGTCCTGTTTTATTTGGTTATTCAACTGAAGAAGCACACGTGCTTTCTGAAATAACCATTTGGTTTCTATTTGCAGTCTGATTTTTGACTTTTTTTCATTGAGTAGATCTTTTATTTTTCTGTATTATATGTTGTATAAAGGTGATGTTTGGCTCTATGTAGGAATTGTCGATATTCATTCTATCTAATAAGCTTGAATCCTTGCTCTTTTGTGATGCTTAGATTTTTGAACCATTTGGTGAGGTGGAGCTTGTGCAGCTACCGCTCGATGAATCTGGTCATTGTAAGGGCTTTGGCTTTGTGCAGGTGAGTATGCTCAAATATATGGTGCTTGGCTTCTATTTTGTGAGACTCTCTTTCTTTTTGTAGTTTTTGCTTTTCCTTTTTCTTGTAATGTTTGAAATTTTTCTTTCATTAAAAGTTGGATGCCTGAATTTTTAAGGACATACGAAATATTCACATTTAGTCATTTAGAACTTCTTATAAACTTTTTAGAGCTTAATTACATATAAACCTTTTTATTTATTTATTTCCTTGGAAATTTGATGGGAAAGCCTTCAAGTGCTCTTTTTAAGTTTAAACAGGCCTTATATTTTGTGATAGGACAAATGAGTTATATTGATTAATATTGCAAGTTGAATGTTAAATAAAAGAATTTTGAGAGATTCTGATGGCAGAGCTTACAGAACAACAATAGGCTTCATTACTGCAGTAAAGGAAAGGAGGTTTTAGGGCAGGCAAAGCGGTTTCATAGATGAAGAATTGACTTCTTTTCATTTCAATCTAAGCATGTTATTTGAGAAAGACGTGGAAAAGATGTAGGGGTATATTGGGGTGTTCAACATGAACCAAAACCTGTGGATTTGAAACTTAAGTAATGGTTAGAATGACAGCTTCCTTACTGTACTCTACCCTTTATTAATCATCACCTGTCAAAATCTGTTCTTAGAGATCGACTTTTTCTTGTGCAAGAATGCTTATTTTGTTAGTTTCTTGAGATATTAATGTTTACTTGTGAGGTCAGGATTCCAATCTTTTTGACTGAATAGGACATGTCTTGACTTGACTCTGAATGATGATATTAGAATCACATTATCTGTGCACAAAAATTGCGATGGATTATTGCATAGGATGATTTTAATAGGTATATTCTTTCGTTGCAGTTTGCACGTCTTGAGGATGCCCGGAATGCGCTAAGTTTGAATGGATTGGAAATTGCAGGACGGACTATCAAGGTTAGTTCACTTGTATTTGTGGAAAATTGCTTTGCAAGTTAACAAATGGGGAATCAGGGATGGCGTTTGTAGGTTTGTGGTGTGAGCAAATTCATGTAGCTTATATCTCTGTAGTAAAAAGCTTGCAAATCCATCTTGAAATAATAATGCTTCAGTAAACTCTCAAATGGTAAGTGGAGTTTCTTCCTCCATTTAGGTGTCAGCTATTACTGATCAAGCAGGAACACAGGACGTTGGGACTAATGCTGGAGATTTTGATGACGATGAAGGTGGTGGCTTGGTGAGTAAAATATTTGCATCTCTCATGCATAAGTAGTTCGTCTATTGCTTGGGCTTGCATAGGTATCCATTGATTTATCTTTACCTTTGCTTCCCAGTTTGATGATTAGATATTGCATTGCCTATGCCATGTGGACTTCCCCTAATTACATCTTTTTGACATGCCTTTGGATTGGCTTTTATTCTTCCTACCATCACCACGGTATTTCATGTTTACAATGTTGGAGAGTACCTCCTGTTTTATTTTTATGATTCTTATCTTTTTTATGTTACTCAAGTCTTTATTTTTAAGCAAATGTAGGTTATTTTCTGTATGTCCATTGCCAGCATGAACTCTCTTTGTTGTCATATGCTCAGCAATTCAGCACATGGGTCTAATTGAGTTTTTCTTTCTTTTTTCCTTCTTTCTTTTTGCTTTTTTGAAAAGAGAGGGAGAACCCTTTTTTTTTTGGGGGGGGGGGGGGGGGGGTTTGGGTTTTTGGGCGGTGAATTTTGAAATTGCAAGCACATCTTGCCTTGAATTTTGACTCATTTTGCCTCTGGACTGGGCTCATCAAGTTTAAGCTGAACAAATCATAACATTGCCTGTTTTGGCATTCTTTAAGGGTGAGTTTCATTAATGGCCAAAAAGAAGTGGCAGCTTTCATGGCATGCAATTGATGAAGAGGAAGAGCTGCTGGAAAATAAAAGCCACGAATCTTAAGAGGCCTAGAAGAGTCCTTTGGCAATTCAATTATGATACAATTTCATTGGTTATTCTTGTATTAGATGAAAAGCAATTTTGACTTGTACATACTTGATTTTGGTAGGAAGGTAGTCTTAGAATCACTAATGTATCAGAGCTATGTTTTGGTGATGGATTATTGCTTCAAGGAAAAACAGCTATGATTTTCCTTAATTCACAATCACGCACTACTGATTCTTCTTGTACTGTCACACTTTTTCGTAACTCAACAATAGTTTATCCGTCATGAATTTTTTTTTTAACAGCTTTCTTTTGCATGACTTTTTAGTAATTTTTTTTGTTAAACTTATTTCAGTCCTTGAATGCATCTTCTCGAGCAAGTCTTATGCTGAAGTTGGACCGGAGCGGAACTGCATCAAGGTTGATATGACACATTATTTTTAATTTTAATGGAGTTACTGTGTTTGTTTGTCATTTGACAGTATCATCTGCTATTGCAGCATTGCCAGTTCTGTGGGCACTCCTGCCATCAACAGCGCAGGTGCCGCTCTTCCCACAGGACCAATTCTTGGTGTGGCACCTGTGGTTCCTTCACTGGCTGCTTCTCTTATGCAGCCGAATATTCCAGCCCTCCCTGGACTTCCAGGATCAGGTCTTCAGGTCACAGCTACTATTGGTCCTACAATTGATACAGTTGGTGTCCCAAGTGAATGTTTGTTATTAAAGAACATGTTTGACCCAACATTAGAGGTAAATTAGATTTTTAGGTTTGCGATGGTGTTGTAACGTATTACTCTTCTTCTCCCTGTTCTTATTTCAAGTGTGATATCTCTTGGCAGACTGAACCAGATTTTGATTTGGACATTAAGGAGGATGTGCAAGAAGAATGCTCAAAGTTTGGAAATTTGAAGCACATTTTTGTAGACAAGTAAGTCATTGGCAATTTTGCTGATTAAAATCTTTGGGGGAGTTAATCTTCTACTTCTGATGCATGTGCATGATTCGGGTGTACAGAGAAAACTTTGACAGCATGACTCAGAAGTTTGTGCCTTCTGGCTCGGGTGTACAGATAAAACTTTCTGAAAACTTAGGATGAGTTTTTATATGGATAAGTCTGAATTGATCCTATCCCTGTTGTCATTGGTTTAATTCGATCATCCTGGCAATTGTTAATTCACACGATAGGAAATGTATAATCCTCTTTATTGGTCAAAATATCGAAATTGGTCACCCTGGTTCTGTTGTTCAAGTTTTGTGGCTTGTGTCTCTTTTCTACCTAAAAACAGGAATAGCGCCGGTTTTGTATATCTGAGGTTTGAGAATACACAGTCTGCAAGTAGCGCACAACAAGCTCTTCATGGAAGATGGTTTGCTGGGAAGATGATAACTGCAACGTACATGGTATCATATTTCGAAGAAATCTCTTTTATATGCGGGTTTACATTAGTCACCCTGCCTTTTCACCTTAGAGAAGTTAAGAAAGGAGGCATGAGTTTTTGCTTCACTGAATGCAGGTACCCCTATCCTATGAAGCTCAGTTCCCTGACAGCAGATAGGATTCTGGAGTTGGCTGCTCAATTGCATTGTCACACTCATTGCACACTGTTTACTTCACTGGTTGAGGTTTTTGTCGGGGAATCAAGTTTCTTAGTTTACACAACCTATAGGAGAGAAAGAGGGCCTGTCTAGCATCTTGCTTTTCCTTTTCATCGTGTTCGTCTTTTCCTAATTTGATGGAAGCCTCTCTGTTTCTTGAACTTATGTTCTTAGTCCTGTACTCCCAATGGGCGGTCTTTGTGGGGATTGTTGTACCATATGGAGTGAAATTTCAGGTATATTGTCCTAACATTTAATAGAGTTGATTTTCCGTCTCGATGCTTCTTCTTTCCCCCATGGACCTGTCAAGATTTCGAAGGTAAACGTGGGCCTTTGTCGTTTAAAATCAGAATTTCCGAGAATGGTACATTGAAGATCGATGAGAAGTACATGCAGTTTTCTGGATTTTGAGGAATGGCGCCAAGTGTTATGGTTTGTTCATTTCTGGCAAGCGCGAGCGAGGCCTCCCTGATATAGGGAGACCGTCTTCACATGGGAAATAAGGGATGGAGAAGACCGAAAGGTGTCGTATTGACGGCAGATGGACGCATTGTTTCCCACCTTTCCACTGCTCCCAAAGGTAAATTTCAACGAGGTTTCAAGCACGCTTTTGTCGAATGAAAGTCGGTTTATAATTTGGGCATATTAATTTCTCCTTAGATTAGAGCACTAGCGAATTTTTTTAATTTTTTTTTTTTAAAAGTTGAAGTAGAAGAGTTAAGGTATCATTTTTTTCGCGAAAAATAAATGATTTGAGGAATGTTTTTAAAAAAATTGATTATTTATATTGTTTGAAATAATTAATTAATGAAAAATATTTTTATAATCAATGATGACTATTTAAGTATTTTTGTACATAATGAAAATATTTTTTATTCAAGTGAATTGTTTTTAAAAAGATGTTTTTTAAAATAATTTTTTTTGTGAAATAAATAAAATTTAAATGTACGTTGGAAATTTCAAACCCCCGAGCGATTGGGCAATTAATCAAGCGTTTAATTTAGATCCCGTGGGCAGCGAGCATAAACCACCGCGTCTCCTACTCGAAGTAAGTTTGCAGGCTTCCTCCAACGCGCGTTAAACACCTGGACATGGCATCTTATGCGTATCGGCCAGAAAGGTCGAGGCGATTCTCTTAGCAAGTTCTTAGTTCGTCGCTAGTAGAAAAGTTAGGCATATTAAATTGGACCTAAGTAAGTCTTAAAATTACTTTTTTTGAACTTTGAGATGTAAATTATGAGGATATGTTCACCTTATTGAGAAAGAAAAGTATACAACTTAGAGTAAAATGTATAAAGTGTGTGGACAATCATATGTTAAAACAAGGAATGTATATAATTACCCAATTATTTGGAGATAAAATAAAAAAAGTGGGTGATGCATCATGAAAGAAATGCTAAATGTGTCAACCTCTCATAGGACAAAAAAGAGAGGGA
Source organism: Corymbia citriodora subsp. variegata (assembly GCA_014858505.1). Lineage (NCBI taxonomy): Eukaryota > Viridiplantae > Streptophyta > Magnoliopsida > Myrtales > Myrtaceae > Corymbia > Corymbia citriodora. Next base: position 10,736,324 of record CM026413.1, read on the forward strand.
AAAGTATCATTAAAGTCATAAAACAATTGTGATGATACAAATTTAATATTAAACTCTTTTAATTTGACCAATTTAATTGTAAATCTTTGTGTATGGATATCAATTGAGTCATTTCGACTGAGTGTGATTAGAAATCACTGATGTGGATGTTTGCTGTCCTACATAATATGACTAGTGTCGACTTTGACATTTTTAATAATATGTGAATTTTTATATAATTTTTTTCTTTTATGTCATTTTTTTCTTTTTTTGCTAGGGCGAGCAATAGCTGCTGGCCAACCCTTGCTGGTGTGGCCGGTGAAACCTTGGCATGGCGAGGGCACGCAGCCCCTCATCCAGATTTGGCGAGGGTTGCGAATGGCTTGCACGGAGATCCCACCTCTCTTACGAGCTTAACAACACAAGCCTTTTCTCTCTAAGCTCAACTCTCTCCCTCTCTATTTCCAAGGCTTTCCACCCACAAAATAACTACTGTAGCCACACGTATTTATAAGCATTTCCGCCGCACATGACTTCCCCTCCTTCGAAGAAAGTTGAACTGCAAAAGGCAAAGTAGAACTTTCCTTCTCTGCTGAATTCAACTTGTCAAAATAAAACCTACTACCTTAAACGTTGGACTCTTTTACTTTTCTTCATGCAAGTTGTGGTCCAACTTCTCGACTTTTGCTCTAATTGTCTTCACGCAAGCTGTACTCTCCTTTGTCCTTAAGATAAAGTCGGTCAAGAAGTGGGGAGTTCCATTACAATTCAATTCTTGCACTCATCAACCACCACCTATATGCCATGTCCGGCTAGAATTGTTCCTTCTTCAATTTCAAAGTCTAAGATGTGGCCATCCTTATTAATCTCACGTGGTTAAAAGAAGTCGTACTTTATTTCTCTTTTTCATCTTCAACGGAAAATCAATTTTACTATTTCTAGTTGTCCTTCAAATCTGGGCCAAGCGACTTGATCCTCAACCTCAAAGAAAAATAAATAAAATAAAAAGATTATTCAAAATATTCACATCAAAGCTAGCCATGAAATATAAAATGACCAATGTCTATATTAGCAATTTTCGGTCAAAATTAACTGAAAGGACTCAATTGGTACTAATGCAAATTCTTTCGACAGTAAAACGAATAGTAAACATATTCTAAGAGCTTGATTTTCAAGTAATTTCGTATATACGAGAATATTTCTCCTGAAAAGTCATTCGAAATAAAAAAAATAAATACCCAAAAAAATTCAGAAAATTAAAAGAATTGCAAAAACTATATCCATGTTAACGCTGATTAGGGACAATGATTAGATCGCCACATTAGTGATTTCTAGCTAAAATTCGAAATGACTAAATTGACAAATCATTAATAGTTTTAGAACTAAATTGGCATCAATTGATACCTTAACTTTGGTGTATGATGAAAATTAATGATTTGAAAAATATCTTCAAAAATTGATTAGTAATTATTTTAGGAAAATATTTTTTGAATTATTTATTTTTCGTGGAAAAAATGGACTTTAAGAGCTGCGACAATAGTGCTCCATAAGCACAACATATTATTTGACCAATCTATTATTATAAGCGATGGCTTCCCAATAATTATAGAAGCACCATCTTTCATTCGTTTGTCTTCATCATTTTGCCTCCTGTATTTCTTTATATAAGCATCATCTTTCATTCGTTTGTCTTCATCATTTTGCCTCCTGTATTTCTTTATATAAGCATCGTCTTTCATTCGTTTGTCTTCATCATTTTGAGTGAGAGAGAGTCCAAATAAGGTGTTGTATCATGGAATTGGCTGAGGACATAGTGATCGTTGGAGCTGGCATAGCAGGACTTACCACTGCTTTAGGACTTCACAGGTAACGCATTTTAAATGAAGTTAAAGAGATTGTTAGAAAGTTGTCTGGTCACCTTTTGCCACCCCTCGGATGTTTTTTCGCGTGTTTCCCGCTTGCAGTGTGTTACTGAATGATGCCGTGTGCGCTGCAGGCTTGGCATTAGAAGCTTGGTCTTGGAATCCCATGATTCTTTGAGGATCACGGGTTTTGCGTTGGCAATATGGACAAATGCTTGGAAGGCCTTGGACGCGGTCGGGATCACGGAATCGCTTCGTCGGCAGCACACCCGGCTACTTGAGTACCTAAGCAACTCCCTTCTCTTGCTGTAGCTAATATGATTACGTTTCCTACGCTCACTTAATATATTACAGAGCCAACTGCAATTTGAATGAACAGTGAGACATTACTTTAAACTCTAAAATAGAACGCACGGTTATAAGGTGATTAATTAGTTTGATCTACCCGAGATAGTTGACTATCCAATATTTTTCTGACAACCAAGCATCTACAGCAAGACGAAACATTGACAGTTCAAAGAGACGTGGTGAGTTACCATGGCTATTTCAACCAGAGTAGTTATATTTGAATATTTTGTGAGAGTCCGCAATATCAAAAATTAAGCTCGCTATTGACCCAATGACCATTTACATATCTTTATTTTTTGTAAATAGTATTTAGATATCTCTAAGCAAAACCCGTGTTGAAAAGTGCAAATATCCCTCCTTACAAACTCATTTTGGCATCTCTCATAGGGCTTGGGTGGTTTATTTTAGGTAGTTTTGAGTATTTAGGGTGTGTAAGAATTGAGGATTGGAGGACGGGCACTCTTGGGAGATGTCATTTTTCGTAAATAAGGACGCAAGGGTATTGGATGTTAAGGTGTAAAGTGGTCAGAATAGATAAAACTTAGGTACGTAATTAGTATTTTCTCCATAGCACCATGCTATGTAATTGAGCGCAAGATGCACGATGACACCTAAATGGGACAAACGCCTGAACTTCGAATGAAAAGCTTTTCTGTATTATTCTATCAACAGCTAGTTCTTTTTCTCGTGCCTTTGTCCAGGCAAGTTCAATTGACATGTCAGATGTTCCGGTTGCAGGGTGACGACCACTTCCACAATTTCGGGACTAACTGCAGCAGACATAATATTTAGTGCCGCGGGGACACAGTAAGCCATTTAAGTTCGAAACTAGGTGGTCAATTGATCAGATTTACCCCTTGTATATCATGTGGAGCAACCCCTTGTATATCATGTGGAGCAACGAACATAATGCTTTCCCGAGAGACCATGAAGTTCGTTGTGTGCAGAGGAAGATCTTGATGGAAACTCTAGTGAAAGAACTTCCAAGTGGCACCATAAAGTTCTCTTCCAAGGTTGTTTCGATTGAGGAATCGGGCAGCCTTAAGCTGATCCATCTTTCTGATGGTTCGATTCTCAAGGCAAAGGTATTGCATCATGATTTACCATTAATTTGGACGATTTTCTTAGGATGAAAGAGAGATATCAATGCTTGAGAACAGCCCCTTCGTCTGCAGAAAATGTGCTCGCTTTTGCAAGCAAAACGATGTCTTTTGGTTAAACTGAACTTTCTGCTGGTGCTTTATTTCTAAATGCTAGGTGTTGGTCGGGTGTGATGGAGTGAACTCGGTAGTGGCAAAATGGCTAGGCTTCAAGACTCCTGCTTTCGTTGGCCGATTTGCCGTCAGGGGCTCTGTGCATTACGAGAATGGTCATGGTTTTGAGCCCAAACTTTTCCAGTTCATTGGTGAAGGATTTAGAAGTGGCATTGTCGCCTGTGATGATAAGTCTTTGTATTGGTTCGCCACTTTTTCTACTTCCATGTCCAGCCAGGGTGAGTTTTTATATGTATTTTTTTCCTGATGAAGAAAAACCCCTTTCCTCGATATGAGCTGGCATCGGCATATATTAAATTCTTCTTGTCAAACGCACATACTTTCTAAAAGCACACATTGTCATTTTCTGTCATGAAGAGATGGAAGAAAATCCGGCTGAGGTGAAGCAATTCGTGCTGAGTAAGCTTGGAAAAGTTGCTGACAACTTTAAAGCTGTTATACGCGACACAGAATTGGAAAACTTGTCATTAGCTCCACTCAGATTCAGACACCCATGGGACATTTTATGGGGAAGCATAAGCAAAAGCAATGTTTGTGTAGCTGGAGATGCATTCCACCCCATGACACCAGATATTGGCCAAGGAGGCTGTGCGGCTCTAGAAGATGGGGTCATCTTAGCAAGATGCCTTGGTGAAGCCTTGAGGGAAAAGCAAGGCATTAGAAGTGAAGAGTACAAGAGGATTGAGATGGGCCTGAAGAATTACGCCAAAGAGAGAAGATGGAGAGCATTTGAGTTCATAAGTACAGCCTATATGGTGGGATACATCCAAACAAGCAATAGCAAGATATTGAGCTTCTTAAGGAATAAAGTACTGGGCGGGGTTTTCGCCAAGCAGCAGCTGAAGATCGCGAGTTTCGATTGCGGGAAACTGACAACTTCCTGAATTCAGACCCTACTCCTACATGTTGTTGTTTCCTTTTCATGTTACACAGTGTTGTCTCAACTTTCCTCTTGTTATTTCTTCTCTTCATTTGATGAAAGTCTAAGTTCATGGAAGTTATACGTTTATGCTGTAGTCTCTTTTAGTCCGAATGTGAGAATGTGATATTCCAATATCCATGAATGTTCCCCCTTGAAGAAAAATGAAAAAAAATAAATCCAAGTGTAAATTTCTCTTTCTTTTTGTCAAATATGCGTTCGTTATATGGAAATCAGAAGTAAATCAAGGATTTTTCTAGAGATATATGGAAGCAACGATGGAGAAATCCTTATAATTAGTACATAGGGAGATCTCGGAGGTCATACTAATATGGCAAATACGTGCATTGTTTCACCTAATTCAATTTTACAATAATAGAAATATGTTTACATAGCTAATCTAGATCAATAAATAATAAAAAAAGTTGGGTAGAAAAAAAAACTGCATTGATTACCCCTTATCATCCCAAAGCTCCATTCCCTTCCACTTCTAGCAATTACTTTTACACCGAAGATAAAAGAATAATTAATAGTTCCATTTATCTAACATTAATGTTACTAAAAAATTATTTTAAAATTGATTCATGTAACATATAAAGATGTCCTTGCTAATTTATTATGTATGTGGAATGCTAAATAACTACTCAGTTTTTATATGTTGACACATCTATAGAAGACAAAGAAACATAGTTCTTTTTGTGTTTATATATAGCCTAAAATATTTTGCTATATATATATATATGTATGAATTCTCTTCCTTATATATTGTTTCGTTTCATTTTTTTTTTTTTTTGCAACATCTAAAGGATTGCTATAGAAATCCATAATCTCTGTAAAATTGCAATATGTCTGTAATCTATCTATACTACAATTTCTCTCCTATATATGTATTATCCAGCTAAATATAAACACATATAAAGACTACGTTTCCAGGCTCTAATTTTTAAAATAGTGAATGTATAATACTTTCATGTTTAAATAAATCTTATATACATATTTATTATATTCTAATAGTTAGTATAGTATTATAAATACAATAATAAGTAAAGCACTTTCAGATAATATTCTTGGGTCGATGGTGCCAGACTATATGAAAGCAAAAGTTTCGACTTTTGAAATGTTTTTAATCTTATATATCTTTGAAACCATTAACTTAAAACCATGCTAAAATAATATATGGCGGCAAAATGATACGGCGTGAACTCTGATATCGAACTAATACTTCAAACGACAATGTGCTGATGCAATCCACAATAATATGACGTGATGGACAGAATAAAAGCTAATTACCTTACTAGTTTAGACATACCATTGTATTAAAGATTTAGTCGAGCACAAGCACTGGTATAAATGGAAAGAAAAGCACATTCGATTTTGGTATCGACTAATACATTAGACTAGAAAGAGTAAGCCTATGGCCGGGGTGGATAGACTAAGAACAGGAGCTACAGACACAACATACATATATATTAACATTCGCCAGTTACCATTTGACAGACCGATATACCGTGGTGGCTTCCGTCAATACTGTCCTATTCGTCGCTGCAGGCAATCATCTTCTTTCTCCAGTTTTGGCTCCATCGTCTTTGCCTCTTTTATCTTTCTTTATAAGAGACCTCACCCGAGAGAGAGAGAGAGAGAGAGAGAGAGAGAGAGAGAGAGAGAGAGAGAGAGAGAGCTGTTGATTTATGGAAGCAGTTGAAGACATAGTGATTGTTGGTGCTGGCATGATTCTCCTGGAATTGGAGCAGTAAGGACTTGAAAGAGTGGTACCCTAAAAGTTTCCTTCTAAAGCACTGGTGTACTCGCTGCTAAACATTTGACAGAGCCATTTTTATTAGGATATGAAAAAAAGGAAAGCATGTCATCATATGTTCATTAGTGTGCACACTGAAGTGAAAATCCTTTTGCCCCGTAATAGGAATGGACTCCATATGAAGAGGACCGGTCCGTCCCGAGCTTTAAGTCATAGCATTCGGATCTTGTTACATACGTCTCGAGATTCTCAAGATCTCTTTCAGTGGATTTGTCATCGACGAATTTGAGATTGCAGAAAAAGGCCGCCTTTCTAAAGTCTTCAGAAGGGAAGTGGCCGCTCCCCATTTGCGTTGACGTATGAATACCATTGCGTTTTAAGTTGAGTATCTCTCCGCCCCAACTAATTTGATTGGCAGGGCCTTTTAGAGAAGTGAAGATTTCTTTGGGCCAGCATCCTATTTCCGTGTTCCCAAAGTGCAGCCACCACCCTCCAGTAAAATCATCCTGATAACCTTTCGTCAAAAGACAGAAGTCTCGAAAATATCCTGTGTGTATTTTACCAAAAATATTGTTTCATTACCTTCGTAATGTTTATGCTTATTTCATATTGCTTTCCACCATAGGTGGAAACTGGCGAAAGCTGAGTGCCTAGAGCAAATCTTTTATTTGTTTGCATGAATCCGGGGCACTGGAGATTGTAGCAGCCAGTATTTTGATAGCCATCACTCTAAAGTCCACCCAAGAAAAGCATGTCAATGTTTGATATGTTTGTGAAAGTTTGATGAATTGGAAGTGGTCAAATGAGTTGATAACTCACCGTCCAATAGATGAAACTCACTAGATAATTGCCAGTACCCAAAAATTTATCAACCTACAATAAAAGCACAAGCCACTTATCTTCAAAATCTACGCACATATAGAATACCAATCACGCTGAAATCTTCAGATTTGATCATTCAAAGTTCTTACCATCCATCTGGCCTCCACAGAGTTCAAAACAATGGAGCCTGCTGTGACCCAAGTTTGAGAGAAACTGGCTTCTGGATACATTACTATAGGATTCCACAAATTAATTTTTGCACGAGCTCCCTTGTAGTTGCCACCGATCAAAGATACTTCAGCATACTGACCGCCATACATCAAACTCATAAGGAAGTGAAACAAGGGATCAACATAAAAAACAAAAATGCAACTCAAAAATCAACGCCTCAGTGAGTCAAATCATGATCCATTTGCACATACTTCATGTCCACGCGGTGGGATGATGCTTTTCCCACCCGAATTGGGCCGCTTCACGTGTGGAGTCAACGGTACAGCATGATGCTTGGTATGATTTCGTGGTCTTAAGATGGGGATCGTTCCGTCGGGGCATTCACCATAATTCCACCAAGCTCGACTGAGCGCACCATCCACATGTCCCGCTCCATTCGGTTTCCGAATTAAGCTTGGTTTCATCTATTCGTAAACGTGCCAGCTTCAGCGATTGTTTAATAAGGTGGACCAACATATCTAAGGTCGTATAAAAGTACTTCTGACATAGAACAACCGCAATTTCTTAGACTTCATGCAATATTGAAATAGCTCTATGATGGCCCTCATCATTAATGTACTTATCCCGTCATTGCTGCACTTGTTCATTTGTACTGCTAACTACAAATTTTCCATGGGAGGCTCAGGACAGAAATTGGTGCAAGTTATAGGTAAAAAAAATAAGGGGACAAAAACCTGGAGATAATTACCAAAAAAGTTCTAAACCTATTGTAATTGTGCAAATTTAGTACTAAACCTATTTTTTTTGCCAATTCAGTTCTAAATTTTCTGCAATTGTGCCAATTTAGTCCATTCGGCCATTCGGCCAAATTTGGCTAGCCGGCACTAACGTAGATGCCAACTATCGCTGATGACAATATTTTAATAATAATAATATTATTTTTTTATTGATTTATTGATTTTTCTTTATTTTCCTTTTCTTTTTTGTCTCCTTCCTCCTTTGTCTTCCCCCTAGGTGGCAGTGGCTGGCCAACTCCAATAAGGTTTGCTAGCCACTATGTGAGGGCCACAAAGCCCTCACCGACGGCCTTACCATGGCCTTGTCACGGGCGAAGGTAGCCTCGCCTATGGTTGGTGAGGCTAACCTTCACCCAGCCTGCTATGGCCTCGCCAGCCATAGGTGAGGCCGCCTTTGCCGGTAGCAAGGCCATGGCGAGGCTGGCCTAGCCCAAATTTGGGTGAAGTCGCCTTGCTGCGGCCCCCAGGCCTCCCCTAGGTTTGGGTGAGGCCGCCGCCGAGGGCTTTGTGGCCCCCATCCTGTGGCCGACGAGCCTTGCCGGAGTTGGGCGGCCATTGCCATAGGGGGGAAGGCAAGGGAGGAAGGAGACAAAAAAGAAAAGGAAAAAAAAGAAAGAAAATAAAATATTATTAAAATATTGTCGTCGGCGCCGGTCGGCGTCCACGTCAGTTCTGGCCAGCCAATTTTGCTTGGATGGATTGAATTGACATAATTGCAAAATATTTAGGATTTAATTGATAAAAAAAATAAGTTTATGACTGAATTAATACAATCGCAATATGTTTAGGATTTTTTTAGTTATTTTCCCCAAAAACTTATACGGTATGATTCTTGAGAAGCGGATGATCGAAAGCGGGTTGCTTGAAGATGTCAACACAATCGATCACTTCACCAGTTTCATAACTTTGTAGCAGGTTCTCGTACATTATCTTAGCAAAAGGAACACATTTAAAAGAGAAAAAGAAAAGGTGAAATAGCAACAGGCAGAGTTTAGCAATGACCTCAATGGTTTTTACTGTTCCTCTAGGCTAATCGAAAACAGCAACTTTGTTTGATGCAAGGATTTTCGCACTAATGATACCTATCGTCAAAACCAACCATTTGGAAAGATGCAATCGAGGATTTACCATTGTCATTATAGAACATACCAAAGTATTTTTGAAATTGGGACAAGACAATGTTGTTCCCTATATACAAATATATTATATCCCCTTAGTAGACCTCCAACCTGAATTCTAGTAATCATCATTAATAGCCTGCCGTGGATCACCGTTTCCACAAGGAAGAAAATCAATTCTTTTGGCAAGTATAGATAAGGTTTTTGCCCGTGAAAGGAAATGTTCAAGATTTTGTAATTGAAAAGACATATGCATCAATGATTCATCCTTTTCCTTTTACAGATGGAAACGTAAAGAGAGAACAGGTCAATTTTCATACATGTAAAAAATTATCATTTTGGATCACGTTGATGAGGCAAGTATATGATATACATACATGTAATATATATGGTAAGGGTAATTAGTGAAATTGCTTCGGCGGGAAAGGGCAAAAACAAAATGGCAATTATCTTCCTTGTGCTACCTTAGTCGACTAAACTGTCCATACCATACGAGTATCTTCCCCGTGCAACCTAAGTCGACTAGAGTCCATGCGTACGATGCTATGTCGGTTTTGTTCTCGATAGACGATCTCAATCAGGAGCACTCGGATAAAGCTAGCCCATCACCAAAGTGACACGACTTTCCATTTACTCTGTCTCACATTTCAAGCATGGGATAGGAAACTCACCAAAGACATTATCATTAACATGATGTTAATGCCAAGTAATAATGCTAGACATACTAAGACCCCTTTATTAAGAAATATTTACCAAGAGATGTACAGGAGACTCCTGTGAGATATCTAAATAATTTACGAAGTGCAATATCACTAATTAACCTGAGTTAGTAAATTGAAAGCATCTTAATATCTCCAGTGTAACTCAATTTTGGTATTCACGTACGAGTCTCGTCTTGTCGACGTTTTCAAACCCGTTTCAGTGAAAGCATTTGTCAAATGCTATCCAGCATTCAAGTCGGGCAGAAAGCACGGTGAGAGGATACAAAAAGGTGAACATCAACTTGGTCACTGAAATGTACGTTTGACGTGACCCACAGCATCATCAATCAAAATACCTCCAATCAATCAGAGATGGTATCGCCCAGAAGAAAGAGGACTCGAGATTCCTTGAAAGTAAATCTTGGGTTAGATGGGGCTGACGCTGCATTAATTTATTGGATCATTCGCACTTTGCTGCACCAACTGCACACAAAAAAAAAATCCAGATGCTCGGAGCACAAAATAAATCTACTAAAGTTGAAATTCAACTGACGTAACGGATTGTAAACTATAAATCTTTAAGCAAGTAAATTACGTCAATCAACATCTGATGCAAGTTTCTCAGCTCAAATGATTAGGCCCGGGAGAATAATTATTCATATACTAATGAATCCGATGGGGTCCTTTGGGCTTTAGGATTATGCTCTCAGGCTTAGGGTGAGCATTCTAATTATGCTCTAATTTCCTGTGTTAACATCCTCACCTCTCTCCCTCTCTCCTCTCCCCATTGTCTGCTTCAACTTTCGGCTATAGGGGAGGGTTTAAACTAGCCTCACCCTGCCTTCCCTTTGTTATGGATTCGGTTTGAGCTTTCTCGTTCCTTTCTTATTTCCTAGAAAATAATCATCAAAGCACGGGAATGATCCTCTAGCAATTTGGGCAAAATAACTTGAGGGTTATTGATCACGATTTGCCGATGAAGTATCCTGGCGCTTTTAGCAAAACTCCTCCTGTTTTCTTGACCTCCGATGTGAAAGGTACAAAGCGGGCGAACCTCGTAAAATATTGAACGAAGACAAGAGGGCATGTTTGGTATTCAGCATTTCTGAACCTTTTGCACTCTGAAGAAATTTCAACAACGCAATCTGAATAGTTCGGAAGTGCTATTTTAGCGAAGGAAGAACTGCCTTCTAGTAAATCATAAAAAACTTTTATAAGCAAAGATGTCAACACAGGAAGTGAAAGATGTGGATTAACTCATATCTCCACTGTACTGCAATATAAAGACATCATGAATAAATTGGAAGCAAGATCAGAAGTTAAAAGAGGGAGGCAAATCGTTATTTTTTTACATGCCCTTTTCCAATTCATGAATTTCAGTCGCAAAATCTTCCACACGGAAGACACCGGTTTTTTCTTTCTTTTTTTCACAAAGCTCATCATGTCCATGCATTTTAAGTAATAATACAAACCAAGGAAGGAGATACAAAAATCATGAAAGAACACAAGCAAATGAGATGTGAAATATTGAATGAAAATACAGAGGGAAACTGAAGGTGAGAAGTTAGAAACTTTATGACAAATAAGAATTTAGATAAAGTAGAAAAGCCAGTAACTAGGAATTTGAAGTTTCTCAAACCTGTGGTGCTGGTATAACAGCAAGCTGATCCACGATGAATTAGCGCTTTAAACAGCGCATGGCTCTCTGTGCAGGACCGATCACAAGTTCACCTCGTCCAAAAACTCGCAACGATGGTGCAATGTACGCAACCCATTCGAATAAGGTAGAAGACATCATGAATTGTCCTGACCATCGTAATTAGAGCTGTTAAACCTTCACCTATGCGGAGGAAATTCGATGTATTGAACATAGGAAGATAGAAAAGGCAAAGAATCAACGGACACCGCGAGAATACATGACATGGCAAAGAGTTCGTTCCAGAACTGAAGGGACTTGTCTTGGGGATCATTTAATTAGATCATCAATTCTCTCTCGAATTATTTTTATGAATCAATTGATGGTCACACGAATCAATTGGGAAATTTTTTTCTATCTTCCTGTGTTCAAATAACTAGTCATCAATTCTCTTGTCCTTCCAAGTCCATAACTTTTGCAGCCACATAATTAGATCATCAATCGATTCATGTAACATATAAAGATGTCGTTGCTAATCTTTTATATATGCGGAATGATAAATAACTACTCAGTTATTATATGTTGACATAAAATAAAATGATACATGTTAAATCTTTTTGATATGGAAGACAAAGAAACATAGCGCTTTGGTTTTTATGTATTGCCTAAAATATTTTGCAATAGATACACATGAATGGATTCTCTTCCTTATATATTTAAAAAAAAATTGCAACATCTAAAGAATTGCTATAGAAATCGATTATCTATGTATTATTACAATACGTCTGTAATCTATCTATACTACGATCTATCTCTTCTATATATGTATTATTTATAAAGATTACGTTCCAGGTTCTAATTTTTAAAATATTGGATGTATAATACTTTCATTTTTAAATAAATCTCAAATACATATTAATTATATTCTGACAACTAGTATTATATTATATATAGCATAATAAGTAAAGCATTTTAAGGTAATTTTCTTGGTTAAATGATATAAGTGTCATGATCTGTGAATCCTCCCATACTTGTGATATTTGTAAGTAATACTTAGGGTTATCAGTCAAGAGGGGGTGATGTAGAGGGGATGAATATAGTTGGTATGTGGGAGTGGCATCAAGATGATTTGTGCTAAGAGTTCCAGGATCAAACGAATATATCTCTGAGGAGCTTTGAAGGCGAGATTAGCCTCTTGTACTCAAACTGGTGAGGAGCTGATGCCGCTCTTCCGATGAGGGCATGGCAAATCGAAACTCGTTGTCGAATCTAAAGTGATTTGCTATTTCGCTTGATGGATTAGATGCCTGAGATAAGCTAGGCGTGGTACAATATTTTACAAGAAAGTTATTTGCTATATTGTTCTTTGAAACAACTAATGAATGAAGGCTGGCTTGGTTAATTATGCTTGACAGGCATTGCACGGGTCATTCTGCGACCAATGAACTATTGGCCCCTGACACAAGACTATAGAAATTACCCATAGATTTAGTTTCTTGTGTATATGAAAGCACAAGTATCAACTTTTGAAATGTTTTCAACCTTATAAATCTTTGAAACCCTTAACTTACAACCACGCTAAAATAAAATATGGGTGCTAGATTGTAAACGGCATGAGCCCTAATATAGAACTGATACTTCAAATGACAAAGTGCTAATGCAATCCGCAACAATGCGAGACGACAGACAGAAAAAGAACTAATTACCTTACTAGTTTAGACAGACAACTGATATTGAATTCAGTCGAGCACAAGCACTAGTTATGGTTACAATGAAAAGAAAAGCACATTTGATTTTGGGATCAACAAATACATTAGACTGGAAAGAATAGGCCTATAGCCGGGGTGGATAGAGTAAGAACAAGAGCTACAGACACAACATACATATTTTAACATTCGCTAGTTGCCATTTGACAGACCAATACACCGTGGTGGCTTCCGTCATTAGTGTCCTATTTGTCGTTGCATACAATCATAATCTTTTGACAGTTTGTCCTCATCGTTTTTGCCTCTTTTATCTTCTTTATAAGAGACCACCCGAGGGAGAGAGAGAGAGAGAGAGAGAGAGAGAGAGAGAGAGAGAGAGAGAGACAGACAGAGACAGAAATCAAGCTGTTGATTCATGGAAGCAGTTGAAGACATAGTAATTGTTGGTGCTGGCATAGCAGGGCTCACTACAGCTTTAGGACTCCACAGGTGATTGTACTAAAATTGGAGCAGTTAGAACTTGAAAGAGTTGTCCTCTAAAAGTTTCTTGTTCTGCTCTGTCTCATTCTCGCCCTCTTTCATGTTTGGAATGCTGATAACTTTGTATGTTGCAGGCTTGGCATTAAAAGCTTGGTTTTGGAGTCGTCTGATGGGTTGAGAACCACAGGATTTGCCTTTACGACATGGACAAATGCTTGGCGGGCCTTGGATGCGGTTGGCATCGGCGAACCTCTCCGCCTACAGTACAACCAACTTTTTGGGTAACTGATGAAAATCCTCCTCCATTTGCTGTGGCTAAGATGAACATATTTCTTATTCTTGAAATTACTGTGATTCATAATTCCAATTCCAATTCCAATTCAAAATTTATAGTGCGACATGACATTGAACGCACAAACGAAGACAAGCTTTTTAGTGATTGACTTGGCCTACCTGGCTACTTGACCACCTATTTTTTTTCACACGGCTGAGCCCGTCTCAGTGTTATAGGGCGGACACATCATATTTTAATTTGGGATGATCGTGGAGAAACCATTATCACATAATCATGAAATGCTTATAATGTCTGTCCCTTAGGATTTGAGCTTGTTATTGATGAGAATGATTTTAAAGCCTCACGTTTCAGGAAGGGTCTTTGGATTGTGATGTTTTCATCTAAAGAATTTGCCTTTTGATCGGGTTTTAAAGAAGGAATGCATTAGGAGGGGGATTAGACAAATCCTGATATTGCCGTGTACCCACAAGAAGTGCATGAGCACCGTTGCATGACATCTGATATGCGACATAGATACATCAACTTTAGATGAAAATAAGCTTGTCATGATACTAATTCAAGAGCTGGTTTGGCATGGCTCTAGGCCCGACTTGAACTGACATTTGAGAATTTCTGGTGCAGGTCGACGACCTCTTCCCCAGTTTCTGAACTTTCTACAGCTGAGAGACAATCCGATGCCTTGAGGATGCAGTTAGTCGTTTGGATTCATGAAGATCGATGTGACTTAAAATTGCATTCAGAATTAGCCATTCAATTATAACAGACCCAATCCTCACATTACATGCAAAAATTCAAATGCATGCCTAATTTTCTTTGTTAATGGTTTTCCTTATGTTTGGCATGTCTTATTAACTTGATGCATCTATTGCAGAAGAGTCCATGAAATTCGGTGCTTGCAGAGGAAAACCTTGTTGGAAACTCTTGAGAAAGAACTTCCTAGCGGCACTATAAGGTATTCCTCCAAGGTTGTGTTGATTGAGGAATTGGGCTACCTTAAGCTGGTCCATCTTTCTGATGGGTCAATTCTCAAGGCGAAGGTATGGCATCATAATTACCATTAATTAGGAAAATCCGCTTAGAATGACAGGGAGATATTTTTTGCTCGAGAGATGCCCGTTTGTCTGTGCAAAATTTGCTTGCTCGTCTGAACGAGATATCTATGGTTTAACTTATCTTTATGCTTATGCTCTATGTGAAAACGCTAGGTGTTAATCGGGTGTGATGGAGTGAACTCAGTAGTGGCAAAATGGCTAGGCTTCAAGAAGCCTGCATTTGTTGGCCGATCTGCCATCAGGGGCTCTGTGTATTACGAGCACGGTCATGGTTTCGAGCCTAAATCCTTCCTCTACACCGCTGAAGGAGTTAGATCTGGTGTCATCGCTTGCAATGACAAGTCTATTTATTGGTTCTTCACTTATTCTTCTCCCAGCAAGAGTGAGTTTCCATATTTTGATATGAGTTGGCTATTGGCGACCATTAAATTATTTTACACTGTTTCTCATATAAACTACAATCAAACAATGTCACTTTCCCTGACGCAGATGAAGAGATGGAAGACAGTCCAGCCAGGATGAAGCAATTCGTCCTGGGCAAGCTCAGAAAAATACCCGACAACGTGAGAGCTGTTATCGAGAAAACAGAACTGGATAACATTATACTGTCACCACTGATATTTCGACCCCCGTGGGAGATTCTGCTGGGAAACATAAGCAAAACCAATGTCTGTGTAGCCGGAGACGCATTCCACCCGATGACGCCGGACATCGGCCAGGGAGGCTGCTCGGCTCTGGAAGATGGCATTGTCCTAGCGAGATGCCTGGGGGAAGCCTTGAGGGACAAGCAAGGCATGAGTAGTGAAGAAGACTACAGGACGATTGAAATGGGCTTGCAGAGTTATGCCAGAGAGAGAAGATGGAGAGCATTTGAGCTCATAAGCACGGCTTACATGGTGGGATACATCCAACAGAGCAATGGCAGGATACTGAAATTCTTGAGGGACAGAGTACTGGCCACCTTCTTGGCGGGGCAGCGGCTGAGGATGGCGAGTTACGATTGCGGGAAGCTGAGCGCTTCTTGAATTACCTTGTTTGTTTACTTATCTATGTGTTTTGTGCAGGCATTTATGTGGGCCGACCTCTTCATAAACGCAATGCTAATAAATCGCAGACTACATAAATCATGCGTATCAACATAGTTTCTATTGTATACGAGAACACAAGTTTCGACTTTCAAAATGTTTTTAACCTTATATATCTTTGAAATACTTAACTTACAACCACGTTAAAATAAGTGGAAAATTGTCTAAAAAGTGTAAACCTATTGCTCGGCCGACAATTTAGTCCTAAACTTTTCAATTTGGTTATTATAATTATAAACGTTTTAAGGATTTTTAGGGCCAGCTATTCTATATGATTTGGTCGATGCTGAAGAAGATGAGTTTTGCAATTTTTTAAAATTCTCTAAATTTTTATTTTGTTTTCTCTTCTTTCCATTTTTTCCTAGTTGTCTTCAGCGAGGCCTTGATGATGGCTAGTGAATGCCCTTGCCTGTGGCTTGTTGGCCATTGCTGATGCCTTGACAGTAAGTGTAGGATAAGGGTGAGTATGGTTTCTAGATAAAACTTAGAACCTGAGAGCCGAACTGGTGGGAATCTATCAATTCTAGGTTCCAAGGAATGTAAGGTAGGTTTTAGATTCCAAAAATTAGGAAACCTATTTAGACGGGTAAATTTTAGTTTCTAAGTCGGTGGAACCTAGAATTTAAAATAAATTTTTCTATTTTTCTTAATTTATATTTTTCATAAGATTTTATAGTATTTCATGGCATTTAATGATGACTATATAATCTAGAAACACTAGTCTAAGCTTCCATTTTATGACTGAGACTTTCACTCTATTAATATTTTATATTTTTCGTGTATCTAAATATAAGTTATGGTAAGTAAATTATAGCAGTAAGTAATGGTCATTAAATGTGATAATTTGCAATCATTCAATAAATAATATAGGTAGAACTTAAGTAAACCCTAAAACCATGACAAGATAGGTTCTAGATTAAAAGTATGCCAGGTAGGTCCAAGTTCTCGAAAATGAGGAACTTGTTCCAAGGGTAGGCTTTAGATGAAGCTTGTATTGAACTTGGAATAGCTTAACCCTAGCGTAAGGGAATAGAAAAAAAATAAAAAGAAAGAAAAATGAGAGAAAAGAAAATGAAATAAAAAGAAAAAATAGAAAATTTCAAAATAATTGCAAAAATTGTTCACGTCAACATCGATCATCCCAGTCATACCACATAGGAGCACCAGCGTTAACTGGACCACCATGTCAATGATATCATGCTAAAATTAGCAAGAAGAACAACATTGAAAAATTGTCAAAATATTTAAGATTATAAGTGGCCATATTGCAAAGTTCATGATTGAATTAGCAATTGTACAATAGATTTAAAACTTCATAGAAAATTCTCCTTGAAAATAAGATATGTGTGCAAGTATGCACGAGTATAAACACTATTATTGAACTAACACATAGAAATGACAATGTGCTAACGGGATGACATACACAATAAGAATTAATTACGTTACTAGTCTAGATAGGCAATTGTGTTAAATTCAATCAAGCACAAGCCTTGGTCATGATTACAATGGAAAGAAAAAAAGCACATCTGGTTTTTGTACCGCCTACTACCTTAAACTAGAAAGAACAGGGCAATTGCCTTGGTAGATAGTGAAGAACAGGAGCTTCGGACGCACCGTATATATTTTTACACGCGCTTTTTACTATTTACCAGACCAATTTACGTATTGGCTTCCGTCATTACTGTCCCATTCGTTGACATCGTTGTTGCATGAAGTCATCATCTTTTCTACAGTTGGTCTTCATCCTCTGCGCCTCTTCTATCTTCCTTTATAAGAGACCTCACCTGAGAGAGAGAGAGAGAGAGAGAGAGAGCTGTTGATTCATGGAAGAAGACATAGTGATTGTTGGTGCTGGCATGGCAGGCCTAACTACAGCTTTAGGACTTCACAGGTGATTCTACTGGAATTGGTGCAGTCAGAACTTGAAAGAGTTGTTCACTAAAAGTTTATTGTTCTGCTCTGTCTCATTCACACCCTCTTTCTGTTTGTTCGTATGGCTGATATTCAGGTTAGTATTGATAATCTTGTCTGTTGCAGGCTTGGCTTAAGAAGCTTGGTTGTGGAGGCGTCCGATGGGTTGAGAACCACAGGGTTCGCCTTCATGACGTGGACAAATGCTTGGCTGGCCTTGGATGTGGTCTGCATCAGCGACTCACTCCGTCAACAGCACAACCAACTTTTTGGGTAACTGATGGAAATCTTCCTCCATTGGCTGTGGCTAAGATGAACATATTTCATATTCTTATGATTACTGTGATTGATAATCCCAGTTACAATTCGAATGTATAGGGCGGCATAACATTGAACGCACAAACAAAGACATGAGCTTTTCTGTGATTGGCTTGGCCTACCTGGTTACATGAACACCTATAGTTTTTTACACAGCCGAGCCTGCATCAAGGGTATAGGGTGGACACGTCAGTCTAATTTGGAATACCATGGGAAATATACTTACATGATCATGAAATGGCATGTACTGACTGTCTGTTAGAATTTGAGCTTGTTATTGACGAGAATGATCTCCAAGCCTAATGTTCTCAGTAAGTGTGAGCGTCTGTGGATGTGACGTTTTCAACTAGAGAGTTTGCCTTTTGTTCGGGTTTTCAAGAAGGAATGCAATAGGAGAGGGATTAGACACATCCTGATACCTCTACATGACATCAGATATGCAACATTTGATCCATCAACTCTAGATGAACAAGATATATGCCATGATATTAATTCATAGAGCTAGTTCTTTTTCTCATGGCTCTGTGCCCGATTTGAATTGATATTTGCGAGGTTCAGGTTCAGGTTGCAGACCACTTCCAAAGTCATCTTCCAAGGACATCCTACAGCTGAGAGACAATTTAATGCCACAGGGACACAGTTAAGTCATCTATATCCATGACAATCTACCTGAATTAAAATTGCATCCGAAATTAGCCATTCAAATTAACCAGATCCATTCCTCACATTTCTTGTGCAAATTTCAATGGATCCCTAATTTCCTTAGTTAATGGTTTGTAATGTTGGCATGTATTTTTAACTTTTGCGCATCCATTGCAGACGAGGCCATGAAATTCGTTGTGTGCAGAGGAGAACCCTGCTGGAAATTCTTGCGAATGAATTTCCTAGCGGCACTATAAGGTATTCGTCCAAGGTTGTGTTGATCGAGGAATCAGGCTATCTTAAGCTGGTCCATCTTTCTGATGGATCAATTCTCAAGGCGAAGGTATTGCATCATAATAACCATCATTTAGGGAAATCTGCTTAGAGTGACAGAGAGATATTTTATGCTCGAGAGATGCCCCTATGTGGAAAATTGCTTTCTCATCTGAACAAGATATCTATGTTTTAATTTATCTTTATGGTTATGCTCTATGTGAAAATGTTAGGTGTTAATTGGGTGTGATGGAGTGATCTCAGCAGTGGCAAAATGGCTAGGCTTCAAGAAGGCTGCTTTTGTTGGCCGATCTGCCACCGGGGGCTCTGTGTATTATGAGCACGGTCATGGTTTCGAGCCTAAATACTTCCGGTACAATGCTGAAGGAGTCAGATCTGGTGTCATTGCTTGCGATGACAAGTCTATTTATTGGTTCTTCACTTTTTCTTCTTCCAGCAAGAGTATCTGTACTTGCTTCTATATGAGTAGGCTTTTGGCAACTATTAGATTCTTTTATTCTGATTTTCATATTATCTACAAGAAAACAATGTCACTTTCCTTAATGCAGATGAAGAGATGGAAGAGAGTCCGGCCAAGATGAAGCAATTTGCACTGGGCAAGCTGGGAAATATACCAGACAACGTGAGAGCTGTTATCGAAAAAACAGAGCTGGATAACATTATACTGTCGCCACTGAGATTTCGACCCCCATGGGAGATTCTGCTGGGAAACATGAGCAAAACCAATGTCTGCGTAGCCCGAGATGCATTCCAACCCATGACACCGGACATCGGCCACGTAGGCTGCTCGGCCCTGGAAGATGGCATTGTCCTAGCGAGATGCCTGGGGGAAGCCTTGAGGGACAAGCAAGGCATGGGCAGTGAAGAAGAGTACAAGAGGATTGAGATGGGCTTGCGCGGTTATGCCAAAGAGAGAAGATGGAGAGCATTTGAGCTCATAAGCACAGCTTACACGGTGGGATACATCCAACAGAGCAATGGCAGGGTATTGAACTTCTTGAGGGACAGAGTACTGGCCACCTTCTTGGCCAGGCTGCCGCTGAAGATGGCGAGTTAAGATTGCGGGAAGCCGAGAGCTTCCTGAACTGCCCTGTTTGTTTACTTATCAATGTGTTTCGTGCGGGCATTTATATGGGCTGGCCTCATCATGTGCGCAATACTAATAGGGGATATAGTTATGTCAAGTCTTGATCAGTTTGCTTTGCCTCTCAAATACTAGAGAAAGGGTTCCTATCTATGAAAAGACGGGTAAGTATACTAGAAGTGCCATAACTTTTATACGGCACTCATTTTAATCCCAAAATTTTTTTTTTTCGCTCACTTGAGTATCAAATTGGGGTGAAATCGTTCACTTGAGTGCCAATCTGCCGGAAAAGCTGACGTAACGTCGAAAAAGTTGATGTGGCACCAGAAAATAATATTTTAATATTTTAATTAATTTTTTTTTTTGCTTTTTTTTTAGGGCCAGCGAGGGCCACCGTTGACCCTCACCGGCCGTCGAACTCTCGCCTAGATTGGGCGAGGGCCTTTCGCCGTTGGCCACGAAGGCCCTAGGTGAGGCTGGCAAGGCCGTTGATGGCCTCACTCGCGGTGGCAACAGCGAAGGCTAGGTGGCCCTAGGCAAGGCCGCAATAGCCCTCGGTAGCCACGAGGAGGCCGCGACGGCCTCACCCAAGGCCTTCGCGGCTGATGGCGAGAGTTTTGCGGCCGGCGAGGGTCAATGTTGGCCCTCGCGAGCCCTTTAAAAAAATCAAAAAAAAAAAAAGTCAAAAAAATTAATTAAAATATTATTTTCCGGCGGCCACATTAGTTTTTCCGGGGAATTGGCACTCAAGTGAACATTTTTTAAAACTTGTGGCGTTTAAATGAGCGAAAAAAAGGTTTTGGCACTAAAGTGAGTGCCATAGTATCCTAACCTCCAAAGACAGGTTAGGGAAGCGAAGGACAAAAAGTCACAAAAGGGAACTTTTATTTATGGTTTGAGGAATGTCGAAAATCTTATTCACATAAATATCATCAACTATCATTCACAACTCATGATTTTGTCTTTTTTGGCAAGTTTGTTAGTTCTTCATTGAGGAAAAGACCTAACTCCTCGTTTAGTATGTCGGGCCGCTATAAAGTCCACACATCGAATTAACCATTCAAAATTCCAATTTTGCAACTAAATATAACTTTTTCCCTGGACATAAGTTTTGGTGCAATGACATCAACTGTCATTCATTACCTCAGACAGCATTTTCTTTAGAGTTCTGTGTCGCCTTAAAACATTTTGCAATAGATATATGTATGAAGTCCCTTCCTTATATATCTCGTAAAAAAAGCTTTGCAACATAACATAAATAATACATATTGAGGTAATTTACTTGGTTAAGTGACGCTAAACTATAAAAATCATACATATCAATGTAGTTTCTGATGTACATAAAAATACAAGTTTCAACTTTTGAAATGTTTTAAATCTTATATATCTTTGAAATACTTAATTTACAACCACATTGACATAAGGGGAAAATTGTCCAATTTTTTTTCAACTTATTGTACTGTTGCTAATTCAGCTCTAAATTTTACAATTTGGTCAACATAGAACATTTTGATAATCTCTAAAATAATCATTCCAATCAATTTTGGTCGAATATTGCTTATGTGGCGATTAGTTAATGTTGGTTATCCTATGTGATGTAGTTACTGCTAATGTGAATGATATTTGTATTTTTAAAAAAAATTTCTTAATTTGTTTTTTTTTTCTTTTCATTTTTTTTTTCTTATATACCTCGGGGCCTTGGCAATGGCCAATGATGGCCATGACACTCTTGCTTACCCTTGCTTATGGCCCACCAGCCATCGCCAAGGCCTTGGCAATCGACGCACATAAAGAAAGAGAGAGAGAGCACTTGGAAAAAATTGAAGAAATTGCAAAAATCGTTTAGGTCAGGGTCGGTACTCTCGACTGTGCCCCATAGGACAATTAGGACAATGGATGCTGACTGAACCACCAATTAAGATTTCAAATCAAAATTGATAGGAAAATTATGTCAAAAAATTATCAAAATATTTAGGATTGAGTTAATCAAATTAAAAAAATTTAAGATTAAATCAAACCGCACAATAAATTTAGCATTTTATGGACAATTCTCCTTGAAAAATAAGATATGTGTGCAAGAACGCACGTATATGAACACTACTATCGAACTGACACTTGAAATAATAATGTGCTAATGGGATCCTCAATGTTGCGATGCAACAGACAATATGAGAATTAACTAGTACATTAGACTGGAAAGAACAGGGGAGTAGCCGGGGTGGCTACAGTAAGAACAGGAGCTACGAACGCCCCATAAAAAATATCTTAACCCTTGCTGGTTAGGATTTACCAGAACAATATACGCATTCGCTTCGGTCATTAGTGTCTTATCTGTCTGTCGTTGCGTGCCGTCTTTATCTTTCCAGAGGTTGTCTTCGTCTTTGCCTCTTTTTATCTTTTTCATTATGAGAGAAAGAGAGAAGAGGGGAGAGAGAGAGAGAGAGAGAGAGAGAAATCAAGCTGTTGACTCATGGAAGCAATTGAAGACATAGTGATTGTTGGTGCTGGTATAGCAGGCCTCACTACGGCTTTAGGACTTCACAGGTGATTGTACTGGAATTGGAGCTGTTGGAACCCGAGAGAGTAGTCTCTGAAAGCTTCTTGTTCTGCTCTGTCCCGTTCTCACCCTCTTTCTGTTTGTTCGTATGTCTCTGATATTCAAGTGAGTGCTGATGATCTGTTGTGTGTTGCAGGCTTGGCATTAGAAGCTTGGTTCTGGAGTCGTCTGATGGCTTGAGAACCACGGGGTTCATCCTCACAACATGGACAAATGCTTGGCGGGCCATGGACACAGTCGGCATCGGTGACTCGCTCCGCCAACAGAACAACCAACTTTTTGGGTGACTGATGAAATCCTCCTCCTCTTGCTGTGACTCAGATGAAT
Source organism: Corymbia citriodora subsp. variegata (assembly GCA_014858505.1). Lineage (NCBI taxonomy): Eukaryota > Viridiplantae > Streptophyta > Magnoliopsida > Myrtales > Myrtaceae > Corymbia > Corymbia citriodora. The sequence continues at coordinate 10,759,458 of CM026413.1, forward strand.
ATATTTCTTATTCTTAGGATTAATGTGATTTGATAATTACGATTAATTTGAATGTATAGTGCGATGTAGCATTGAACCCACAAAGAAAGATATGCACTTTTTAGTGATTGGATTGGCCTACCGCCCCAATTGTTTTTCACTCGGCTGAGCCTTTATCAAGGGTATAGGGCAGACAAGCCATTCTAATTTGCAATGATCATGGAGAAGCATCCTTACATGATTATGAAATGGCTTATTTTGACTTTCCTTTGGAATTTGAGCTTGTCATCGACAAAAATAATTTCCAAGCCTCATGTTCCCAGAAGTGTGAGTGCCTATGGATGGTGATGTTTCCTCTAGGGAGTTAGACATTTGTTCGGGTTTTAAACAAGGAACGCAATAGGAGAGGGATTAGACACATCCTGATATTGCTGAGTTCCACGCTAAAATTGAGTGAGCATTTTTACATGACATCTGATATGCAACATACATCCATCAACTCAAGATGAAAAATATATTTGCCATGATATTAATCCAACAGCTAGTTCTTTTTATTAAAATCGCTTTGTGCCCGATTTGAATTGATATTTGCAAGGTTCTGGTTCAGGTTGCAGACCGCTTCTTCAAGTTCTGGACTTCCTACAGCTGAGATACAATTTGATGCCCTAGGGACACAGTTAAGTCATTTAAATTCATGACAATTTATGTGACTTGAAATTGCTTGTCAAATTAGCCATTCACATAAACCGGATCAATTCCTCACATTTCTTGCGTAAATTTCAATGGATTCCTAATTTACTTGGTCGATGATGTGCATTATGGATGGCATGTCTTTTCAACTTTGTGCATCTATTACAGACGAGGCCATGAAATCCGTTGCTTGCAGAGGAGAACCATGTTGGAAACTCTTGCAAATGAACTTCCTAGCAGCACTATTAGGTATTCATCCAAGGTTGTGTCAATTGAGGAATCAGGCTACCTTAAGCTGGTCCATCTTTCTGATGGGTCAGTTCTCAAGGCAAAGGTATTGCATCATATTAGCCATTAATTAGGAAAATCTGCCCAAGAGTGAGATAGAGATATCTTTTCACGAGAGAAGCCCCTTTTTCTATGCAAAATTTGCTTGCTCGTCTGAACAAGATGGCCATGGTTTAACTTATCATTATGCTTATGCTCTATCCAAAAATGCTAGGTGTTAATTGGGTGCGATGGAGTGAACTCAGCTGTGGCAAAATGGCTAGGCTTCAAGAAGCCTTCTTTTGTTGGCCGATCTATCATCAGGGCCTCTGTGTATTATGAGCATGGTCACAGTTTCGAGCCTAAATCCTTTCGGTACTTTGGTGAAGGAGTTAGATCTGGTGTCATCCCTTCTGATGACAAGTCTATTTGTTGGTTCTTCACTTTTCCTTCCTCCAGCAAGAGTGAGTTTCTGTACTTTATTCGATTAGAGTCAGCTTTTGGCGACTATTAAATTATTGTACTCTGTTTTTCATATTATCTACAAGCAAACAATGTCAGTTTCCTTAATGCAGATGAAGAGATGGAAGAGAGTCCGGCCAAGATGAAGCAATTCGTGCTGGGCAAGCTGGGAAAAATACCCGACAACCTGAGAGCTGCCATCGAGAAAACAGAACTAGATAACATTGTACTGTCACAGCTGAAGATTCGACCCCCGTGGGAGATTCTGCTGGGAAACATAAGCAAAACCAATGTCTGCGTAGCCGGAGACGCATTCCACCCCATGACGCCGGACATTGGCCAGGGAGGCTGCGCGGCTCTGGAAGATGGGGTCGTCCTAGCAAGATGCCTGGGGGAGGCCTTGAGGGACAAGCAAGGCATGAGCAGTGAAGAAGAGTACAAGAGGATTGTGAGGGGCTTGCAGAGTTATGCCAAAGAGAGAAGATGGAGAGCATTTGAGCTCATAAGCACGGGTTACCTGTTGGGATACATCCAACAGAGCAATGGCAGGGTACTGAACTTCTTAAGGGACAGAGTACTGGCCAACTTCTTGGCTGGGCTGCCGCTGAAGATGGCAAGTTACGATTGCGGGAAGCTGAGAGCTTCCTGAACTACCCTGTTTGTTTACTTGTGTTTCGCGCGGGCATTTACATGGGCCGACCTCATCATATGCGCAATACTAATAGAGGAGATAGTCGTGGCAACTCGTGACCGGTTTGCTTTGCCTCTCAAATACCAGAGAGGATTCTTGTCTATCCAGAAGACAGGTCTGGGAATTACAGAGTCCCATGAGGGCACTTTTTACATATGGTTTCAGGAATGTCGAAAAAAACAGGCCGTCAAACAATAAAAAAAAATAGAATAAAAAAATTAATGGATATCAAATTTACGTGGTTTGATTATAATAATCGATATCTATGAGAAAATTAATGATGAATTTCATTATCGGCTAAGCGATATTTTGTTTCTTAAGTCTCAATTGTACTCAATAACTCATACGGTATTCAGTTTCACAATTTCTTACTAAATAATTTCTTAATCTCACGAATGAATTATTCACAAATTTTATAATAAGATTTAATCAGACTACAAATATTTATATTCTTCTTCGATTCCACGCACGAAGAAAGACACCCATGATGTAATTATCACGAATTTCCCTCTGCCAAGCCACGAGTAACTCTGGCGTCCATCAACGACAGCCGTCCAAGGAGCCCGCAATAGAATAAATTTATGTGTCCAGGCCGTGAAGTCCATCAAAAAATATCAACCAAGAAGGAAACCCCACCACCAAAAGACATTCACAATTAGGTCCGATTCCGAATACATGTTGGACTTTCCAACATCGGTGGCCGAAGACTCCAACACATGTTTGCAAATGAAATTTCCGAAACTTGTCCCTCATTAATTTAATTTTAAAAGTTCAGATTTTCACTTTGAGCTTAAACTTACAATATATTTTAACAGGGAAAAATTTATATTCACATAAATATCATCAACTACCATTCATAACTCAAGATTTTGTATGTTTTTTTTGGCAAATTTGCTAGTTCTTCATTGTCGAAAAGCCTGAACTCATTATTTTATATGTCAGGCGGCTAAAAATTCAACAAATTGAATCGACCATTCAAAATTTCAATTCTGCAACTAGAGAACTTCCACGAAACACGAAGTCTCGTGCAATGGGGTCAAATATCATTTAGAACTTGAATTTAATTGTGAATTTTAGTTGCATGTAGAGATAATACATTTGTCCCTATTAAAACATGACATAAGTATTTGAAAAGGCCAAAACAAAGACCACAAAAGTAAGGAAAATATAATATCTTAACTTATAAAGACTTTGTCCGATAAAAGGACGACGAATTAAAACTTGACGCCACTGCATGAAAACACCAAAATGATAGAAAGATAAAAATAAATAATACATGAATTTACAAATTTGACAATTGGAAATATATTTATTGAAACTGATAAATCGAAAGCATCCTCCATTCCATTCCACTTCTCTTCACATCAGTTTGAAGCAATTACTTTCATACCAATAAAATAAAATAAAAATAACTTGATTATTCCATTTATCAAACATTAAAGTTACTTAAAAATATTTTAAAATCGATTAATATATAACAATGTCATTACTAATTTATTATAAATGTGGAATAATTTTTAATTACTTAATTCTGTATGCTACCATAAAAAAAAAAGAAAGACGTGAAATCATTTTAGTATTGAACACAAAGAAACATCGTTTTTTTTTTGTCTTATGTATCGCCTAAACACACGCACATATATGTACAAATTTTCTTCCTTATTTATCTCTTAAAAAAGCTTTGCAACACATATTAAGGTAATTTACTTGGGGTGGGGATAATTTAGTTTCAAGAATGGGTTTAAACTCTCATGCTCTGTAAGGAGGTAGAGCAAAAATCTGAGCATTAGATTTTTCTACTTCTTCTTCCAAGTGCAGGATAACCCTAAGGGGTTGCGGGTTTTTTTCTACCAATTGGGGCTCTCCCTTCACCACCCCCATGGGGATGGTCTACAGGGTTCATAACCACTCCTCTTACAACAGGACGCTTACCTAGCCAACATTTAGATCCGGCTCTACCCAACTTTTTCTGGTTCACCTCAACATTCCCCACTTGTCCGACTGTTGCTGAGCAATTTTTGGATATCAAACGGACCTCCCCATAAGATTAGGAGTAGAGTAGGACCGACCAAAAAAGAAGAAGCTCACAACCACATTAAAATAAAGAAGAAACTATCCAAAAAATCTTTAAATTATTATATGGCTACCAATTCAGTCCTAAATTTTTTTAACTTGGCCAATATAATTCTAAACATTTTGACAATTTCCAAAAATAGTTATTTCGGTCAATTTTATCTAGATATTGCCAATGTGGCAGTCCAATCGGCACTGGCCATCTTATATGGTATGGTTGGCATTAATTTGGATGATTTTTGCAAAATCTTTAAATGCTTTGAGCTTTTTCTCTCTTTTTTTTTCTCATCATTTTTTTCCATATTTCCCTTCTCCAAGGACTTAACAAGGGCCACGACACCCTTGCCTATGGCCTACCAGCTATCATCAAGGCTCCAATGTTCGATTGAGGGGAAATGGGGAAAAAAAGAAAAAAGAAAGAAAAACTCTGAAAATTTCAAAAGAAATTACAAATATCATTTACATCAATATCGATCATGTCATGCAGAATATCTAGTGCTGATTAAATTGCCATGTCAATAATTTCGGGCCAAAATTAGTAGGGAGAATTACATTGAAAAATCATCATAAGGTTTGGGATTAAATTGGTCAAAATGGAAAGTTTATGACTGAATTAGCAGCGGTAGAATAGGTTTAGAACTTATGAACAATTCTCTATGAACATTAGTATTGGACTAACACTTGAAATGACAATGTGCTAATGAGGTCCTCAATAATGCGATGTAACTAACAATATAAGAATTAATAATCTTACTAGTTTAGTCTTCCCGAAAATAAGATATATGTGCAAGTACGCATGGGTATGAACACTAGCATTGAGCTAACACTCCAAATGACAATATGCTAATTGATTCCTCAATATTGCGATGCGAGGGACAAAACAAGAATTGATTACTTTACTAGTTTAGACAGACGATTGCATTGATTGAATTCAAATCAAGCACATGCCCTAGTCATGATTGCAAGGGAAGAAAAGAGCACATTTGGTTTTGATACCACCTAATACAATATACTAGAAAGAACAAGGCAATAGCCGTGGCGGCTAGATGCCGAACAAGAGCTACAGACACGGCATACATATTTTGACATTCGCTAGTTACAATTTGCCAGACAAACGTAGCAACTTACGTCATTAGTGTCCTATTTGTCATTGCATGCAGTCATCATCTTTCTACAGTTTGGCTTCGTCGTCTTTGCCTCTTTTATCTCTATTTATAAGAGACCTTACCCGATTGATAGATGGGTAGAGAGAGAGAGAGAGAGAGAGAGAGAGAGAGAGAGAGAGAGAGAGATGTCGATTCATGGAAGCAGTTGAAGACATAGTGATTGTTGGTGCTGGCATGGCAGGCCTCACTGCTGCTTTGGGACTACACAGGTGATTGTACTGGAATTGGAGCTGTTAGACCTTGAGAGAGTTGTTCTCCGGAAGCTTCTGGTTCTGCTGTCTCATTCTCACCCTCCTTATGTTTGTTCGTATATCTCTGATACTCAAGCAATTGCTAATAATCTATTGTGTGTTGCAGGCTTGGCATTAAGCTGTTGGTAGTTTGTTTTACAAACAAACCGAGAGTTGCCTTGTCCTACATCGAAAAGATGTGAATATGCATGTGACCAACCAATGATCATTATTTTTTATTTATTGAAAAAATCGGATTTATTTTTATAAAAATCAACTATAGTATACTCTGGAAATAGTGCGACTGTTCACGAAAGAGTCACGGTTATTTATTATTTATTTATTCCGAATTTTATTTTTCTTCCAACAATTATATCATAGTTCGTATATGTTCAAATATAACATTTTAATCCTTGGAAGATTGTGTCTGTTCAGATACAACTTCTTGTTTTTGTTATTAATTATTGAATGTGTCTTTTCAAATTAGAATCTTCTTCTTCCATTTTTTTCGTTTTCTTTTGAAAGAATATACAGTCATTTCAATTGTTTCCGAGAGAAATCTTAAAGAAATACTGGAATTGCTATCTAGTATTCTTATTTAAGATTTTGTTTTATCTTAGAGGATATTTGCCAATGATCATTAGCAATTTTGTGGAGCAAATAAATCTTTAAAGAAAGTGATATTATGCCACAAAGTTCAATTTGGTTATTTTATTGATTCGAATTCATGTTGACTTCATTTTTCTACCCAAGTTCGAAGATATATTTTCCCAACAAAAGCTTGCTTCTGGAGTTATTTGATGGGCTGACCTCATCATGTGCGCAATACTAACAGGGGAGATAGTTTAAGAAATACTAACACTTTTTAGGAGCCTTTGTGTTGTTTTGGAGTTGTTTGGTGGGTTGACCTCATCATGTGCACAATACTAATATGGGAGATAGTCTAAAATTCATTGACATTCTGGTACATGTTCGACACTCTCCGATATTTTCGGACACTCTTTAATACTCAGTCAACACGTGTCAAAAATTCTGACACCGGATCAACTTTTTCCGACACTCGTATTGGAATTTTGAGATGTGATTTTGACATGCAAGAGGTCAACTTTAAAAAAATTCAATAAATTATAGGTCAAAATGTAAATATGTAAATAAATAAAAATAATAAATGGGAAAATGAAAACCCTAATCTTTTCTTTTTTTCTGATTTTCACTTCTTGTGACACACTTTCAACCTCTCAAGTTTTTTTTTTTCCTCTTTTCTTCCAACACGCTTTGACGAGAGTCTAGAATGTGGATTATTTATTTGTTTATTTCCAATTTTATGGATTATTGAAGTTGAGTTGAATTTGTTAAATTGAAATAATGAATGATATTAACAAATGGTGGATTAATGTTTTTAGTGTAAATTCATTATGTACTCTTTTTTATGATTTATTTATTTGTGAATTTGAATCAAATTAATTTAATTAAAATAATTATAAAAATGATAATTTATCATAAATATATTAAAATATATATTTAATAAATAACGTGTTACAATATGTCGGAATTCTCTATTTTTTGAGAAATAATGTGTTGACGTGTTTTGTCGTATCGTATGTCGTAAGTCCGCGTTGGTGTTACTTAGGAGATAATCATGTTAAATCTTGATCAGTTTGCTTCGACTCAAATACCAGAGAGGTTTTCTGTCCATGCAGAGACAAGTTTGTGTAGGACAAAAAGTCACAAAAGGGAACTTTTATGTACGGTTTCAGGAATGCCAAGGAAGAGTCTAATTCGCATAAACATCATCAACAACCATTCACAACTCATGATTTTGTATTTTTGGCAAGTTTGTTAATTCTTCATTGACGAAAAGACTTAACTCATCTTCTTCTCTGTCGGGCCGCTATGAAGTCAATGCATCGAATTAACCATTCCAAATTTGCAGCTAGAGAACTTTTTCCCCGGACATGAATTTTGGTGCATGATAGAAAGTGTAGAAGACAAGAGAAAATAGAATTGGGAGAAGTAGGAACTCTGTATTTTCTGTCTATATATTTCAATGTACAAGGGACTTGTATTTATAGTACAAGGTATGTTCAATAAAAGGAAATAATGTATTCTATAATATCACATCCAATATAAATTGATTTGCTAAATCAATCCTCAAATCTTGGATAGCATATTTTCCATCCTAAATCTTGGACAGCATATCTTCCAACACTCCCCCTCAAGCTGGTAGCTTATAGATATCCAAGACACCTAGCTTGCTCAAAAGATATGCGTGTTGTCTTTGACAAAGGGGTTTGGTGAAAACATCCGCAGGTTGCTCCATAGTTCCAATCCCTCTTGCTTTGATTATCCCTTCTTGTATCTTGTCCCGAGTAAAGTGGCAATCCACTTCAATATGCTTCGTTCTTTCATGCACAATAGGATTAACTGCTAATCTGAGAGCAGCATCATTATCACAAAACAACACGGTCGGTTCCTTCATTTGCACCCCAAGATCCTGCAGCAGACCTCGCAACCATACTATTTCACAAGTGGTCTTTGCCATGGCTCTATATTCTGCTTCTGCCGAAGATAGTGACAAAATCGGTTGCTTCTTCGTTTTCCATGAAAGCAATGATTCTCCCAACTTGATGCAAAAGCCTGTGATGGATTTTCTGCTCATAGGACAAGTTGCATAATCAGCATCGCAGTAAGCCGTCATTTCCATGTTGCTATTTCTGGAAAGAAGTATCCCAAGTCCTGGACATTTCTTCAAATATTTCACAACCTTCAGAGCCGCAATCATGTGAGATTGCTTTGGTTTGTGCATAAACTGGCTGAGGGTCTGCACAGCATAACATATATCTGGCCTGGTCATGGTTAAATATATAAGTTTCCCAACAAGTTTTTGATAACTGAACGGATCTTCAAGTACAGGATCATCATTTTGTGATGTTCCTGTATCATATTCCACCGTGGTTAATCTGATATTCTGCTCAATTGGAATGACTGCTGGTTTGCATCCTGATAGACCGGCCTCTGATATGATTTCTAAGACGAACTTTCGCTGACTGAGTGCAATCCCTTGATCAGATCGTGCAATCTCAATCCCAAGGAAATATTTGGGTGCTCCAAGATCTTTGATGTGAAAGGTGGAGTGCAAATATTCCTTAAGATTATTTATTGCATTCAGATCATTCCCCATGATTAGTCTATCATCAACGTATATTATCAAATAAATAGACGACATACCCTTTCTCCATGTGAACAAGGCATAATCATATCTGGATTGATTGAAACCTGCAACTGTGAGAGCATTGATGAACTTGGCGTACCATTGTCTGGAAGCCTGTTTCAATCCATAGAGGGACTTGCGGAGACGACACACTTTATTCTCCCCCTGTCTCCGTAATCCCGGAGGAATTTCCATATAAATTTCTTCATCTAAATCTCCATGAAGAAATGCATTATTGACATCCATCTGATGTAGTGACCAATCTTTAACAGCTGCAATTGACAAGAAAGAACGAACCGTAACGTCTTTAGCTACAGGGGAAAACGTTTCATGATAATCGAAACCTTCCCGTTGGGTGAAGCCTTTCGCTACCAGTCGAGCTTTATAACGCTCGATAGATCCATCTGCTCTATATTTAATTTTGTATACCCATTTGCATCTAATGGCTTTTCTGTTTGGTGGCAATATCGCAAGTTCCCATGTGTTATTTGCAATGAGCGCTTGCAGTTCTGCGGCCATCGCTTCTTGCCATTTTGGGTCAGCGGATGCTTCATTATAATTAGATGGCTCGTGCTCTTCTGATATGCGGTTGACACAACATCTATGTTCTGAAGACAGCTTGTCGAAAGAGACATAAGATGAAGTAGGGTAGCGAATACCTGGTGAGTTCAGTGCAGCACAGACGTAATCTTTTGTCCATGTTGGGGGACGTGTGCTTCTTCCTGAGCGTCGTGGTGGCGTTGACACCAAGGGTGGCTGTTCTTCTACTTGCTGTTCCTTGTCGCCTTGGGGATCATCTTCAACGGAAGCATCATTTGGCATTTCTTCTAATATCGCCGGAGATGGAGGGTTCTCAATTGGACTCGGTCGAGTCATGTTGTGAAGACGTTGAGGGAGTAAAACATATTCTGTTTCTTTAGGCACTTCTTCAATTTTTCGGTATCCTCGCAAGTTGTTGTTGCTTGATGTGTCACTTGAAGATTTTTCCTCAGCAAAAGGAAAAACATCTTCGTGAAACGAACAATCTCTGCTTACAAAGAATTCCTTCGTAGTTAGCTCAAAAGCCCGATATCCTTTCTGTAGATTTGGGTATCCCATGAATACACATCGTCGAGCACGAGGACCAAATTTGTCCCGAGGACCCACTGTAGTAGTATAACATAGGCACCCAAAAACTTTAAGATGATCCAATTCCGGTCTTTTTCCAAAAAGTAACTCGAAAGGCGTCCGTCCATTGAGAACCTTTGTGGGCGTGCGATTGATCAAGTAGGCTGCTGTCATGACACAATCGCCCCAAAAATTATCTGGAATGGAAGCCTGAAATTTCAATGCACGTGCTACTTCCAGAAGGTGGCGATGTTTCCTTTCTACTACCCCATTTTGTTGCGGGGTGTAAATACACGAGCTTTCATGCAGAATTCCGTGAGTTGAGAATAAGGAAGTGCAGTCATGATTGAAGAATTCCTTCCCATTATCAGTCCGAATACGCTGAATGGATTTTCCAAATTGATTCTTTGATAAGGAAATGAATCCTTTCAAGTTGGAAAAAACTTGGCCTTTGGATTGCATAAGAAATATCCATGTAGCTCTAGAATAATCATCCACAATTGTAAGGAAGTAACGGGATCCATCATGATTCGATGTGTGATAGGGTCCCCAGACATCAACATGGATTAATGAAAAAATGACTTGTGCACGAGTATTGCTCAAAGGAAAAGTTGTACGAGATTGTTTTGCAAGTGGGCAAACATGACATTGAAAGAAAGGAAAAGTGGCACTATGGCCCATTCTTAAGTGCATAATGAAGTTATCAGCAGTGGCATTACACACTAAATTATTATTCAAAGGAAAGCTAGACAGATCAGGAGTCTTTGGGGAATTGCTCCACAGAAATAATCCTTCAGAGAGGCTACCCAAGCCCATCAGTTTGCCAGTCGAAAGGGCCTGAAATAAGCAACTATCAGCATTGAACAATACTCGACAAGAGTTTTCCTTACAGGCTCTAGACACTGAAATGAGATTGAATTGAAACTCTGGGACATAAAGGACATTTTGTAGGGTAATTTGGGAACTGAGTTTTACTGTGCCTGTTGAAGTAACATGAGTAACATTTCCATTTGGTAACCGCACAGTAATAGGAATGCTGAGTTTCTCATGTATGTCAGAGAAAAAATCCTTATTGCAGACAATATGATCGCTAGCTCCTGAATCAATTATCCAAGTACTTCTTGAAATTGAATTTATCAGACAATAAGAAATACCTGAAAAACTGCTCCCCTTGTTTGAAGTATCTAACTTCTGCAGTGCTTGCATAAGTTGCTGAAATTGTCCATGTGTCATGGGCTGATCAACATTTGGACCGGTTGAACCAGCAACATGATAAGCTGCTACTGATGATTTTTTTCCTTTTTCACCAGGTTTACCATGCAATTTCCAGCAATTATTAATAGTATGGTGCGGCCGCTTGCAATATTCACAATATAATTTACCTTTTCCTTTGTAATTTTGCCCATAATTTTTTGCTGACGTGGCCAAATTCTGGCCGTTGGATCCGTTATTGTCGGATCCATACCCACCGTTCGATTCTCCGAATGGATCGATCAATCTGGAGCCGTTCGATCGCGCCATGTAATCTGAGCCGTCCGATCGCGTCATATAATCTGAGACGTTCGATCGCCCGAAACGATCTGGACCGTCTGTTCCGGAAGGTTTATAAGCCTTCGTTTCTGGTGGAAACCCTAGGCCGCCCTTCTCTCGACGCTCGTTCCCTTGATTTAGGGTTTGATGGCCCGATCCGCGGTGTTCGCCGCGAGCCGAGAGTGCGACGCCCTCCGTTGCCCTCGTGCTTTCCGGCGTCGTGAGTCGCTGGCTTTCTTCCTGAACAGCAAGTTGGAAGATCCGGCCGAGAGGTGGTGGCGGCTCCATAGCCAAGATCTGAGATCGAAAGCTCAGGTATGATTCGTTTAGGATCAAAAGGAATCGAGTAGCCTTTTCTCTGTCTTTTATCGCCTTATACTGCCTTAGAGTTGTTTCAGATCCTTCAAGCTTTTCCTCCGCCGCTTCCAGCTCGTTCCAGAGAGCGGAGAGCTTGTTGAAGCATGCCGTGACGGTCATGTTTCCTTGCTTCAGTTCCGAAAGCTCCTGGGTAAGAGAAAAAATCTTCGCTTGATCTAGTTTCCCGTACATTTGCTTGATGTTATCCCACATCATCTTTGCGTCCTCCGTTGGTGGTAGTCCAGCTGCGATTTCTGGTTTAACACAATTTCCAATCCACGTCCTCACGAGTTGATTGCACTTTCTCCATTGTTTCGCCATTTTCTCCTCTATGGGGATCGGCACGGTTCCGTCGATGAAACCGTCCTTGTCTTTCGTTATTAGGGCTCTTCGAAATTCCTGTGCCCAGTTTGAATACCCTTCGGATCCTGCTAATTGGTGGCTGATAAGCCGTAATTCTGGTCCGTCGGTGTTGGAAATGTACAGGGCGTCGCCGGGTTCCGGCCGACCGGCGACGGCCGCTACTGGGTAGGGCAGATATCCCGGCGGAATAACCGGGTAGGGATTTACGCCCGTACCCGGTCCATTCGACCCGTTTCCTGGATTCGGATTCTCCGGCCCACCCGAATGACCCGCATTTGAATTCCCAGGCCCATTGGTTGTGTTTGCCCCGTTAAAGGTTGGTGGGCCGCCATTGGGCTGGGCGTAGCCTTGATAATTCCCAGGCAATGATGCGTTTGGGCCCAGCCCAAACATTAGTGGGTTTTGATGGCCTGTAATGGGCCACTGAATGGGTACCCACCGGTATGGATGGCCCGCAATTGGTTGATTCGCATTGGGCTGGCCTGTAATGGGCTGGGCCAAATCGATTTGACCTATAGTGGGCTGCCCCAGATTTGACTGAGCCTGGCCCGTTTGATCTTGAATTCCATGTGATGGAATAGGCGAATTTTGAGCATCAGAGGTCTGTGATGAGATCTCCTCTGGATACTGCTGCTCGGATTCCGATACGTTCCGAGTCATGGTGAAAGAATTCACTTGTTCCTTATCTCCCGATGATGGATTTCCTCTGCCAGGATAGAATTCTGTTTTTGCAGGTCAGAATGCCTGGACAGTAGGTAATCAAATAGACAGAAGAAAATTGAGCAGGGGCTGAATCTGGGAGGTTTGAGCGGAAGCTGAAGATCAAAGACTCGCCTGCTCTGATACCATGATAGAAAGTGTAGAAGACAAGAGAAAATAGAATTGGGAGAAGTAGGAACTCTGTATTTTTGTCTATATATTTCAATGTACAAGGGACTTGTATTTATAGTACAAGGGATGTTCAATAAAAGGAAATAATGTATTCTATAATATCACATCCAATATAAATTGATTTGCTAAATCAATCCTCAAATCTTGGATAGCATATTTTCCATCCTAAATCTTGGACAACATATCTTCCAACACAGCTTACATAAGGTGTTTGAGAAACTGTTGACAACTTAATACTTTAAAGCTATAGTGGCTTATAAAAAATTTCTCGAAGGTGCCTCCCCCAGCTTTAAGTTGCAATTTCCAACCATGTACCATCCAACACACAAGTTACAACCTTTGTTTGGAAATCTCCCTATGATCTTTTAAAGTTGACAAAAGAATCTATTTCATTTATTATTATTATTATTATTTACCTGTCCTACTCTAAGGCTTTATTTGGCAACTTGCCAATTAGTAATCGTTTTTATTCTTTTGTTTTTGAGAGTAGATTTGTAATAAAATTAGGGCGCAAATGATAACATTTCTGACCAAAAATTGATTTATGAAAGAGAAATAAATTTTTCTATTTCTGTTTTTGGATGAGTTTTTAAGCCAAAAAACGCGTTTGATAATGATACAAAATTTCTATTTTTGAAATAGAAATTTGTTCAATAATGAATAAAATTTCATTTTCCAGAGTAGCGGCGACAATGGGAGGGATGGCGGCCTACGGTGGCGGCGGCCAGCGACGGCAGTGGCAGGCGAGGTGGTGGTGAGTGGCAGACGGCAAGAAATTCCTTCGAGTGAGAAGTAAGAAAGGGAGAAACAATTTCTAATTTCTATTCCAGAAATAGAAAAGTAAAAACAAAATTATTTTTGATTTCTATTCCAGAAATAGAAAAATGAAATTATTTTACCAAACGGATTTATGTTCTAGAAACAGGTCTGGAATAGAAACATGTTCCTAAAATAGAAATAGAATGGTTACCATGCGTAGTCTTGAGAATTAGAAAAAAGTTGCTTTTTTGTTCCCGAGAACAATTCCAAAATCAAGACTAAATTTTATTCATTTTTCTTCTCTTCTCTTCCCTTTCATCTTCTTCTTCCTTTTGGCCAATTGCATGCCATGAGAACAATTCCAAAATCAAGGCCCTCGGTGATGCCAAGCCATGGCAAGGTTCAACCTCGTTAGCCCACAACTAGGTCGGCATCTGCTTGGTTGGGCGATGCCGACCTAGCGATGGGCCGGTGAAGCCAAGCCTTGCCGGTGGTTGGGCAAGCTTGGTCTTGCTAGATCTAGGTGAGGCCGACCTCATGCAGCTCATAGTGAGGCTCGGTGTTGTTGGGGGCCGTAACACTCTAACTAGGGCATCGGCCCTTGTCTGGTTGGTCATCGGTTGTCGGCAACTTAAGGAAGGAGAATATCAAAAAGAAAAGAAAAAAAAGAGGAAAATGTTATTTAAATTATTAAAAAATTAAAAGAAAAAGATTTGGACTAGAAATTTTATAGGTCTTGCCAAATGCATTTTGGTCCCGGGAATAGAAATTTTGGACAATTACTAAACGTGTTCAGATGCTCAGAAATTATTCCTGAAAACATAATAAAAAAAAATCATTTTTGAGAGAAAATGATTCATGAAAACATAATGGTTACCATTCACACCCCAACTCATTCTAAAAACTCTCAAAAATTCTTTGATGGTTAATTTGGAGGTTAAAGATTTTTTTTTTGTCAAACTAAGACTTCATTCAATTCACGGAAAATAACTTTTAGGAAAAAAATTTCTAGCGTTCGTTTCACGGAAAAAGCATTGATTCGAATTTTTTAATAAAATCAATTTATTATTATTTTTTCTTCTTTTTTTTTGCTCTTCTTCTTTTTCAGCCAATCATCGGCCAGGTGATGATGATGACTGACCATAGGGGAGCTCATAGTTAGCCAATTTGTCATTGTCAGATGGTGACGAGTTTTGGGCCTCAAAGATCGGTGATGCTTGACACGCTCGAGCATCGCCAATTTGTGAGGCTTGAGCCTCACTACCATTTGGCAACACTCAAGTGTCGTCAATCTGGCGAGGCTTGAGCCTTATCGTTGTTTAGTACCACTCGAGCCTCGCCAGCCGTCGTCGTCGCGGTGACTAGTTGAAGAAATGAAAAAACATGAAAAAGAAAGAAAACAAAACAAAACAAAAGGAAAGAAAATAAAAATAAAAATAATTAAAAATTAGAATTTTAAATAAAATAATAATAAAATGAATAGAAAAATAAAATAAAAGTAAAAATAAAAAATGATCAAAAGAAGTATATAGAGAAAAATCAAATAAACTATCACACGGTAGAAAATATTTTCCATTTTAATTTCAAATTTCAGTCGAACATCAGAAAAATTTGTCATTTTCTTGGAAAATGACTCTTTGGAATTCATGAAATGAATATAGCCTAATATTTCATTGATTTTCAAAGAAGTAAAAGAGAGACAAAAGGGCAAATCAAGACAAATCTCACATAACTTCAAAAACAAAACAAAATTTAGATAACAAAATAAATCATCAGAACAAGGTTATGGGGCACACATTTGAAGTGTAGATCTATTAAACTAAAATTGATGTTGATCGTTAGATTTGTCTTCAGTAATAAACACACACTAAGATTTCCAAATGTTTTTACACTTTGCTTTTCGATGATGTGCGCCTAGATTTGGCATCCATCACACTATTGCTACTCAAAGTAACAAGGTCGGATGAGTCTACATGTAACATTTGTGAGAGGGAAATCTTTATGAAACTCCTTTGATTGTTTTCGAAACTAGACTTGTACATCAACAAATCCAATAGAAACAAAACCCCGAAATCATATCCAAAAAAACCCCCAAATCTAGACTAGATCGGGACAAAAACCTCGCTAGAACGGGAGAGAGAAACATCTATACATAGACTAGATCAGAAGAGAAAAACTCCTCAAAATGGGAAGAAACGCAATAATAGGAATATAGAGAACCAAATCAACCAAAGAAAAGGAAAAGGACAGGAAGGGAGAGATCTAGCTCAAACCCTCCCCTTCATGGAGATTGAAGAAGATGTTTGTGTGAAGATAAGAGGGAGAGGAGAGAAACCTAGCAATAAAATCACGTGGGAATTGAGGTATAGAAGCTGAAATTTTGCATTAAGAGATTAAAGATCAATCTTTAAGAGATTTAAAACAATTTGAAAGAGTCGGTGAAACATTAAGAAAGCTATACTTTTGAATTTGTTGCGACACCATTTCTCACTCATTTTTCATTCTATCGACAGCTCTTTTTCCGAATTGAACCTGTGAGTTGAGAAGTGGACAAGTGTAGCAATAATGCTAGTCTTTCTATTTTTTTGGTCAAAAGAAAATTAAATGCATTACTCAAAAAGCATACATACGTAATTTTCACGACAAAACAAATCAAATCGAAGCAACAATATTGAAAAGTAAAGCTAAATCTAGAAAGGAATGAAGATTAATGGAGTACCAACAAAGTTAATCACACATTCCTTCCACAAGAATGAATCCGTCAAGCAAAATAATCGGTGGTTGATCACTAGACCCCATGTCTTTGTCTGTCATAGGCATACGCCATAAATTCTTTCTCTAATAACTACAACATGGTCAATTGGAGTTGCGTGTCTAAGTTCGGCTTCCTCTACATCATCGTGTATGGAAGCAACCAAAATAGGTTGAACAAAAATAGATCTAATATGTGGAGTAGCAAATCTTTGTAATACAACGAGATATCAAAACTCTTGCGATCATCATCAAAACTAGAGGTAGTGAACCTGCACACGAATAGAGCCGAGGGTATTGAATTCCAAATAGTATATTTATTAAACTCTCATAAATAGATTTAGAGAGGATAACATCATATCTACAACTAAATCAGGAGAGTTTTAAACTCTTAAGAACTAGATCGGCAGAGGAAAGCAGGAAAGGAAAGCTTTCAAATCTAAATTAGGTAGAGAAGAGAAGCAAGAAAAGAACGATAAAAATGCAAACAAAATTAACAAAAGGGGGAGGGGAGGGCGAGACTAGCTTTAACCCTCCCCATAGTCAAAGGTTGAAGACAATTGAGAGAAAAGAGAGATTGAGAGAGAAGACTTTTCAGCAACAATGCTCGTTTATTGATGGTGGAATTATTACTTTCGGGTAGAAACAACACTGGCTAAGTTATAACCCTCTTTAGACTACTAGTAGATTTAAGTCATATTTGTGGCTCTTAGTTTGGAAGAGTGGATGTAAACATGATACAAGTCAAACTACTATAAAATTTTCTTGTAATATCTTCTTCTCTTCACTAATTTCAATAGAAATATTTGCATTTGATTTTATAACTGTTCTTGCATATATCAAGGTTTAATCTGAATTATTCTGCAAAAAATTGTCAAGATCTTCATACCAAATCATACCTATTGAGAAAATCTCTTATGATATTTAGAAAATGACAATGTAATCAAAAGCTAATAATATATGTAGTTGAATATGTAAAACAAATTGCTTCTATATATACATAAGACGGAGCTAAGTAAATCTTTAAATTATTTCATTTGAATTCTGTGACGTAAAATACGGGGGTATCACCACCTTGTTGGCGAAGAAAAAACATGTAATTTGGAATAAGGGGTGCGAGGTGTGACATATGCAGATAATTTTAACAATAAGACGTCTAGAGCATGTGAAGCTTTTCGCTTTGCAAAGGGAGAACGAGCTCTTGAACTAAAAATGTGTCCAAGTTTGGAAGGATCTTATAGAAGAGCAAGTTGTAGATCAAGGGTCCATTAAAGCTTGGATGGACCGATGGAAGGTTGATATACAACATGACGGTGTTAAAAAAAAACCTATTTGCATGAGTTGATCAGAACATATAAAGATATTCCTAAATGTTCTAGAATGACCATTTTTTGAAGCGGGACATGTTACAGACGAAGCGGATGGGTTCCATATACAAGCCTTCACTTGGTAGCAAGACAAGACCCAACTCTCTATCGATTTGAATTGGACAAGTGTTAAAATTCGCTGAAAGGAGCTTGGAGTGGGTCACACGTATTTTGCCATTTTTTAATAGGGTTAATACTATGAATAATCTCAAACTAATACACCTATAACAAATTTATCAATAACTAATTTTTTAATCTCAAAAAACCTCAAGCCAGTACATCTGAGATAAAATTATCCCAAATTACCACCAAACTAATTTTTTAGCGAAAAAAAACTCTAAACCGGTATATTTGTGACAAATATACCATCCATTAAATTAAATTAATATTATAAAAAATCATAAAACTGGTACAATTATAACAAACGAAGAGTGAAATCCAAAATCCTAAACTGATATATAGTCAATTGTCATGTGTCATTAAACTCAAATTTCACAATAAAATTTAACAAAAATTAATAGAATGCAAATTTGTTACAAGTGTAACAATTTGGGGTAAATTTGTCAAAGCGTACCACTTTGGGGTTTTTGGTGGTCAAAAAATTAGATTGTGATAAATTTGTCACAGGTATACAAATTTAAGGTTTTTTGCTGTATTAACCCTTGTGAATAAGCAGAAAAGATATTAGCAGATTGTAGTGTTCCACTTTTGGAAATGGCCATTAATACCATTGCAAAATGACGTTCTAATGGTCAAAGGAATTCACAACAATGACTACGTAATTGGATAAAGCTTTCAATGGGGAAAATTACTAAAATAGTACTATACCTATTATAATTTTTCCAATTTAGTTATAAATCTTTTGTAATTGTATTAGTTTAGTCCATTCAATCAATTTTGATGAGTTAGTGCTAACATGTATGCTAATTGTCGTCGATCGTTTGGTCGATGCTGACATGGCAAATATTTTAATAATTTTTATTATTTTTTATTAATACACACACACTCTCTCTCTCTAGGTTGCCCATGGCCTACGAGGCTCAACCCTGGCCAAATCTTGCAAGGGCAAGCCTCGCCCAATCACTGTAACCCCCACCAAAAGCCATGGGGGATCGCAGCCTTCAACCTCATGGCCTTTGACGAGGTTGGGCCTCACCCCATGGCCAGTGAGGCTCAGAAAAATTAATATAAAATTCGAAAAAATAAAATATTATTAAGGGAAAATGCCAAAAACCCTAAACTATATCCATTGGGACAATTTTACCCTGAACTTTTTTTGTACCATAAAAAACCCCAAACTATGCCCATTGGGACAATTTTACCATAAACTTTTTTTTATATCACTAAAAACCTTAAACTATGCTACTTGGGACAATTTTATCCTGAACTTTTTTTTGTGCCATAAAAAACCTTAAATTATGCCACTTGGGATACATTTACCCCGAATTTTTTTAACTAAAGGACATTTTCGTCTTTTCCTTTTTCTTTTTTTTTTTCCTCTTCCCCGCAGAGGGGAGTCAGCGATAGCCACCCTCGCCGGCGGCAACGTTCGGCGAGGGCCGCCCTCGTCAGATCTGGCGAGGGCGGCCCTCCTCGGCATCAAGCGAGGGTCGCCCTCGCTGGATCTGGCGGGGGCGGTCCTCCCCCGACTCGGGTGAGGGTCGCCCCCGCCGGATCTAGCGAGGGCGACCCTCGCTCAAGTCGGGGGAGGGCCGCCCTCGCCAGATCCGGTAAGAGCGGCCCTTGCATGAGTCAGGCGAGGGCTGCCCCCGCCGGATCTGGCAGGGGTGGCCCTCGCCCGACTCAGGCGAGGGTCGCCCCCGCCACGGGCAAGGGTCGCTCGGTCGGGAGCGACCCTCCCCGGCGAGGGTCGCCCTTGCCATAGGCGAGGGCCACCCTTGCTGGATGCCGCCGCCGGCGAGGGTGGCTTTCGCCGGCGCCGGCTCCCCCTCTGCTGGTGGGGAAGAAAAAAAAATAAAAAGAAGAAGGAAAAGACAAAAATGCCATTCAGTTAAAAAGTCTGGGATAAATGTGTCCCAAGTAGGGGTGTGCAACGGGAACCGCCCAACCCGAGAACCGCCCAACCCGGACCGGACCGGTCGGTTTTGGGTGGTTCCCATAGCTAGCGGTCCGGTTCCCGGTTCCCATTCTCGGAACCGGTGATCGGTCGGTCCGGTTCCCGGTTCCAAGGTGGGAACCGGACCGGACCGACCGGACCGAACCGACCGGACCGACCGAACCGACCGACCGGACCGACCGGGCCGACCGGACCGACCGCCCCTTCAATTCTCATCTCAAATTCCCAACTTCCTATTCCTACAAGCTAGGGGTGAGCACATTGGACCGCCCGAACCGAGAATCGCCCAAATCGAACTGGACCGGCAGGTTTGGTCCAGTTCTCGAGAGCATCGGTCCTGTTCCCGGTTCCATAAAAATGGAACCGGACTAGACCAACAATTTTCTATTTAAAATAAATTTCTTAAAAAATGCAATAAACCCTAAAATAATAATATTTATAGTATTTTTTTTATTTGTTTTGGCTAAGTGGTCGGTCCTATTGGACCGGACCGGACCAATCCGGTCCGGTCCACGGTCCCAAAAAATGGGAACCGGTCCTCCCGGTCCGGTTCCCGGTTCCACCTTGGAACCGGACCGAACCGGGAACCGATCACCCCTAGTCCCAAGTAACATAGTTCAGGATTTTTCGTGGCACAAAAAAAAGTTCAGGGGAAAATTGTCCAAAGTGGTATAGTTTGGGGTTTTTTATAGCACAAAAAAAAGTTCAAAGTAAAATTGTCCCAAGGGGCATAGTTTGAGATTTTTGGTGTCATTTTCCCTATTATTAAAATATTTGTCATGTCAGCATCAACCATCCCGGCGTCCACATCAGACTAAACCGGTACAATTGCAAAAGTTTTAAGATTGAATTTACGAAAAAAATATTTAGAATTGAATTGGAGAAATTGCAATAGGTAAGACTGTTTAGGTAATTTTCCCGCTTTCGATGGATATCTTAAAACCTTGAAAGTCTTTAAGATCATATCAAGTGATTCGTAGATGAAATATTTTTAAAATCTTGGTGGACGATGTGATATAGTATTGTGGGAGGTGCTCAAGTTTGTTGGAGTTGCAACACATTCTGAGTTGATTGTAACATTTCAAGGGTTTTATAGTCATCACAACCTTGTTGGGCCTGTCAGAACTGGAAGAGTATGGTAGGCTAAATGGAAGGCTGAACCTCTATAAATGCGATTTGTACTTCTATTCCTCGAACCCTTTCAATTTTTATTTGATAGAGATTGTGATTCTTCACAAGTGTACCCGTTATTAATCATGTGTAATAATATCAAGTTAAATTATGACAGGACAAATATTGATAATGTAAAAATGGTTTGATTTGGTTCCTGACCATACGGTATAGTTTGATTACTCTCTTTTTTCTGACTTAATTTATGCGGTTTGGATTGGTTTGACGTCCATGTTGCACTGTACTCACCACCCCTAACCACCACCACCGCCACCCTCCACGAGCATCACCACCACTACCATCAAACTTGGCCAACACGAACACCACCTCCACCTCCACCGCACATGGCTATCACCACCAACACCACCAAAATCTGCCATCATCGATTCCAACCATGCGACCTCTACATTGAGAAAAAATAATGAAGTGGCGTCCAAGGCATTTATGGATCCCAATCACTGCCGAGTTAGCTATTCATGTCAGAAAAACGTGAAAAATGACTGTCAGAGAACATCTTGAAAAATAAGCAAGAGCAAGATCTTTTTGTCAAAATGCATTCACTAGATCGAATAATTAAAGTAGAGAGTAAGCACATTTGAGCAAAACAATCAACCAAACATATTGGAAAAAAAGATCTGTAGCAGGAATCGGGGGACAAGCAATAGGGCTTTAAATTACCTCTGATCTGTGTAGAAGTTCTGAAGTGTAATAATAAGTACATAATGAATGAATGAATGAATCCAATATGCCTTCCTAATAAAACAGAGCAACCCCTAAACAGAAAATTCTCAAGGATCAAATCTGCAGAATGGCTCTTTAGCTTGACTTACATATTTGTAATGATTTGATCTGAGAAGAAAAGCTATTGGAACCCTTCTTGCCATCCTCTCTGACGAGCCCTGAGTTCCCACATGGCAGTTACTCTTCTCTGCTCTTCTAATGTTGCTTCAGCTCTTTCCCTCGCTTCTTCACAGGTCTCCATCCCAGAACTGCACTTGTCTGCTTCCTTTTGATATTGAGATGCCATTTTCTTGGCCTCTAACAGTCTTATATCAGCACGCTGCTGGTTCTCCAGGGCTTGAGCTTCCCTCAGCCTCACTTCCTCCATTAGCAACTCTGTGAAGCTCTTTTCCATTTCTTCACTTACCTCT
Organism: Corymbia citriodora subsp. variegata; assembly: GCA_014858505.1. Classification (NCBI taxonomy): domain Eukaryota; kingdom Viridiplantae; phylum Streptophyta; class Magnoliopsida; order Myrtales; family Myrtaceae; genus Corymbia; species Corymbia citriodora. The sequence goes on from CM026413.1 coordinate 10,781,750, forward strand.
GGGTCATGCTTTACACAATCTACGACCATTGCAGGGAATGAAGATATTAAATGGACTAATCCAATGTCATGCTTCAATTAGTTTAGCATATAGCCCTTGTTATGTGAAGGCAGGTCCTAGAACAGCATTGTTTCCACAGAATATAATCTAATTCAAATGACTGATACATATCAGGTAGTTTTGGCAAAGTGATCGCCACATCTAAATCATTCATTATAGTGCCATATAGCACATGCAAGTCATGTTAAAGTTCACAGCTTGGAAAGTATAGTGGCCAAAAAGTAAGTCATTCAATAATGAAAGGCAATGTCTCTTCCTCCACTGATCTCACCAAAGAACAGCTACTAAGTGACCCTACACCCAATGAGAACTATACAAATGATGCACAGAAAAGATGCACTTGTCTAGCTTGGCTGGCCACATAATCTCCTGCATTATACAGTATTCAAACTATGAGGACATTCGTCATGAGTCACCTAAACTGAGCGAGTCAGCATTTTTAGGCAAAGAAGAAGGAGAAGAAGTGCACCGCATTGAATGTGGCAGAACAATACATTTCAAATTTAATTGAAAGAAGATTATCCTAATGTTTTACTCAAACTTTTCAAGTGTTTTCAGTTCAACTCTATTGCAGATCAAGTTTTGAGACTGGGCATGTAAGTTAGTTATCTTGTCTACACTTATCCCACTGTCTTTCTTCTAAAAGCTTGCCATGTTTAGGAAGACAAGGCATGGTGAAAAGGTGAGGCAGGTGGGGAATATGGGGTAGAAGTAGCTTGGGGGTTATTTGTGAAGCTATACAGCTATGTCATACAACAATTTTCTTAAGAACAACTTGAAAACAAATTTGGCATGTGCAAGCAGCATTCACGGATTCTCAGTGCTTAAGGCTTCTACCGTAAATCCTTGATACTCCAGTGAGATCTTCAGCATGGCATGCCTGAACCTTTATACTGTCACAAAATAGTAAAGACCAAGTTTTTATTCAACCAGCAGACCTCATGTGTCACAGTTCAAATCTATGTTGAGGTCCATTATCTTTAAAAATGAACATTTACAGAGCAATAGTGTGCAGGAATTTGTCAAAAGCAAATACCACATTGGACAAAGAAACCTTGTTTTTCTGGTTAAAAGTTAGAAAACAAGCAAGCAAGTAGACAGCCCATACAATTCAACATCCCACAACTTTTGAAGCAGCAGTGTGTGGGGATAAGCTCACTCCATAAAAAGGAACTTCAACCAAGGAGTATTGCTAATTCATGTGTCAGCATGAAGCATACATACCCAATCTCTTATACAACAGAAGTCCATCAGTTCCCTACAGTTAGTCATTCCACCAATAGAGACCAGCCAAAAAATTAAGGGAAAAAACTACCTCAAAAGAAAGCTAGAACTATCTGAGTGATGAGTACTAACCTGTGAACGTGTTGATCAATTCTGCAACAGAACAGATAATAGTAGAACATGAAGGTCAGATGACATTGTCCAAGCGGCTCAAAAGAAAAAAACTATCCAATCCATTGGACAATTGACATAAAATGCAATGGAATTTAATAAGTATCAACATGAAATATGTTTTACTCGCTCTGGATGAGACAAGAAATCCTCTGGATCACTGGTGTCACGACTTACAAACAGCCCAATCAGAATATATAACCAGCACTATTTGCACCCATCTATCTTTTCGGCAACTCCACATCTTCGCATAGAGTATAAAAGGTCTCGCCTTTATGAAGTTTTAAGCATATATCGCCACTTGAGTATCACATATACCATCCTTTTCTATTTTTAATTAGACCTCCACCTACTACAGAATTCTAAGGTCGATGCACAAAAATCACATGAAAAGCTTGCAAAGGTGTCACCAATCTCCTTTATCCTTCAGTTTCCATAATAAAAAAACAGAAGTTGCTGACATGACCGGAAAAGCTAAACACAATCGCATTCAATCCATTGTAAAGTGTCTAGGCAAAATCTTCTCGAGACTCGGAAACTTAAGACACAAACAACAGGGTGAATTGCTAAATCATGCGAACACCACCAAATCAGCTCCACCCGTTACGCGAAACATCAATCATGTCAACCGAGGAGAGCGATAGATCGACATCGCACAAGAAAGCAAGCCAGCCAGGTGATCGACAGAAACGAAAAGGCAACAGGAGGAAACCAAGGGGAACGGGGAAGCGAATATACCGTCGCCGAGAGAGAGGAGCGGCTGGGAAGAGCAATCGCAGCGGCAGGGAGGGCAGGAGACGGAGGAGCCGCGGCGGCGGACGGAGGCCAGGGCCTCGGTCACGTGCCAGTGCAGCGGTGGCCCGACTATGTAACCCAATATGGACACGGCCATCACCGTGATGAACGACTTCAGCGCTCTCTGCTGTCGCCTATTCATCTCTCTCCTCTCTCTCTCGCGGGATGTATGTCGGTGTGATTTGAGCCGGAGCGTCGGCGACGGCGACGGCGACGGCGGCGGCGGCGGTGGCGGCGGCGAACGATGAGCGATCGATTGTTCTCAGGAACCGCGAAGGAGGAGGAGGACGAGGAGGAGAGGACAGAGAGAGAGAGGGAGAGGGAGAGGGAGATAAGGGGGGTTGTTTCCCTCCTAAATGCAAGGACAGTTCCAGGAGGAAGTCTACACTTGCTAGCATTAAGGTTGCATAAAAAGATAGAAAAAAAAAAGAGCAAAAGAAAATCAAAATTTTATTTTTTGTAGGAAATTTAGTAAATTTAATTGAGTGAATTTGTAATGGATCGTTTCTTAAATAATTAAGAGTAGAGTCTAATTTTTTTCTTTTTGATTAAGATAGAGTAGTGGTTATTTTTAATTTGCGATGTAAGCAAAGGATCGAATAAATCATATAATTAATGTAACAAGAAAATGTGGTCATATTAGTCAATCATTGAGTTAGAGTTAAGTAAGTTAATGCTCGAGTTAATGATCAAGTTAATTTCATGAATAGAGAATTATTTTCGATTCAAATAGTTTCTAGGTGCAGGTCATTTCGGGTTTTCCCTTCTTCAAAATGGGTAGGTTCTTGGCTCGGGTAAATTTCGAATATCAAGAAGAATTTTGGTTTGGATGACATGGGTCACGAGCCTATTCTATTGTTTGATAACATGGATGGGGTTTTCAAATTGGGAGATGATTGAAAAATGCTTTCTCTAATTTATTCCTTTTTTCTCAAGTTTAAACTCAATATGAGATAAGATATCTATATAATTTCTCTTTATATGTAATCTGAAATTTAAATCCAATAAGAGATAAAAAAAAAACTGACATATTATAAATCATTAAGGTGAAAGCTTATCTTGATATTCTTTCTCTTTACCCATTTACTGACATTTAATCTCAAAATAAATAGAATACAGAAATTGGGATGTGATAGAGTATAATTGAAAATGCTTTCATTAAGTTATCTTTTTTCTTCAATTTTGAATTCAATAAGAGATAAAATCTGCATATAATTTTTCTTGATTCATTTTCCTGATAATAAAATAGAGATAGAGACTGTTCAATAATAGATTATTAAGCTAAAAACTTATTGGTCAAACGTGCACCACATGACTAATAGAGGTGTCGCGACTTCACCCTCAAGAACAAGTTGGACCACTTAGAGATTTGGCTAATGGATTATTAAGCCTAAATTTAGTTTGGACTTTCCCAATTTCATACCAATTCGCAACCTAAGGTTTAAGTCCTTAATATGTTAATAATTTTCAATTATGAGTCGCTACTAATATATTTTTGGTGGATTGATTAAAAACCTAAACAAAATAACGTGAGAATTACTTTACTCCTACAAACCAGAGACTATGGATCAGGAACTTAATTACGTTAGATTTCTTTACCGCCCTTTCAATACACTTTCTTTGTTATTTGAAAAAAAATGATTTGTAGGCAGTTTGTATGGATTTTAATTTACTCCTGAACACGCAATGTGATCATACAAGTGCACAACCATTATCTAAGTAAAGCAATAAATTATGAGCACAATGAGGAGACACTTATCTCAAAGGAATGAAAGCTTTGTGATATTAGCTTAAAAATCACATCGATGATCTTAAATATGATTTCTAATTAACACACAATCATTGAAATATTTTTTAAGGTTTTCCCCATGAGGCCTAAAACTATGTGCGTACACAAATGTCTAACTAAAATGATGTGCCAAAATGATATAATTCTACGTGACAATGACATTTTTTTAATGTTTTCTTTTCTTTTTTTAATGAAAATTCGAAATAAAAAAATAACATATATTTAAACATGCAATTTTAATTAAGGAAATGGAATAAAATTTAATCTAGAGCAATATTTTTGGATTTAAAAAAATTCGGAATAAGAAATTACCTTAAATATGCAATATTATCTAAAAGGAATATACTCTAGTTTATTGTCTAATTTTTTTGATTTTTTTAGAATAAAAAAAATTCAAATCAAGCAAATGTAGAAAGAAATCACATCCACATTGAGCACCACACCAAATGATATCATCCATGTCTATTTAATATAGAAATAAATTGACGAATAGTATTTTGGGTATGAGATCAGATTAGTCAATTTTTAAAAAAATTACGAATCATATCTCGAGCATGAGATCGAATTGACAATTTTTTTTCATACTATTACGAGTCATATTTCGAGTATGAAAGCAAACTAACAATCACGTTATGAAATTAGAAAAATTTTCTAATTTAAAAGATTACTCGATATTATGATATATCGTGAATTTCATCATATGCATCAATGATATTTTAAATAAGGAAACAAAATATAAAATTAGACAAGATTTTTTATCTAATTCAAATATCTACCTTCAAATTTGGCAACTCGTGAACGATAGATCAGCGCAGTTCCCGGTGGAATAGATGAACAATGATTGTGGTAGCCCACAAGAGGAGATAGTAGCGAGTTAATACTCGGTCTTTTCGTTGGACCAAGTAATCTCCACTGAGAATTTGAAGTCACGATCTTTCTCTGTCTTCAATCCCACTTGTGTTTCTTTCTCTTCTAGCACGATGGCTCGGATGGTGGATGGTAAACGTGTGACCGGTTTTCACTGCTTTGACCAAAAGCCAAAACAGTCACGATTTTTTGGAGATGTTCTTGTTGATGATGAGTTGGAAGGCTGGAGACTTCTAGCATGATGGCTCGGATGGTGGGTGATAAACGTGTGACCGGCGATTGGTGGTGCTCGTAGTGGGCAGCCGTCTTGAGGAGAAAATATTGGGTGAGTTTAACACTAGATGATGCAGCAAACCACTCAGCTATGGACATATGTCAATCCAGATTCACACTGTCTCCCTCCTCTCTCTATGTGTCAGATCCGGGCCCACAGAAGCACCATAGACCCTCTCTCTCCTCTCGTTTCAATGCTCTGTTCCTTGCGGAGGAAAAAAATGTTAAAAATCAATCTGCTTGAGGGGTGATGGCGGGGCTCGGGGAGGCGACGGTGGCATTGGCATCGGCAAGTAGGGGTGCTTCGTGGAGAAAAGAGAGAGCAGAGTGAAGGTCGCAAAAAGTAGGGGGCTCATGAAGAGTGAGGGAAAAACGCGACGGCGGCACTCAGGAAGGCAACGGAAGAGATGGCAAAGGTGGAGGCAGGGGCATCGACTCGTGGTTTGCTCTCAAAGACGCACTTCTTCGCGGAGGAGAGAGAGCAAAGTGATTTTTTTTCCTCCATAGCTTCTCTGCGGAAGAGAGAGAGGAGCGTTGAAGACGGGGAGAGAGGATAGCGAGGGTCTGTTGCTGATGTAGGCTTGGATCTGACACAAAGAGAGGAGGGATACAGCGTGGACCAGAATGGACATGTGTCCATAGCTGAGTGTTTTGCTGCACCATAGTGGAGTGTTAAACTCACTCAATATTTTCTTCCATCTGATAGGCCCTCCCTCTGATGAGAAAGTTTTCTCTTTTATTTGACCGAATGCCCCCTCTTCTGACTTTTCAATATGTAAGAGGGAAAGGACGAACTCTTGCTTTTCTCTCTGAACAGCCACCCTTTACCTCTCTCTCTTCTCCTTGCGCTCTCTCGTTGCGAAGGAGAGCCCCTTCTCTTTTTCCAGTATTTCGTGGTTGTCTATGAAATTACATGGCTCCACACGTGAGAGGACTATATTATTAAATGAAAGATGATAAATTTATATATTTCTTATTTAACTCTTGCCCAAAGAATACGTATCTTATGTGTAATATTTTTTCAATATTTCATCCGACACATTCTTTTCTGTTAAGAAATATATTTCACGGTGTATATATTGCATGAATATAAAAATATTGAAAGAATAATGCGAATTTTCTCAGGAATATTCTCATAAACTAACCCGTTACTCATTAACGGGTATAGCCAAATTTTCTCTCACTGTAAGCTTAGTCCAACTTGTTAAATTAAAGCTTAGAACCATCAATTGGAACCCATCCGTCACCGGTTTAATGCAAATGCAATGATAATAAATGCTCCTAAAATTATATGTTATGTAATTTAATTCTAATATTTTTATTTAGGAATTAAAATTAATCCCTAAATTTTTGTGCATTAAATTACTAATGATCAATCAAAATTTAGATGTCAAGAGACAAAATAAAGTGTTACGTGGCAAGCACTCTTAATTTTGCCTTAATTTATATATGATAAATTGAATCTCCCATTGTTTTCTTTAGAAGTTTAAATGTTTAGACATATGTGGGGACCTATTATGAATCTTAATAGCAACTCTAGAGTTGAAGAAACTATGTAGCTGGGTAAAATTATAGTGATAAATGCATCAACGATACTAAAGCTAGTCAAGAAAACACAATTCAGTCTTAAAATTTGATTAATTTGTGCAATCAAGCCTTCGTCCAACTAGAATGATGGAAAATGCGGATGTGATCATTACATTAATAAAGAGTGCGTGCAATGATAAGCAAAACAGCTCTATTTTCCTCCTAATTTAATGAAAATTAGATTTAAAATTTAAAAAAGAAGAAGCATGAAAAGCTATAAAATAAAAAAATTTGATCGAGCTCAAGGGTTGAAGGGGTGGCATGAGCGCCTAGTGCTTCGCCAGCGAGGGTTGGCAACTGCCCTGCCAAGTATCCCTTCTCTCTCTCTCTCTCTCTGCTGCTTTTTTAGTTTAGTTGTTTCCCTTTACTTTTAATTTTTTATCCTTTTTTTTCTATTAATCTCTCATTTTTATCGCTTTTTTTTAAACAAAATTTTCAAGCTATTTTTGATGTGAAGCCTAGTTGGCACCACAACAGTGCTACGTATAATCCTAAAACAATAATAATAATAATAAAAAGAATCGTCAGCATTTTTCATTAATGTTGGAAAATATATAAACTCACTTGCATAAAGTACTTGCAAGCAGTTAACAAGTTCAAGGGAACCTCACTTGCATTCTTGGATACTTATTCTTTGTGTTAATCGCATTTCTTGAGACAATATAATGTTGAGACAATACAATGTTGGGATAATACATTGTAAGTTCTAAAATTTGTAACTGAGATTTGAAGACGATCAAGTATTGTTGAAAACACTTACCCTAATTTCTCCTCTCTTTTCTCAAGTTTAAGCTCCAAAAGAGATTAAATCATCATATAATTTTTATTTATTTAATGAAATTTAAATCCAATAAGATATAGAAACAAACAAATGACAAATTATCAAGCTAAAAACCCATTAATCAAATGTGCGCCACTTGGCAAACATAGAGCCAAAGGGAAGTGCCATATGTCAATATCTGTGAAGAACATCCTCTTGGTTTTGGCTTTAACAACACATGGTGCATAGAAATACGCGGAAACCGAATTCTAAATCTTTAACAGCAACTATGTAGTTGATAAGATGTTAAGTATCGTAAGGTAAATATATTGAAAATCTTAAAATTTATTATAAAAATGCAATTCAATTCTAATTTTTAATTTGTGCTAGGGATAAGCATGATTTCATGGTAGAATAGGAAAACAGAGAATCGATCCTATTTTAAGTTCTAGTGGAATTTGGTCTAGGCTCCAGTTCCATATGTTTTAGCACCTGTACTATGCGAATCAAATCCTAATTCTAGGCTAGCAATCGAATAGGACAAGAAATCAAAAAACTGGACCACCTACAGTATCAATGAGGGCCATGAGGTAGAGGCTAAACAAATGTGCTTTTGAGTTTGGTTTGCTTTTTGGTTATTGGTATCAATATTTTGGGGTCTCATTCTATTTCACCGCAAGAGATTGGTGAGCTATTGTATTCTACTATATGCCTTGACATCGACACGGCAATCTCTGGAAGAAAAGGTTGTGGATACTTATATTTCTAGACAAACCAGTTGCGATTCTTTGTTATAAAAAATTCATCCAAAGGAAAATCAGACCTAATTAGATTTTATAGATTTCTTTATTCATTTTTATTTATTTAATGAATGATTTACTGCAATGCCTAATGTTAATACATATATGATTTGATATAATATATATGTAAGTAGTTAAGAACCACTTTGGCTTGGAGAGGACATTTAGTGCATGTCACATGCTTTTACTGATCTTAAGTGTATATTATGTGTGTTTATGATAGCCATCCCAAGCATATTGGAGACTATTGGATTTGCTCAACTAAAAATGAAACAAAAACAAAAGGAAATTAGCCAGTTTCTACCTAAAAGTAGTGACAGGGTAAGTTTTAGGATATGTAAGGCAGGTTCCAAATTCCAAAAACTAGGAAACTAGTTTTGGCCATTAAACTTTAGCTAGAATATAGATTGACCATAAAACCTATCAGCCCTACTTTGTTCAATCGAGAGCTGAAATTTGTTTAATCTATGCAATCAAGTACTTTGATAACTCCATTTAATTTGAGTAAAGGAAAATACCTAGGTGACTTTTTTATTATTTTCTCTTACTCACATTGCCATTATGTTATTGAGGAGTGCACGATCAAAACAATGTCATTTTTCTCATAATTTGTGTTGAATCGAGTGCAAGAGTTAAGGGCGACAACTCCTACTTCACAGGCAAGCGAATCCAATCGAGAATCCCTCCTCCTCGCCTTTTTTTATCCTTTTCTTTCTTTTATATTTCAGGCCTTCTTTTTTATAAAATTTTGAAGCTTTTTTTCCAATGTGATACCTAGGGCTCTGTGTAATATCGAAATATTAAACATGCCATGTCAATATTTTCCAATTAAGCAAATTATAGAGAGCTAACCATAAGTCTCGATCTCATCAATTTGATAAATTTTAAAACTTGATTGCACAAATCAATAGTTTTAGAGTTGAATTGCACTTTTGTAACAAATTTCAAAACTTCCAATATACTTATCTGATGTTATATTATCTTAAGTAATGAAGTCAACTTAATGGAAATATATCGAAAAGGGCAAGGGAGCTTCACTTGAACTTGTTAACTACTTGCAAACGCTCAATAGATCATGCTTACATTAAAATAGAAGGGGCATTGTGCAAATGGATACCTAACTTAATCCGAGAAGATGAAGCCGACGTATTATATAACTCATTGCAATGCCTCTCTTTGTCCTTAGTCTTCCAAAATACTATCAAATCAGTAAGTTATTTTATCCCAAAACGACCAATCAACAAACATTCTTGCAGACACGTAACCACCAAATCCATCGAAATACTAAATTTGTCACACTTCACAAACGTCAAAAACCCTTAAAATTGGAAATATATGGATACACAATTTCTTGTCTGTAGGTGAATTCTTGAATCTTGCAAAGTCAAGTTTGCCGGAGCTCGTGCACCCACGTTCATGCGAAGACCCCAAAATCCTAGCCTTTCACCAGTCAACTTCCCCCCAAGAAATCCTGAGCCTCTCCAACGTGTGAGCCACCTAGATTTCTATTCTCCTACAACATATAAGAACTCCAATTTCTCTTGGTTTTCTTTAGGTTCATTCCCTCGTACCAAAAAGCCTAATGGCCTACCTAGCTCCATTCCTAGTCCTCTCATGCCTCCTAACCCTTCCCCTCCCATCTTTACAAGCCTACTACTACTCCAGTACTCCGTATTACTCCAGCAAGAAGTCGATGAATGTCATTGACTCGTGCTGGCGGTCGAACCCTAATTGGGCGGGGAACAGGCGGGCCTTGGCTGATTGTGCCGTCGGTTTTGGTAGTGATGCGATTGGGGGGAAGTACGGGTCCATCTATGTGGTAACTAGCCCGATGGATGACCCCGTGAATCCGAAGCCGGGGACACTCCGGTATGGCGCGATACAAGCTAAGCCGCTTTGGATCACCTTTGCCAGGGATATGAAGATCACTCTCAAGAATGAGCTGATGGTGAACAGTTACAAGACCATTGATGGGAGGGGGGTCAAGGTAGAGATAGCGAATGGGCCATGCATCACGCTGCAATACGTGAGCCATGTGATTATACATGGGATAAGCATCCATGATTGCAAGCCCGGGAAATCGGGCATCGTGAGGGACTCTCCCACGCATGCTGGCCACCGGCAAGGGTCCGACGGAGACGCCATCAGTGTCTTCGCATCTTCGCACATCTGGATCGATCACTGCTTTCTAGCTCGTTGCACTGACGGCCTCGTTGACGTGATCCATGCTTCCACGGCGGTCACCATCTCTAACAACTATTTTCAGCAGCATGATAAGGTATTGGCATTAATTCAGTACAGTAAGCACATACTTCTAAATCTTCATGCATTGACCATGATTAGCAATCGCTGAACTTTCGATCATACATATAACAACCGCAGGTGATGTTGCTCGGACACAATGACAAATACACAGCTGATAAAGTTATGAGAGTGACGGTGGTCTTTAACCGGTTCGGTTTGGGTTTGATCGAGAGGATGCCAAGGTAGGAGGCAACTTCTATATGGTTGATAAAGATTAGATATGTAGATATAGATATAGATGTAGATTGACATATACATTACGAACGAAATAGATTCTAATATGACTATGAAAACAACATATGATGTTGCAGGGTTAGATTTGGGTATGCCCATGTAGCCAACAACCAATACGATGAGTGGCAGATGTATGCTATTGGTGGCAGTGCCAATCCCACCATTTTCAGCGAGGGCAACTACTTCCTGGCCTCCAACAATCCTGTTTCCAAGCAGGTAGGTCCAGGATGACATCTCGTTCATCAATGTCCCATTTTGATCACGACAAGTCCGTTCGAATTTCCCATTTGCTTGTCTGCAAAGTTCAGTATCTCCTTCTTACCATTGATTATACAAGATGATGGGGACTATACTAATTTCATCGAATTCAACGTACGGTGATGCAGGTCACCAAGAGAGAGACCAAGAGTGGCGACTGGAAGAGTTGGAAATGGAGGTCGTCGAGAGATTTGTTTGAGAATGGCGCGTACTTTGTGCAATCCGGCTACGGTTCTTGTGCCCCACAATACTCCGGATCTCAGTCATTCGCCGTGGCCGATGGTTCTAATGTTCCCGCGTTGACTTCTAAAGCTGGTCCTCTCTCGTGCACCGTAGGCAAAGCATGTTGAGGGTTTTTGACCTAATTCGTGTCTTGATTTTGTAATTGATTGACATGTTTTTGGGTCCTTGGCTTTGTATCTCTTTTGAATCCCCAAGGGCTGTCTAAAGGCTTCTTGGGATTGATCAGTTATATTATCAAAACATAATTTTATGCACGGGGGTGCTAATGGTGATGTACATTTTGGGCAACAGACCATGTTGATTGTAGAGAGAGGAAATGTCGAAAAGACTTCCCAAGTTCAACTTATGATGCGACTTCCATGTTTGATTATGCCTTTTGTTGCTAAATAGAAAAACGCAATGGAAAGTAGTCGGGTGCTTCCAAAGTTGGCACCACCCGATTTAAAAAATGAGTCGATCATATCAAAATGAATATTTTTAACAACGAAATATGAATTGATTGCATGGATGAGTTGAGTGGCTTATAACCCGTCTTACAATTTTTAAGATTGACCATTTTAGAACTGGCAATTGGGCTCTATAAACTCTTAGTTCATCTTGTATACTTGAGCAAATTAAGGCTGATAAGCCCAATTACACTCTTGTTTTGTCTAATCTTCACTTTACTGAAAATGAGGTAAGTACATCGTAAAAGGTTAAAAAAGAAACCTTGATTTCAACTCCGCCCTCTCGGCCTAGATGGTCTCTTAGGTCTTTAGAGACCATTTCACCCCAACCCATCTTATCAAATGTTGGCCACTTGAACAACAGGGGAGACTCCACCCCTCCCCCTTTCTCTCTGTCTGTCTGTGTGAAATGCAAGCAAGCATGCATTCATGCGTATAATCCCATATATTACGTGCTGTCGAGATACAAAATGACATTATTAGATATCGGGTACTCTGGTTAGAGTATACCCCTCGAAGCACCACGAACCGACCATCTAATAACCCAGAAAGACGAGCACAGTGAGCCCTTTGGACAGTTCCCGAGGCATTATCCGACGCTCAAATCAAGCTTATACCAAATGATAATTAGCTTGTAAGATAAGTTCTTAATGACAGTAAGCATGATAACAATCAAGCTTGGCTCTTTTAGCACGAGCCCACCCCCATTTTTAGATGCCAAGTCTTACATTTGATATCTGAAAACTCTAGTTTGCTTCTAGTTCTGTCAGTCTATTCCTAGAGTTCATTCAATTCCAAATTAGTTTTGAATCCTATTGACTATGTCAATCCAAAGTAGAGAAACTCTAGCGTGTTTGCTCATCTTCTCATTTGATTGGGCCATGATCTTGGGTTGCGGCCCACTCAACAATGGGCTCAAACTAATAAGATGATTTGATAAAATGGAGATTAATCTAGGTGTTTTCTCTGTGTGCAATGATTGAAAAAGTTTCATGATGGGAGACAAAACAAGGGCTTTTCACACAACAATAACAAGAATATTCCGGACATAGAAGTTGTTTAGGGCTAATTCCAAAAAAAAAAAACCTAAACTTTAGGTACAGTTTCAAATTTGTCTTAAACATTTTGAAGTATGACTCCATCCTACCGATAGGGTAATGGAATCAAATTGATTCTGACTTCAAACATTGGACTCCTATTGTAATTAAGGGGGTCATGGAAAGAACCGGTTCAAAATCACGATCAATTCCCTTTTCGAATCCTACCGCAGTTGCACGAGCTCTTTTTTGTCTAAAACAAAACTCCAAACTTTAGGTTAAGTTCCAAATCTGTCTAAATTTTTTTTTTTGTCTTAGAAAAAATCCTAAACTCTAAGTCAAGTCTCAAATCTGCCTCGAATTTTGTTCTGTTTTGTTTAAAAAAATTTTAATACCATGAAAATCCCCAAATTGGTACACATGTGACAAATTTACTTCAAACTAATTAATTTACGACGAAAAATCCCAAGCTAATATAGTTATGATAAATTTAACTTAAACTAATTTTTTAATCATGAAAAACCCTAAATAGGTACACTTGTAACAAATTTACTTCAAACTAATTTTTTGATCACAAAAAATCCAAACCGATACACTTATGACAAATTTACTCTCCGTTAGTTTCTGTTAAATTTTATTGTCAAATTGCTGAATTAGATGATACGTGGTAGTTGATGAGTGTACTAATTTGAGATTTCACCCTCCATTTGAATAAAAAAATACCAACTTTTAATCTATTTTCAAATCTACCCCATGGTCCAATCCCAACTTAACATGGCATTTCCATATTAATAATAAATACACATCAGCAAGGTGATATGGAAAATTGTTTTCAAAATAAAACCATGCTAGGATATAAAAAATTAGGGACTACTAATTGCAAATTTTGGACAGAAGGCTAATGGGGGCAAATTTAGGATTAGAGTAAAAATTGATGATTTTCTTTTCAATAAAAAAATTTGGGTTAATTTGGGATTGGACCTAAATTTTGAATTTTTTTTTCAGACAAAAGAAAAGTTCGGGGCATTTTTGGAATTAAACGTAAATTTTTGAGGGTTTTTCTAAGACAAAAAAAATTTGGGATAGATTTAGGATTAGACCTAAAATTTGGGATTTTTCCTATAACAAAAAAAGTTTAGGGCGACCATCCACTTGGGTGGCACTGCTGATTCGCGCTCTCTTCCTCTCGCAAAAAGTCGAGAGTTCGAATCCCAGCTTCGTCATAGAGTAACTTAACTAGTTTCATGTATGTGGTGTCTAGCACGTGTGGCCCCCAAGGTTTACTCCCCCGGCTGTCGGCGGGGTGCGGGGTTCCTTGGGTCATCAAAAAAAAAAAAAAGTTCAGGGCAAATTTAGGATTGAATCTAAAATTTGGGATTTTTTGTGGAATTGTTCCATATTGTTTATGTATGAAGATGTAAGATATCGAACCCTTTTAAGACCCTATGTTTCTACTCTGAGGGATTAGCCAAGTTAATTAAGACCAAAGACTAATCTGAATGTAAATTCCAAGCTTCAAGGTAGACGACTTTCCCGGGCTGATCTTTAGAGCTCTCTTGACTCTATAACTTCCCAATAGCGGCTGCTAGTGCTAGAGATCGCCGTGATAATATGAAATCAGTCGGGTATTTCTCTCTATATTCTTTTTTCTTCCTCCTTCTATAGTTAGGGGAGACTCACTCGTCTTTATCCTTATGCTAAATGCAAGTAACGCGAGAGCTTTTCACTAAACCAGTTGAAGATTACGTTCCTAATCAAACAAGCACATCAAACCCGCAACAGAACCCAGAAAAAGGCAATAGGAAACAAAGAGGATTAGGACGTGAACGTAACTTGGACGCCTTCGGTCGCCGAGAGAAAACGACATGGATTCGGGACCCGGTACCTCATATGTCGCAAGCGAAGCGACGTTGATAGGTCGACACGACAGGAGTGGGAGGGGAATGTCGCGTGACGAGGTGACCAAAGCGTGGCGTTTGGAGAGGAATGAAGTGCACGCCTCGCATGCTTCGCTGCCACGGAAGCCCTCCGTCACGAGCTGCCGGAACCAACCAAGTCCGAACAGGAGCTTTCGCGTCGCTTTCCTGCCCGGGAGGTCGTGAAAGGGACTTGGATTCCTTCACGCAAACAAAAGGGCAGATTCTCCGGACATAAGTCAGCATGATTTTCTTGATTATGTCACCATAATTATCCTGATGCACGAGTTAAACTTAGAGTAGATGATGAAGAAACATAGATTAGGGATGGGGAATTCGATTTGTATTTTCCATGTTATATCATTGTGTTGTGTTGGACCGAGTTCTAATTTAAGATATATTTGTAAGTTGTGGAATGCCTCAAATATGACATCTCTATTGAAGAAATTATAAAATAATATAACCCGTTTACACTACTTAAGTTAAGAAGGATACTTTCATGCAAGCATGTAATGGTTGAGATAGGTGATGGCTTGATTGCATCATGTGCTGATTTTGACATAACAAGTGGTGATCTAACTCAAATGAATAGTGGTTGGACCGCCTCTTAAGACAAACTGGAATTGGACTATTGAGGAGTAGTAATAGCATCGCTCTCTTCGGGGGATTTATGCCAAGGGACAACCAGCTACTCACAATCGACACGTCCTGTTGTCAAATGACGTCTTCTCCCATTGCCAAAGAATCACGACGATCATCGATATAAATCAAAGTTGACTAAATCCGTTATAATCAATATATATCGGATAGATGTCCATTATATATGGCTACGACATTCAGTTTTAGATTAAATGAAGCTCCAAGAAATTCCTGCAGAAATTAATGGGGGTATAAAGACGCTTTTGCATGCCTTAGCTTCTCCCGACTCCTCTCAAGTCACGAAAACGGGCGGAGTGGAGAGCGGGGTCCCAGATCCGACGGTTAAAACCGTGTCTGTCACCTAATCGCACGGCCCATATCAAAAGATGAAAAGGCCAATCCTGCCATCAACGGCTGAGATCGAATTATCGCCAAGTGCTTTTTTAATCCATGAATAACGCAGCGAAAGAGGAAATGGCGGTGGGAGGACGAGCAGAGTGCCAAAAGCAAAAAGCGCACTCATGTTCCGCACCATGAGTAGTAACGCACAAAAGATCGTGCGTATTGTAATGCGGAAGAAAGGGTTCATGCAAACATGATTCATGCGTACATCATAAAGGGAATCGAAACGATGATGCATGCCACTTTTGAAGCTTCAATTTTTCTATCTTTTTAACTTTAAAAAAGATCGAAGTCTTATTGACAAGTGTCTCGAGATATTTAGTAATTGTTATATTTCATCTTTCAATACATTACGACATTATCATGATAGGCTACAAACCCATTTTTTAATTTATATACGATTTATATTTAATAAATGAGTCATAAATAGATTTAAATATGATATGTGTGTTTAATGGGTCATAGATGGGTTTATAATTTACTTAATTCCAATCTATCTTTATGATTCTTTTCATTGCTCCCGTACTCACTTAATTTTACGCTTATTCACTTCATACTCTCAACTCAATTTGAGTATGAATTTTCCTAAACGAAGTTAAATATAGAAGTATTTTAATAATATAAATTGGGTCAGGTATAAATTAGATCAGATATGTGTCACTAGATTTGCATTGTATGGAAAATAGGTCAAAACGAATTAAGTTGGTTTATTTAGGTCGGACCCTTTTTACCCAATCCGACCTACTTATTTGACAATTGTAATTATCACTAAAATTTCAGCTTCCAAATACTTTTCTGTGAAATGAAGAGTTTTAGATCCTCTACTAAAAGAGCGAATGATAACTACAGTTTTTTTAGTCTGTGATAACTATAGTTCAGAATCTTCCTTTTAAGGGTATTTGAGAGGTAAAAGAGTGGAGATAGATGACCATGTTGGTCATTGATTTGCATATAGAAGAACTACTGGAGTTTGCCCCAATGATCACTCTTCTCACATGAGAAGAGGAAGGTGAAGCATTTGAATCCTCACATTCTAAGGGAAGGTTGGAGTGGGGACGATTTAGTTTTAAGAGTAAATTTCGATTCTCATTCTTATAAGAAGGTAGGGCAAAAGTTTGAGCATTATAGTATAAGTAGAGTAAGATTGATCTTAAAAAACAAAGAATTGTGTATAAAAGAGCCAATGTCTATGATTAATCACTTCCAAAATTAGATAAAAAGGTTTCTTCTATCTTAAATTAGAAAAGGGATGGATTGAGGAGGACTATCACGATTACTTCCTTCGGGTGATATTGCAATAATCACATATCGATTATAGAATGTCTAATTTAAGACATATCTACTGCACACCCATGATAACAATATCCAAGTTTGACAAGCTTATCCTAAACCTATTGACGTTAGAATTCAAAGAAAAATCTTTCCATATGATATATAGTAAATGCCCAACCCGCAAGTTGGCAAGATGTTTGCTAATGATATGATTCAAATTTGGGACCTCATGGGAGACATGTATGGAATTCGTCAAAAATAAAATAATCAGTTTTTCCCTATGACACTATTATAGTTTTTCATAATATTAGTAGGCCAAACGAGATCTATGTGTTTATAAATGTTATTGTTATCCCAAATGAATACTTACCTTCTTTTTCTTTTTTTTAATTCCATCATTTTATCCCACTCGTGACCTAACCAAATGCCACTTTTTGCCATTTATCAAATGAAAATTCACATATTGGATAATTTTGGTTAGTACAAAAGTAATCTTAACTCTCGAGGAATTAATAAACTTTGGTTAGGACAAAGGTTATCTTAACTCTCGAGGATTTAATAAAGATTATCTTTAACTCTCGAGGATTTAATAAAATTTGGTTAGGACAAAGGGTACCTTCGCTAAAAAGTATGAATTTCCTTTTTAAGGGTTTTTGAGAGGTAAAAGAGTGGAGAAAGATGACCGTGTTGCTCTTTGAATTGCACATAGAAAAGCCAATGCCTACGATTAATCAGTTCCAAAATCAGACAAAAGGTTTCTTCTATCTTAAGTTAAAGAAGGATTGAGGAGGACGGTCATCCTTGGGGCAATACTGCAATAATCAGATATGGGTCATAGGATGTCTAATTTAAGACATATCTACTCAGCACACCTGTGACAGAAAGATTCAAGTTTGCTGAGCTTATCGTAGAACTATTGACGTGTCAGAACTTGAATTTTTTTCAAATGATATAGTAAATGCCTAACTTTCAAATTGGCAAGAGATTTGCTAATGGCATGATCCGAATTTGGGACTGCATGGAAGACATGCTGGGGATTTGTCAAAAATAAAATAATCAGTTTTGCCATATGACACTATTATAATTTTTACACAATATTAGTAGGTTAAACAAATGGAGATCTATACATTTATATACGTTATTGTCAGACCAAATGAATTGTTACTCTCTTCTTTTCAATCTGTTATTTTATCCCCCTCATTACCTAACCAAATTCCTCTTTTTTTGCCATGATCAGAAGGGAATTCATGTATTGTATAAATTTGGTTAGTACAAAGGTCATCTTTATTCTCGAGGTTTTAATAAAGTGTTGATTTTTTTATATAGCATTCCATTCAATTGATGTGTTTAAACTCTCATCATTTCTAACTAAAGTTTCTATTCCAACACATATTGCAAGATTTTTTTTTTTAAAATTAAAATGGAATGGGGAGTAGGGATCGCGTTTCATTGAAGTGATCTTCTATCATGTTGATTTTTCCTTTTTAATTTGAAAAGTGAAAAAAAGTATAGTTTCAATTTATTCATGCGGAATCTAAATGATATATGGTGGCATGATTTTTTCAGATTATAGTTAAAAATTTTCTTTTTATCTTTTCATTTTGAATTGGAAAGCACGTGGTGAACTTCTTTTTTCTCATGATAATTTTCTAGCCAAACAACAATCCTGACTAATCAACTAGATAAAAGATTTATGATATAAAAGAAAATCTATCTCTCAATTTGAACTTTTGTCTTTTAATTATTACCACATCTTTCTCCTTTTGAATTGTGCATATTATGCTTTTCACTTTTTGCTCGGTAAGAAAGTCATATCATCCCTATTCGATAGTTTTTGGAAATTTCATCTCATCTACATTCAATCACTTATGATATTTCATCATGACTTTTATAGTAGATTAGCATTTCTTTTTATGATGTTACACTGTATTTTATGCTAAAGATGAACATTTCTAATTTGGGTTTCTATATCATAGTAACAATACAATAATGTAATAAATCAAGAGTCATTTTGCAGTTTAGCATTATCTATATGAGGGTCTCATGAATGATTGTTAAAACATACCTTAACCAATAAAATAATATTTTTGTAGTATATTTTTTTTCCATATATGGGTAAATAGTTTTATTGTCAACTCGATATGTCAAGATTATCAAGATTAAAAATTATTACAGGTACCAAATTGTGAGTGGTTGATTTAATTACACTTTCTTGTGATCAAGATAAAATTGTCAAAAGACATTCGATGAATTTGCTATTTGGTTACCGACCAAGAAAAAGAAAAAGAAATTGCTATTTGGTTGGACAGATGATTTGATTTTCTTAAATAAAATTGGATTTTTCATGTTAATGCATTCCTCCGTGGCGATATTCATCATAGTTAAGAAAACCGCCTGAGCTGGGCCCGGTGGGGCCGAGGTCGTGACAGGTAGTTTCTCTCTCTCTCTCTCCCTCCCACGTTAAAAACCCCTCCCTTCTTCGAAATTCTGCCACCCTTTCTCCTCCCTTTCTCTGCCTTACTGATGGGTTTCGCCTTTCTGGTGAGCGATGCTTCATCTATGCCGACGACCCTCTGGTTTTCTTCTGACGTTACGAATGATCGTGGGCTCGACGCATTGCTGTTTCTGTTGTTTCGGATGCTCACGACGAGCTTGCTAAGTTTGGCATTTTTGTTGTTAACTGCTGTTCTTCTGCTCTGGGCGTTTCTGGGTGATCGAGCTGCTTAGACTTTGTTTACGTAGCTCGTGTTGTTTCTTTCTTCTTCTTTTTTGCGTTTTTTTTTTTTTTTTGGTACGGTTCGGTTAATCTGGATGAGGTTTTACGATGGGAATATCGGTTTTAGCTGTAGCCTCCTTGTGCTGTTTCTGGAGGAGTAATTTGATTATCTTGTTCTTGATTTCCAATACCAGAAGGCTTCAACTTTCATATGTTAATCCGACCACTTGATTTTCTTCTCCATGAATGTCTTTTGTTGGAGAGAAAAGTCCGCTTGGTTTTAAGTTGATCAATGAAACAGGGAGGCTGTATTCATTTTGTTCCGCTTTAGTTGTAATCTTCTTGTTTTTAAATGATAATATGGCTGAGAAAACCTTAGAGAAGCATGAGAATAATGTCATTCTCATTATCAATGTAAATTTTGTGTTTGATCATGTTTGTGTGAAGAGTATGCTTTACAGGCATAGTGCACATATTTCTGTATGAGATCATGCCCATCTGCAGTTACAGTGTTGACATGAATTGTTGTTTCCTGTGTTAGTAGTAACTTTTTCAACAATGTGATAAAATAACCCTTGATTGCATCTTCCTAGGTCGTCATGAGAACTGGTTTCAAGGCATTTGTATCCTTTCTGCTCGTTTCATTGCTATTGTCCTCCCTGGTTTCCTCTGTGCCAGAGGATGGGCTACTGAGGGTGGGACTTAAGAAGTTTAAACCAGATCCGAACAACAGGGTGGCTGCAAGGCTTGAATCCCAGGGTGGTTGGTCACTTAGGTCGTCAATTAGGCCATATCATCTGAATGGTTTGCAAGGAGATGCTCAGCAAGCTGATATAGTTGGTTTGAAGAATTACTTGGATGCTCAGTACTATGGAGAGATTAGTATTGGCACTCCCCCTCAGAAGTTCACTGTAATATTTGACACAGGGAGTTCCAACTTGTGGGTGCCTTCATCGAAATGCTATTTATCGGTGAGGATTTTACCTATTGCTGGAATTTTTTGGCCCACTGGACATACAAAGCCTGATTGTAATGGTGTTTTTGTTGCAGGTGGCTTGTTTTTTCCATTCCAAGTACCAATCCAGCCAATCAAGCACATACAAGAGGAATGGTCTGTTTACATTGCTCATAGGCAGCAATTCTCGTCATGCATTTAAACTTTTTCCTCTGAGCATATACTTAATGATTTCAGTTTAACAGAAGCGTCACTCCTTTTCTTTCACTAGTCAAGCAAATGAAGTTCCTCAAAATTTCTTTTGCTGGTTCTTTGTGTCTCCCTATTCAGGCAAACCTGCTTCTATTCAATATGGTACTGGAGCTATTTCTGGTTTCTTTAGCAATGACAATGTCCAAGTTGGCGACTTAGTCATTAAGGATCAGGTACATTAATGTTTGTTTAGAATTCGTTTGAATTGATAGTACAATTGAAGTATCTTTTGCTCAAGACCTAAGATTTTTTCTAGGAATTTATTGAGGCCACCAGCGAGCCTGGTATCACATTCATGGCGGCTAAGTTTGATGGAATACTTGGTCTTGGATTCCAAGAGATCTCAGTTGGAGATGCTGTTCCTCTATGGTATGGTTAACCCTTTGAAAGTTTGTCCTGCTTTCAAATTACTAGTATATCATCCTTGGTTAAGATCAGAGGCTTGCAAATTTGCAGGTACAACATGGTGGAACAAGGGCTGGTTAAGGAACCAGTATTTTCATTTTGGCTCAACAGCAATCCTGAGGAGGAAGAAGGGGGCGAACTCGTGTTTGGTGGGGTGGATCCGAAGCACTTCAAGGGCAAGCACACTTATGTTCCTGTGACGCAGAAGGGATATTGGCAGGTTGGTTGCCAAAAATTGCCCTTTAGCGTGCCTCCTTATGCATATTTTTAGTTGTTTTTCTCAATTTTTTCCTTGCTATTTTCGTTTACAGTTTGCTATGGGGGATGTTCTTATTGGTGGCAAACCAACTGGTATGTCCTCTTGAATCTTAATTTGTATTGGAACACGGCAGAAGTGTACAATTTTAGAATAACTTATTCTTGCTGTTCTTGTTCTTGAAAAAGACATGGAACCGCATGTAAGGGGAAAATACCAAAAACCATCCTCACATTTGTTCCATTACCGCTTACTCTCCTCTTCTTTTGAAAATACATATTTGCATCTTGAGTTTTATCTTTGGAGACCACTTTTCTTTCTCACATCAATTATCCTTTGGCTTTATTTGCAAGAACACCTTTCCTTTTCAAAAATGTCCCTGCCCAAATACTATATCGACCACATACCAAATTCCCCAAAACCAAAGTCCTAACCACCCAAACCTTTAGTTTGGCAACCTCCACTGGCTTTTGCCAAATTCTCCAGCCATCCATTGTTGCCAAGCTAGCCATCGCCCATCGCTGTGTCAGTGCAATTACCTCAGCCATCCTCTCTCTCTCTCTCTCTGTGGGAGGCTTGGGATTTCTAAAGAGGGGCAATTTGATCTTTCTGGCTGTGGTGTTTTTGCCTTAGGATGGAAGTGATATTATTAAAAGTAGAGATGGAAAAGTAGAAATGGGGTGAAATGGGAGAATGGATTTTGGTAATTTTGCGCATTCATTTTATGGTGATTTTTATTTGACTCAAGCATACTGCTGCAGGATACTGTGGTGGTGGATGTGCTGCAATTGCTGATTCAGGAACGTCTTTGCTGGCTGGTCCTACGGTATGTGCCAATGATCATTTCATACTCTCTGGATGATCGTTCATATAAATGTAAAACAATGTTCCTGCACAAATGTTTCGAATCTTGCTTTACTTGTTTGGTATATGTGGATCTCTAGGCGTTCCTTTTAGTAAGGTCATGCATGATAGGGAAGCGAGATTCAGGACATTTTAGTTTCTGTGACAAGCACAGTGTCAAGTATCAATTCATGACATCTCTCCCTCTCCCTCTTCCCTCTCAGACTGTGATTACTATGATAAACCAAGCTATTGGAGCCTCTGGAGTTGCTAGTCAAGAGTGCAAGGCAGTTGTTGCACAGTATGGGCAGACAATTATAGATTTGCTTTTGGTGGAGGTAATTATTTGTTCTTGACAATGTAAATATTAATATTAGGAAGATGCGATATGTTTTGCGATTTAGCTTTACAGTGCCACAATATTGTGCAACATATTCTGCTGTCAATCTATTCAAAGAAATTTATCCTGTAGCAATTGTTTAGCTTTCTACAATGTTCTAATGGTAAGGCCTTAATATTGCATGCAACAGGCTTCACCGAAGAAGATCTGCTCTCAGGTTGGGCTGTGCACTTTTGATGGGAATCGTGGAGTTAGGTCAGGCTCTAACCTCGAATCTTTTCTGGCATTTTTGATTTTCAGAAATGGCATTGTTAGACATCTAATACTTTTCTCATACCATGTTTCCATTTTCACTAGTTTTACTCTTATCTATCATTCACAATGTTACTTGCAGTAGGGGTATCGAGAGTGTGGTGGATGAAAGCGAGGGCAGGTCCTCTGGCTTCATGCGTGATGCAATGTGCTCGGCATGTGAAATGGCAGTTGTTTGGACGCACAGTCAGCTGCAGCAGAATCAGACCCAGGAGCGTGTTCTGAACTACGTCGATGAGGTAATCTTTCATATGGTGTTGTGCTTTATAGTCATTCCTTATATGTCTCACCCAAATTTGTCATGTTTTCAGCTCTGTGATCGGATTCCTAGCCCAATGGGAGAATCTGCTGTGGACTGTGGAAAGCTTTCCTCCATGCCCAAGGTTTCATTCACCATAGGTGGCAAAGTTTTCGACCTCAGCCCAAATGAGGTGTGACTTCAAATTTCTCACATCTTAAGAATTGGCAATGCACCCCTTCAAGTAAAAACTTGTTCGATAAGATTTCTTTATGTTTCATCATCAGCTGAGAGATATCAATAGGATGATGGTAGTTAGTTTTAATTCATAATCTCTCAGAAAAGGCAACCTGAGCCTGAAGATTTTGCTGGTGTAGTGCTCTGAGGTTTACAGATAGATTGGTTTGCATATGGATGGCTTGGGGTATCAGTCAATAACTTGCTCTCCATCTGTTTTATCTTGACAACCAGTACATACTTAAAGTCGGAGAGGGACCTAGCGCTCAGTGCATCAGTGGCTTCACTGGTCTTGATGTTCCTCCACCTCGTGGACCTCTCTGGTATTACATTTAACACTTTCAAGTTTCTAAGTTTCTATTTTTCCGCCGGAAGCTGCAATTTTTGGTCATAAAATTCGATTTCCGACTTGTTTGTGATGATGTTTCTCTACATTCTTCTCATTCTCGTACCCTCATGATATAGGATTATGGGGGATGTCTTCATGCGCCGTTATCACACCATGTTCGACTATGGAAATCTCAGAGTTGGATTTGCAGAGTCAGCATAGAGGATCGTTCCTTTGCGGTTCCTCCATGTTGTCAATATATATGTTTAGCTACTTCATTCTGTGTACGTTGAAAAGGACAGGTGGGGTTTAGCGGTGAAATTAGAGTCCTTTCCTCGCCTTTTGTGATTATGGACAACCGTTGTAAATGTTTATTGGGGTTGCTTTCTCATGTAGCATGCATTGCTCTTGATCTTTGGCCCTCTTTGACGAGACATCTCAAATGTACTCCGTGCCTGCATCTTAATCTGGTGGATTTCCAGCAGATTTAATAGAAACAGACTCGACAACATCGAGGGCTTGTATGGACCCTAGTCAGTGCATAGTGCGTAAGTTCAGCGAGTGTGAATATATACATTTCTTTCTTCAGACTCTAGCTGCTTGTCTATGTCAAAATCGATCAAACCATAATATATTGCGGACATGAAAGGAGATAGAATATCTGAGACGGTGAAACTTTTTAAGTGTTCCGCTACACTGCCATTGGACTTGCATCGATCAATTAGAAGAGATACCGAAAGTGCGGTGGTTTGAACAGAGAATTAGAGACTTTGAGACGAGGAAGATGGTTTTGTTACCTCTCAAATCAACTTCCTGGTTAGAAATTGAACTTCAAATGGTCAAAATAGCTTGCTTGCAAATTCTTCGATGGCCTCCCCATCACTTGACAAGGATCTGCCCAAGTCCTCAAGTTCTGACAAACTTCTTCCTAGCTGTAGAGCCACCTTCAATCTTAATATGTCCCCATTCTCTCTTTTCTCAGCATCTCTTTCATTAAGATTAGACTCTATGTTCTCTTCCATGAGCTTGAAGAAACCAGCGTTGTTCCTGTACATCTCAAACACCATCCCAACTTGCCCTCCATGTCCTGCTGTGTTCACAATGCATGCCAATGCTCCACACACCATCCCCATCACACTACCCCACGAACAGTGAGGAAATCCCACCATTAGAGACCCAAAAGCAGCAAGTATCGTTAACACAGGACCTGAAATTGCCAATACCTTGTTCATTTTCAAGGCCTTTTTGCTCAATCTTAAGTAATCTGCCAAGTCCTTCCTCTTCAACACTCCCACAATGTCTCTCATTCCATCTTCCAACTTTTTGCTCCATCCATTCCCAGTCTTTTTGCCTTCTAGCCCAAGCCCTTCAGCCTGTTGCCAGCTTCTTTGTGGCCACCAAACAGCAGGTTCTATCTTCTTCGGGAACTTTTCGAGCATTTTTCCTATTAGAGGGAGTGGGTACGCCTTGTCCAATGCCAAGACTTTCTCCATTGCTTCATCCACGTCTATGATGCTCGGATTGCCAATAGAGAGCTTTGTGCAGACCTGATCTCGGAGTTGCTTGAATAGCCTAGCGGCATTTCTCTGTTCTTCAGCCAGTTGGGATGGTTGGATAACGTTCACCACCACCAGCATCATTGTCGCTGCTAAATATAGTACTGTTGAGGTGACTTTGAACGCCAGGGGTAGTGCTTGATCATTTGATGCAGTACTGACGGTGGCCATGCCCACAACAATAGCAGCCGCAAGCATCATCATGTTGATGGAGATCAGGAAGAGAGAGTTCCAGTTATCTCTTTGCTCTCCAATGTTCTTATGCATCTCCACTCTGTCACCAAGGGCCTCTACTATTGCATAAAGCTTGGCAAGGACAAGAGGGTCACAAGTATTCATTACCACTTCGCATTCACTTAAATTGACCGATTCCTCGGCAGAACCAGGGCTCAGGAGACCGGGACCAAAGAGAGGTGTGGCATCAGCTGCGGCCTGTGTAATTTTTCGCCTGCATAACTGCAACGGCAAAGCCAATGGATCATATGAAGCTTGAAGGCTCAACATGCTTCTTCGTTCAAGTAATGTCTAAATTGGGGTTACTTGCGAAAGGTTAGTTGACTTAGGATCAGTGTCACAATCAAGAAGTCAGCTCATTGCATTTGTAGCCAAGTGGAAAGGTTGAGAGAGATTAGATGGCTTGTGGTCTGGTAATTGGAACTTGGAAAAGACTGCTGCTATATATTTTCGAGTCCATTGGGTTCCTTTCTCTGACTTTCAACAGCCAATAAGGACAGAACCTGGAAAGAGAGAGATCTCTGGACAAACGCTTCCTTTTCATGAGATCTTACATCGGCACTTCGATTATTGCGGAAGTCTTGTCTCTACATGCGTAGTTTATGAACAGCCTACCGGCAAAGAACACAAATGTCAAGGTCAATCTTAGAAACACAAACAATACATAACGATAGAAGAACGTGGTCATATTTAATAGATGTATTCATGGCCAAGTGACCTAAATACTCATCGCAACTGCCTAATCCGACTATTATTTGATTGTGATTGAATAACATGTCAAGAAGTATCGAGTGACATGTTTTCATGATATTACCAACAAACATTGTACTTACATTTCCTAAATATGGTGTCATTTTCGTTATGCTATTTCAAGGAGGATCACAAATGATCTGTAAGTAATATTGCGTTCTTTGTTTGTAACAGTTTTGGCAAATTGACAAGCATGAGTTAATTCTGATACACATGCTTGGGGCTGGACATTCATTTAGTAGGACAAGAACACGTTCCTTGATTTACATGTTTCATTTCGTAGCTGTCTGCCTGCCACTATCACATGCACGACAAGCATAACGACCAGCAGCAGGGCATGGAGATACACTAATTGGACAAACAGAAGATCTATAAATTTATGAAATCTTACTGCCCAGCTCACACGTATGCTGGCTTTAAAGAATTATTTACTTACATCACATAACTCAAAACACCTGGTCAAACCAGTTATCCCCAACTAAATTATTTCATGTTTCATTTGCAAAGCGTAGATCCCACATAAAAATAGCATATATAGATGCCATCGGTTTGCAATGGTTTTAAGGAGTGCTGATCATGGTACATCTAAACATTTTCCGATACAAGTCTTCACTATCAGAACATCGACAGTTGTCTCCGTTTATGAGCCTTTAGTAAGTGCCATAGATCTTGCCCGAAGATTCAAGAATATACCCCTGAAAAGCAAGAAGGAAGATCCACTCGCTCAAGGCTATTAAAATGCTTCTGATTATAAAGACTGGAAAAAAAAAAACAAAATGAGATAATACCAACAATTGAACAGAAAAGGCTAAAAAGCACATACCAGCCACATGCGATAACACTGGCAAAGATGACACGGAACTGCAGAGGAACATACAGATGGTTCACCCACCCCACAACCGGCCAAAACTGCAGTTGAACAAAAGTGAAAAAGATTCACAATTAACCCCTCAATGATGCCACATTTTTCCATTTGTACACATCAGAGTGAAGGGCATACCGTCCAAGATGCATACTGCACAGAGGGATAATCCTTCTTGATCTTACTTTTCACGTGCATCCACGGTCTTCCTGCATTTCAAATTTGCAGTCAAGAAAGAGCAGCAGATAACATCTGATAAACAATACTCAGGCAGAAAAGATTGATGCGAGTTACCCAATAGTAAAGAGTGAGAAGATGAGATTCACTGCTTTGTACAGTTGTTTTAAATGGTAACTATTTCTTTTTAGGAAAATGCCACCAAAAACCCCAAATTATGTCACTTTGGATAATTTTACCTAAAAATTTTTTCATAACATCAAAAACCTCAAACTATGCCACTTGGGCAATTTTACCATAAACTTTTTTTTATGCCACAAAAAACCCCAAACTATGCCACTTAGACAATTTTACCTTGAAATTTGTTTTGTGCTACAAAAAAATCCTAAACTATGCTACTTGGGACACATTTATCCCAAACTCTTTAACTAAAGGGCACTTTTATCTTTTTACTTTCTTTTTTTTTTCTGCCTCTTCTGCCGCCCATGGCAAAGGGAAGAGGAAGAAAGAAAAAAAAAAGTAAAAAAGTAAAAAGTAAAAAGATGAAAATGCCCTTTAGTTAAAGAGTTTGAGATAAATGTGTCACAAGTGACATAGTTTAAGATTTTTTGTGGCACAAGAAAAAGTTTAAGATACAATTGTCCCAAGTAGCATAGTTTGAGGTTTTTGTTGACACAAGAAAAAATTTATGATAAAATTGTCCTAAGTGGCATGGTTTGGGGTTTTTGATGGCATGAAAAGAAATTCAAAGTAAAATTATCTCAAGTGGCATAGTTTGGAGTTTTTGATAGCATTTTCCCTTTCTTTTTTCTTTTTATTAATCCACTCTAAATTAAGGTGGAAGAATTCACTGACAGAGTAAGGGTTAAGGAAACAGTCGTAAAAGATGTGGTACAAGGTGGGAAGATCAAAAGTTCTGATCCTACACTCTGTCTCAAGCTTTTGAAATTTCTAATCACTTCGAATTGAAAATAAATTAATTAAGAAGGAATTGCTCTTGGCTGCAACTTTGAAACAATGGTATAGAATAGTCCCAAGGTTTGCGCCTTGGAAGGAAGGTTGTAAACAATCTCCCTAGGCCGAAGCTCCATAAAGTGTGGATGTCACACAAGCAGTTACCATTGCTAACTTACCTTCAATTACTAATCCATAGTAAATCATGAATAGTAAATTGTTCCAAGGAGAAGATGTCAATTGTTCCAACACCACCTGTAAAATCCAAATGAAACTTATAGCATGCTCTGAGAATTCTCTCTAATTTTTAAGAGAGATCAAGTGATGAAATGAAACAATGAAGCTGGCATATATAAATTTCAGGGTTGTATTTTCCTCTATTCCTAGTTGGAGGAAACTTCCTACAACCATGCCTTGATTGGTGTGTTTCTAGTAATGGGCATCACTGTCATGCAAACTCAACTGAATATATATATATATAGGTGATGTCCATGTTTGTAAGCCACAGAGTAGAAGACTGGTTGGAGAAACAAGCATAAAGGAAAACATGGCCCTACAAATTAAGCAACTCCTCAAATGCAGATGACTACTAATTTTTCCTAGGACATTAAACATCACAGTTTATCTAATACCTAAAGCAAACATAAAAATAATCGAAAGCATGTATGAATTCAACAACTCAAAAAAGCAGTGGATTGAAGTGCAGGTGATTTGACTGTACTGTGCACATAGAAGGAGAACGAGAAGTATACCTTCTTGGCCACTGTTTTTGTATCCTTCCTTCCCTTGAAAATCTTATCAAGTGCTATATGCAGGAAATGCCCAAAGGGACCAAGATAAGCAAACCCAAAAAGCTGCAATTGACCGAATCTTAATCTCAAAAAGTATCATATTAAGAGAAACCATTACATGAATAGAAACTACAAACAATCGACCAAAACAGATCTTCAAGTAATCTCAGTTTTTGCCCCATGGGACATCTCTTGCAAAAAAAATACAGTTACATGACACATCCTGGTGCAGTCAGGAATCAACTTGATTGACAGAAATTTCTAGCCAGCTAAATTTCCAAGCGACTTGTCCTGGGTATAGTCTTTTTGGTAATCTGAAATTTTATAAGGATTATTATTGTGCTGGAAAAATCAACTTCTAAAAGGTTGCTTGACACTCTCAGACCAGCAGTAATCAATCTAGAGCTAAATCCTGGAAAATGAATACTTTAAGCTGTTTCTGCTAATAGGATCTCTTGAAGCACTACAGATGGTCCCGTCAAGACAGAAGTTTGCACTATTTTTTAAATCAATCTGGTAACTTATATTTTCTGAGCCACAAAAGACCTGATCTGATCTTACATGGTTAAAGTCCTTTGACATAAGGTGAAACTCCTAATATTTTCTCACATCTAAGCCACATTCACCAAAAAGTAGCAATGTTTTGCCTTTCATGCAATCACTGTAACTATTAGAACTAGAGGTTAAGAGGACAGTTACTAAACCCCCTCACTTCTATCCCATACTTCCCATAAGATTATCATGCCTTAAACTTAATACCGTCCACAAACACTCATGCTACACCCTTATGAGCAAAATTTTTCAGTTGGATGCCACATGCATCATTCGTTTGATTGATCAAAGAGAATAATGATGTCAATCTCAAATTACTGTTCTATTATTCAAGGTAACACTGTTTTATGCAAATTGTAAATAAAAAGGGAAAGAACTATTTTGCCATTAGAGATCTTAAAAAAAAATTTATTGTCAATTGTGGACTATATGAAACACTCACAGTCCATTGCCATCCATATACTAAAGCTAAATGCCATCCACTGTTATATCACACCAAGAGCTGAAACATATATCTTTAGCCCCAGTAAACAATTTACAATATACATTCACAGAGACATACACATACATAAATTCATTTACATTATACAACTAATTGGTATGTCTATTCAATTTAGCCTAAAAAAAAAATGCTGCAACACAATTGCATGAACTAAGCAAATTTTAGTTGATACATTTCACTAAGTAATGCTTCCATGCAAAGGTGGCTATCCAGCTTAGCCAATCTTCAATCATGCATATTTCTGAGTCAACAGCTGCTTTCCCATTCAATTCTGTTTAGGACAATCTCTAAACTACATATGCACAACAGATGCAGTAGCAGCATAATCTTACTAGGCAAGAGGGACTCAATCTTGGCTTTGCTCACTTGACCTCAGAAGAATATTCTAATACCAGTAATACAAAAGGGGTGGGGGGAAAAATTGAAGAACATAAGAGATTTCAGAACATAGATAATCAAGACATCTCCTTTAACACTCCAGTGATTCCTGTACATGAAAATGTTTATCATATTGATTTCCACAATGAATATGACTTCTCTGATTCATAAATTGATCGAAATTGGATGCATAACTAATTTCCTTGTACGGGCGAACAACAGTACCAGTACAATGACGTGAGAAGATAAATGAGGTTTACCACTTTGAGAAGAAGCCTTTTAAGTTGAAGCTTCTGTATGCCAGTCAGCTTCTGTGCTGCTATGTCACTTATTGCTGACAGCACTCCTGCAGTGATCGCCTGCACATGGCAATTAAATAGCACCATGGGTTGAGCATTTATTGCACAAATGAATCATCAGGACTTCGCATTTACTCTTAAAACTCGGAAGTTTCATCCAGCCCCATTTCATCATAACTAAAAGCTCAGCAGAATCACGTAATTCATGAATCTCCAAGGCAAAGCTCTGAAACTTCCACTCGAATGAGGATTTCAACTAAGTTGGTAACACAACCAAAACCCTTGAGAAGGCAATCCAACAATTAAATCAGACTCAATAACATGCATTCCAACTTGAAAGGTCAACAAGAACAGTGGACTAGAGAGAGCGAGAGAGGAGAGATGGATGTTAGACCTTAGTTCTCAAAGGGTGTTGTTGAAGCTGCAACAGGTACTGCTGCAATCCCTTCTTTGCAAGAGAACCCATGATTTTGCTTGTTCTAATTTCTTTGAATTCCTCAAAAATCGAGGCCTGCAGCTACCAAGAGAGTCTCCGCGCCCGTACTGTTCTTTGAGCTCTATACCTTCCTTCCCTGTCCCTCCTGCCTTAAAATATCTGGCAATATAAAGAACGTGCACGCTTTATGTCACTGTCAGCGGACCCAACGCAAAACCAGGCCGAGGGTTTTGTCCCGATCCTGGTTTTCACTAAGCCGGCGGATTACCCTATAAATTGGAGCAGAATCCTAGTGGGCTAGATTGAGACCAAACAGCATATCCTCGTCCAGGCAAAGATTGATTTGCTATGAAACGACCCGTCCGTGCCTGCGATCGGGCTAAAAATCTGTTCTTTTGTTTGTTTTGCGTGTCTTTCTCTAACGCGTACGGTGAAAATGTATGGCATGGGTTGGAGTCCTCACCTCCCCAACCTCGTAAGATTATCCTAAGTGATAATGATTGAAGCATAATTATTTCAGGTTCATATAACCTTTTTTTTATTGGGTTATATTGAAGATTTTAAAGTATTCATTTATTATAATTCATACATTGCCTCATCATGTATTAACAAACTTAATCCCGGCGGTATCATTAGAGAAAAAAGTTTTCGTGACACAATCTAACATTAATTCAAACTTCAATTAACTTCTTTGATGTCATTTTGAGTTTGAAGGGATGTTTAGAATATTATAGTAGAGACAATTACGACATTACTATTGATTATCCATATCAATTAAGATTGCACGAATATTTCATTTGATTATGCATATTTTGATTGATATATGTTATTTTAAGAAGTTGTTTCATAAAACTTATAAATAAGTTGATGTAATCTTCATAACAATATGTCAAAATATATACAAATTCCCCAATTTCTCTTTTATGCATTCTTCCATTTAACTCTACTGATTCTGAAAAGATTGTTTGTTGACCCCATTTGAAGATGTAGTAGCCCTTGATGGTGGTTTCTATGCATGTGTTTTCCTCATTTATTTTCATTTGATTTATCGATGAGGCATTGCATCAATCGAGTACTGACTCTCATCACGCCATCTTCAATTGATAGAGTTAAGAAATGGCATCCAATAAAGTTGATTTGATAAGCATATCTAGTAAATTAACTTATAGCAAAGCATTGAAGACCAAATTACAAATTAAATGATCAAAATTGAACTTAATGTCCCCCCTACAAAAACAAACTCATGTAGGAAAAGGCATTGAGTAATTTCTACAGTATAAATAGGGGAAAATAAAGTAAATGGCCTTGAATTTTGATTGATTGTGCAATATAGTTCTTGAATTTTCAATTTGTTCAATGTGATTCATGAATTTTTGCTCAATCAGCAATATCGTCATTGTTCATATGTGGTTTCTAAATTTTTAGTATATATTCAAACCAATATATAAAAATGTTCAATATTGTCCATAAACTTAAATTAACGGAATGATAACATTGGATAATTTCATATAGTATAGAGACTAGTTTGAACATTTATTAAAAATTTATGAACCATATTAAATAGATTAAAAGTTCATGAATCACATTATATATAATGACAAAATTTAAGGACCATTTTTGTCATTATCTCCTATAAATAACTCCTTAGGTTTTTTACGTGAAGTAGGTGGTAGTGGACCCCCTAGAGCTGTGGATGGAGACATGTTTGGTGGATGGATCTGCGTTTTTTTAGCTCTTAGGAGATTCGAGTCGGTTGGTACACTTTGTATAAATCTTTTTAATTAGCTGACTTAGTTTGTGTCCCCATGTGATATTATCAAAGCTCTTGGCATTGTGATAAATAAGTGAACAAAGAAATACACGGTGTTACTGCGGGCATGGAGTTGACATGGTACCGAAACAAGATATTTCAAAAATCCCATTTTATATTTTAGGGGAGCAAGTGCAAAGCTTGCAAAATTCATGAACTGATTAAATCTAGATCTTTAACTTATAAATGTGACATTGATTCAGAGCAGTTTGTATGTAATTGGTGGGACTTGAACATGTAAATGCTAGTTCCTGAGTTAGAAATTTCTTGACAATTCCAATAAGAGGTTGGAAAATGCCCTTTAATTTTTGATTTTCCACATATTGCTCTCTCCTTATATCTCTTAGATTTCCTAAATTTC
Source organism: Corymbia citriodora subsp. variegata (assembly GCA_014858505.1). Classification (NCBI taxonomy): domain Eukaryota; kingdom Viridiplantae; phylum Streptophyta; class Magnoliopsida; order Myrtales; family Myrtaceae; genus Corymbia; species Corymbia citriodora. Next base: position 10,815,371 of record CM026413.1, read on the forward strand.
TGTAACACGCCCATGTCATAGTTACATGCTTGAGACCTTTCATTAACTTTTAACCATCATGAGCGATGGGATTTCGGTCGTAATTATAAGGCATAAGCTGCGGTGTTACTAAGTATTTGAAGTTATAGAACTCGTGTGATTGCAGGCTCAATTTTGACATACCATTCCACGTAAGAAAGGACTCTGTACCCACTAGATATAGGGTTAAGGAACAAGAGACATGGTCATACGACCGTACCCATGTGTTAGCGGTCTCATGGGGTTACTTCTCTTTTGGTTTCGATGGACAGCAGGATCAGGAGCTTGCCTTTGACTGTAGAATCTTTCCACGAGAGCGAGCAACACTCGGTCTATGTCAATAACCTACAAAACTGGTTCTTGAACTAATCTTACCGTTCAAACCCTAAGGGAGTGAAGTTTAATCTAGGCAAAGCAACGCGGGGAAAACAGTATCAGAAACGATGATAACATACATGATAACTTATTATGCATTAACATTTGATAGGCTGACTCAAGCATGCTGTCTATGATCAGCTAATGCATGAGCCATGACCTGCAATGACATCCATCTATAAGCAACATCCTTGATTACGGAGGACCATTTACTCGATTGGGGTTTGTACATTCGATATGCCTTGAGACGCTTTACAAACGTTGCTTATTTCATTCGCATCCTCTCTCATATCTCTATTCCGATGAAACAACATGTAAGACATTATCGTGCAATGAACCAGGAGGATGAATTCTATAGATTATCCAAATCATCGATACTATGCAGTTATTTTAAGTTACTGTTTATGTCTGTGGTTCTATCGTTGAATCGCAAAGTCTGAACATGGGCTGGCATCGAAACTTGAAAGTATAATTAACCCCATGAACGGGTCAGGCCCCTAGGGCTGAGTCAACTCATTCAACATTTTCAAACCTTGACCCCTTCTGTCTTCCTGTCCCTCTCCACCTACTGTTCGTTTTCCTATATATAGACATCGAATATAATTGATCAATCTGCACCTGCACTCCTACATAATCCAGTTCAAGTCATCACAACTTCTTTCCAACACATCACCCAAACAACACAGCCAGAAAAGCCAAGAGAAGAGAAGGAAAAAAAGCTCCCTCAAATGGCTTCTCTAGCTTCCACTCTCTCACTCTCTTCTTCTAATCCTTGTTCTTTGAAGAGAATAAGTGCTGCCATTCGATTCTCGAGGCCTCAAAAACTCCGTTCATCAGTTCCGAACCCAACTAAAATCACTCTCGCAACAGCCAACCAACTGAATACACTCGATGCGACACGGGTTGAGGCAAATGATACCGGTGACAAAATAGTAAACAATAAAGCACTGCATGGCCCATGCAAAAGTAGTGCCTCAGCTTATGCTGATCATTCATCTTTTGCAAGTATTCATCTTCACGCACTTTTGGGGTCCATATCCGACAGGATAGAGATGCACAACAACCTCTGCGAGCAGCGAAACAACTGGAACCACCTCTTTCTCAGCTCCATCAACATGACAACCTTAACTGCCACGGTGATCTCTGGGCTTTCCGTGATTATCTCTGCCTCTGGAGGACCCACGACTTCATCTTCAAGTTCGGCGCTTTTGGCTTTGAAATTGTGTTCTACTTTGTTGTTCTCTGCGGCGACGGGGATGCTGCTTGTGGTGAACAAGATCCAGCCCTCGCAGCTGGCCGAAGAGCAGCGCAACTCTGTAAGATTGTTCAAGCAACTATACAGCGAGGTCGAGTCAAGGCTCGATGTTCATGGTGATTCAGTAACAGAGGCTGACGTGGAGGAAATAGTGGAAAAGATCTTAGCTCTTGATAAAGCTTACCCTCTTTCCTTGCTCGGATCGATGCTCGAGAAATTTCCTGGGAAATTCGAGCCAGCCATTTGGTGGCCTGCCTCAAGTGATGGGGATGATAATCAAGAAAAGGAGAGGGATTCTTCGTGCGTGGAAAGAGAAAAGGTAGATGATTTTCCGAAAAATGCAGAAGAGGCAAATAATGGGTGGAGCGAGGAATTGGAAATGGAAATGAGAGCTGTTCTTCAAGTGTTGAAAAGTAAAGATTTCGAGGACTACATGAGGCTGGGGAATCTGGGTTTGAAGATCAACAAGGCTTTGGCCATCTCAGGGCCTTTACTAACCGGGATCGCGGCCTTTGGCTCGGCGTTCGTGGGGTCCACGGGCGGACCATGGGCGGCGGTGGCAGCTGTCTCCGGCGGCGCGCTGGCCGGGGTGGTCAACAGTCTCGAGCACGGTGCTCAAGTGGGTATGGTGGTGGAAATGTACAGAAACTGTGCAGGGTTCTTCAGGCTATTGGAGGAATCCATCGAATCCACACTGTTGGAGAGAGAGGTGCAAAGGAGGGAAAACGGGGAGATGTTCAGATTGAAGGTGGCTCTCAAGTTGGGGAGAAGCTTGTCCCAGCTCAGAGATTTAGCAAGAAAATCAGCTTCCTCGAGAGATCATGGGACCGATGTGGATGAATTTGCGAGCAAGCTTTTCTGATAACGTTTGAGCTTCTTCTTCTTCTTTTTCTTTTTTTTAAAGTTTAGCTAATGATCTCTAATGTCATTCTTTAGTTCTTTGTTTCTGTTTTCCTCAGACATAGTACATGAGAAGTTGTCATGTTAGATAGCAGCTAATCTCGTGTTATATTACTGTGAATTGTTGTAATAAGACTGAAGTACAAATTTAAATTTGATCTTCCATTTGTTCCAGCCTACCATATCCCGTTGGTGATGCTTGAAAGTTAAAGCAAAATCAGCACTTATCTGCAAAAGATATGGGATGATGACATTACTAATCCATGAATCTTGGTCATGCCCTATAATATTCAATTCATTCGATCGGGTCCTTAAACTATTTTAATGTGTACAACCACGTTACTTGGTGGTGATAAAAATTTGTGGAGATGAACACCAGTTAGGTAATATTAATGTCGGTGGAGAAGTGTAAAGTACATACTTGGATTCGAACACAGAAATATTCACTCGAAACTAAGAAAAAAATTGCAATTCCTTTCATGCTTTCATTTCATTCTAAACAGTTTGGTCTTTGCTCAATCACTTCAAATATACATTTTCCTCTGTTTAACCCTCTTTCTACATGTTGATTTTAGAAATTCACATATGCCATTTCATATTGGATGAAAATTCATAAACTTGTAGAGATATTATCCCTTTTGAATTGAGAAAAGTGATTTTCAACATATTAAAAATTATAGGATGCGTTTGTTTCACGAAAATCGTACTATTTTTAAAAAATGTTTTCCAGTAAATCATTTTCCATGATTTAGTTTTCTTGTGTTTGATGATATGTGATTGAAAATGTTTTCAAGAGTTTGGATCATATTTGAAAAATAATTGAAAAAAACAGAGATAACCTAATAAAAAGAGAAAGATCTAAAGACCTGATAAAGAGATAAAGTGTTTTCCCCTTCTCATGCATAGAAATTCATTTTCCTAAAATAATGCATAATATTTATGTTGATTGGAAAGTATTTTCTATTAACCAAATCGCTTTTGGAAAAACAAATAGCAGAAAGTCTGAAAAACAATTTCCAGGAAACTTCTTTCATTGAAACAAACACACCCATAATATTATTATACTAACTTCTCATGTTAAAAAGAGAATCTCATTGTTTGTGAGTCTCAATTCGGCATGCAGGAGAGACAAGAGTACGGTGAATGTGTCGGCATTTTAATAGATTAAGGAATGATTTGTTCGCGAGTTTCTTGTTCATATTATAAACTTAGGGCTTGACCATGATAAATCGGCTACCTAAAAGGGAGATCAACACAGTAACCGACTTCCATGACTCCCCATCTAAATATGAATTTCACGGAACAAGAAACCCCAAATCAACGATTTCCATGCCAGCCCAAAGCATGAGGACGCGCTTTTACTCACGAGTTTTGACAGGAGTTGTTCAAAAATAATGAAAACTGAGTTTTGACACCGCCCAAGGATTATAAAATTGACGGCCAATAACATATCATGGTCGCTGACTTGAGCCAAACGGCAGATTTGACGGGTGCTGCATGGTACGGAATTCAACAGCACATGTCTAGCGGTGCTTGCCCCAAGGACCAAGTAACAAATTTTAATAGCAGAAGAACCAATAATCCATCATCCATTGCTAATTCAGTGACTCACGAGACCAATTCAAAGTTGAATAAGTCATAATAGTTGCAGATAATAGTTGCAGTTAATTTGTCGATTTTTCCTGTTTTAATAGAATTTGATCAAGTAAAACCTCATCGGATAGAGTGTTCGGTAAATCCCAAATTACCGCGTTTTTCAGATGATTATAACCAAAAAAAAAAAAAAGGTATTAACTTTGGTTTTATCATAGTACAGATAAACCATACTCTGTTCAACATCCGACGTACAGCCCCTGCGTACGCTCAACGAACAAAGTGTAGACATCATTAAAATTCCACTGTCCGGTCATCTTGACCAACTCCAAAGGCATTGCTCCAACGAACAACTACCGTTGACTTAACTCGAGGAAGAGGTAAGAGACTTGCGCTGATTTCCCCGTGCCAACCGCTGAGTTCCTGCATTCCCAGGTCGACTCGCATCGTGCCGATGGGACCCTTGACCCATCTTAATACCGCCCCTCTTACACCCCCTCCATGCGCCTGAACCGAGCGTACTGAAAATACAACTCGTATGGGCAAAACCGGGGAAATCTTATACAGCAACGTGTTTTTTCTTTTTTTCTTTTTTCTTTTTTTTCTTTTAGTTGTATGCCTTGTTGGTAGTTTGTTTGTAAAACAAACTGAGAGGTGCCTTGTCCCACATTGAAAAAGATGTGAGTGCGCATGTGGACGAAATTTGGCACTAACCAATGATCATTCATTTTTATTTATTGAAAAAATTCGGATTTATTTTATAAAAATTAACCATAATGTTATATTGAAACAGTGCGACTGTTCGTGAAGAAGTTATGGTTATTTATTATTTATTATTTGTTATGAAATACATGCATGAATATTCATTATATTCATGTACTTATTATGGTACATTTGTATCATACATTTTAAGTACATATCCCTATCCGATGAATGTTCATCTCCCTATCCAATATATGTATTCTACGTTCTAAGTACATCTCCCTATTCGATGAATATTCATCTCCCTATCCAATACATGTATCCTACGTTCTAAGTACATCTCCCTATCTGATACAGAGCCTCAAAACTGCAGTTATGAGGTGAGGGCAACCCCGGAGGTTATCAAGCAGATCAGCGGGCTTCTCCCAAGCGATGTGGGACTCCCTTCCGCAGGGGCTTAACATACACCCGGATCCACCTTAACCTGGCTCTGATACCAACTAAGGATCTCAGCCTCAAAACTGCAGTTATGAGGTGAGGGCAACCCCGGAGGTTATCAAGAGAATCGTACAATCCCACCAGAAGCATGGCCATCTGCACAAGTCCCTGTTTCATGGGACCACCTTGAAGCTTGGGACTCCACCAGAAACCAGATCCAAGAAGCTCTCCGAATCTTCCGGCTGGACAATCCAGACTCTTCTCTCCCTTATGATCCGTGGGGAGGGCCACTCTCACAGGACCCTTGGGGAGACACCCCAAATTGCGCCCCTTTTCCCGGCTCCTTTTCCAATACTTTCGGTGCTAGCTCATCCCGTCCACCAGATCTGTCGGCAGAAGAAATCGAGAACCTCATCCGCGCTTTCAAAAGAGAAAAAGACGGAAGCTCTAGTCCAGATCCAGAAGATGCTTACTATCAAGAACAGTTGACTCGTCATAGCTCTGATGATTCGGACTATGACCACTACAATGCTAGAGACGGAAGAGACGTTTAAAAAAGCCATCCTGAAAACACTGTACACCGGTACTGTAGCACACTGTTCACTGTTCATTCAGTCTGTTTTTACTGTAGCAACAGGCGAAAAAACTACTGTTCATAGCCTGTCGCGGGATTTCTTTAGAACTCCCTACGCGTGTAGCCCTTAGGTGGCTAGGTTTGCTTAATTATGTCCTAGCATGGCCAGTCGGCCTGCTTTTGTCGTTTGTATCCTCCTTTGCCTATATAAGAGCAAGGAGTCTCCTTTGTAAAGATCATCGAGTGAAATAAGAAGTGTGTTGTGTACTCTACCTCCAACATGATCTTCTAAACACTCTCATCCTCTTCTAGTTCAGGACGATGGTTCTGAACAAACACTGTGATTGAGAAAAATCCTGGAGTATGCTCTGCACTTGCCCTTAGGGGATCCTGTGCATCAGAATTCTCGATATTTTAGAGTTTGCTGGCATCCAAATTTGCTACTTGGTGACTGACAGGCAGTCCCTATTGAGGCCAAGAGGGCCGTGTGAGGGATAGCATACTAGTCACAAGTCTGGAATTTGGATATCAGTACCCTTTATGGTATCAGAGCCATGGATTTGTTTGAATCACTTTAGTTTGGTTATTACCACGTTTTGTTACTAGAAGAGAACCTCCCATCCTATGGAAACTCCAGAATCATCTTCCCCTTCTCTCCCTATTTCTCTTACCTCTAATCTTTCTCTTCAACCTCCACCCGAACTTCGAAAGTCTTCATGTTCAAAGATAGACTATCTTTATGAGGTAGCCTACCTCACAGAAGATAGCAAGATCTCAGAAACCCAGCTCCCTATGATGAACCCATACACAGCTTTCGCAAAACCCCCTTCTTTTTCCCCACTGCGGTCTATTAAACACTTGATCAAACACACTCTACGTACCGTCAAAGAATATGTTCAATCTTCCCGTTTTGATCAACACCCTATCCAGGCAACTGAGCAAGAACAGTTTGTCACTCTCCAGATCCCACTAGAATTTCCATCCCAATGGATTCAACAAGGCTATACTCACCTCCATTTTGGAGCTATCCGACTTGCCCTGACCTTTCATGGCCGAAAAGGTTTACCAGTTACAGCAAGAATAGCCTTGTTAGATACCAGGTTTTTGAAGTACCAACAAGCTTGTGTTGGTACTATTCAAACAACGATGAATGCAGGCACTGTTTTTGTTACACTATTTCCGAATTTTAACATTGCTCTTGCAGATCCCAACCTGCTAACTGCTTTGAAGGTTCAGTTACAAATCACCGGAGCCCCACAAACTCCTGGATCCATCGCTGCTACCTTGCACTACCAAATGATTTACCGTGTTCAAAATCATGCCATTGACCTTAACATCCCAAACTCTGAAGATGCTCTTGTCATCTCGGTTGATCACGACCAAACCTCTTGCATCCATGTTCCACGACAGATCCCAAGAAATGAGCTTGTCAAGCTCCTCCCGGATAGTTGGGTCACCAACTATGAAAAACTCCATCAAAATTGTAAACCCATTCAGTCGAGTGAACCACAGTTCACTCCCAAAAAAGATGGTACTGTTACCATCACGTTCGGCAAAGCCAAAGAGGAACCTTCCTCTATTTTTTCCACTATCCTCCATTTTACACCTTGTCCCACTGATCCTGTCTCAAGCGAATCAGATGACAAACGCTTTGTCCACTCTTTTGGTCCTCAAGGACAACCCGTTTATCATTTCAAAGATCCTACTGGACATTGCTTTTGGGACCCAGATTGCTCTTGTCCATCATGTGTAAAACCTGATGATGAGGATGATAATCCTTCTGTCAAAAAGAAGAAACCGAAGAAAAATACCCTTTACCAAAGGTACATTGATGGAGATCCAACTGTTGGACCTCTTGGAGAAGATGGAGGCAGATACCAATTCATTGTTTCTTATGGACCATCCAACTTCACTCCGCCACCTGCACCTCCACCACCTTGTAAGCCAGTTCCCTCTTTTCAACCACCACCAGCTAAGCCCATGATTACTTCACCTTTCTATAAGCCAATCCAGAAATGGGTAAAAAAGAATCCTTCATGTCCCTTGAAATTACCCCGACCAAGCACCTGTGCACCTAAACCCGTTTCACCTCCTGTCCTACCCAGCATATGCATGTTCCATCCTGATGATTTTCCTCCACTTGAACACACAGAACCATCTGGAACCAGCACTTGCACCCGGAAATTTCCTCCTTTGGAAAAATTCTCTGATACCAACTAAGGATCTCAGCCTCAAAACTGCAGTTATGAGGTGAGGGCAACCCCGGAGGTTATCAAGCAGATCAGCGGGCTTCTCCCAAGCGATGTGGGACTCCCTTCCGCAGGGGCTTAACATACACCCTATAAATAGGAGCACAAATAGTGAGAAATAATAGACTTTCCGCTCCTGACTTTTTCTCTACTATCTCTGGTGTCATCTGCTTTCTCTACTTAATCTTTCTCTATTCCCTCTATTATATTCTTGCGACGCGATATTTTACAACACGTTATCAGCACGAAGATCTACCAACTGAGTAAGTAATTTTGCAAGGTAGGTGTTTTCCTTTGTTTCATCTTCTTCTATCAACTCTTCATTTTTCCTCCATAGATTTAAACCAATTTCAATTATAAAAGTATCATTCTACTCCTGAAGTGGCGGTGGATATTTGGAAATCCTTCTAATTAATTTAAGAATTTTTGTTTTGCAAAAATTATGACAAATATTAAAAAGCCCAAATTTCACATCCCGGAAGTGAGTGGAAATAATTATTTATTTTGGTGCCTAAACATGGAAATACACCTCCAAGGGCAATTTCAAATATAAAAGCATATTTCTGCTCCTGAAGTGGCGGTAGATATTTGGAAATCCTTCTAATTAATTTAAGGATTTTTGTTTTGCAAAAATTATAGCAAATATTGAAAAGCCCAAATTCCACATCCCGGAAGTGAGTGGAAATAATTATTATCTTGGTGCCTAGACATGGAAATACACCTCCAAGGCCAATTTCAAATATAAAAGTATATTTCTGCTCCTGAAGTGGCGGTGGATATTTGGAAATTCTTTTAATTAATTTAAAGATTTTAATTTTGCAAGAATTATGGCAAATATTGAAAAGCCCAAATTCCACATTCTGAAAGTGAGTGGAAATAATTATCTATCTTGGTGCTTGGATATGGAAATGCTCCTCCAAGGGCAAGGTCTTACTAATGCAATTGCAGAGGATGGAACCTCAAATGCAAAGGATAAAGCAAATGCATTGATTTTTATTCGTTGTCATTTGTATGAGAGCCTGCAGACTCAATGTTTATCCGTTCGAGACCCTTAGACCCTGTGGAAGAGGTTGAAGGATAGGTATGATCATACCAAGACTGTTATCCTCCCTCAAGCACAATATGACTGGCAAAATCTCAGACTGCGAGATTTTAAATCAGTGTCTGACTATAACTCCACTTTATTTGATGTCGTTTCTCGACTTGAGTTATGCGGTATCAAGCTCATTGATGCGGAGCTATTAGAGAAAACTTTCTCCACCTTCCATGCTTCGAACATTGTATTGCAACAGCAATACCGGCAACGTCAATTTGCCACATATTCTGAATTAATTTCTGTGCTCCTCACTGTTGAGCAAACTAATGAATTGTTGCTCAAAAATCATGATCTTAGACCTGCTGGCTCAAAAGTATTGCCTGAAGCACATGCTAATTTTAAGAAAAATACTGGCCATATTAAGGGCTATAAGCGCAGGCAAGAACAAAATTTTCGAAGGGATGGCAATAAATTTAACTGCCCTGGGAAATCTAAATTTTACTCGAATTATGATAAAGAAAAAAAGCATAAGAAAGTGGCTAATGAAAGTATTTGCCATCGCTGTGGTATGACTGGGCATTGGTCACGTACTTGTCGTACGCCAAAGCACTTTGTTGATCTATACCAAGCATCTTTGAAAAATATGGGCAAACGTAGTGAATCTCATGCCATTGAAATTAATTCTACTGCCATAACTACTATTGAAGCCAACAATATCTCTGTTGGTAGGACTCATCTTGCTCCTGAAGTAGCAAATGCATCCCTGGATATCTCTGATTTCTTTGAGCACATTTGATTATTTGATGAGGTATCAGACTGATGGATGACAACTTAGACTTCGAATTTTAAGATTATAATAATTTATTTTATAGTTGCTTTTCTTTAAATGTATTATCTTTTGTTATATTATAATATGTGAACCTTTTGTCTATTATATTGAGATTCTATTTGACCCTATCGCTAATATGTAAATTTTATGATATTTGACACCTGAAGTTGTCAATACAAATGCAAATGGAAAATATCGAGAAAAATTGAGAAGTTTGTTTGCTTGATAGTGCATCAATGCATACTATATTTCGTAGCAAACATTTTTTCTCGAATATGACGTTGCGTAAGGCACATGTCCATACAATATCAGGTCCTACTCCAATTATTAATGGTTTCAGGAATGCCACAATTGTTTTGCCAAATGGCACCATCCTACATATTGATGATGCGTTTCTAAGCAGTAGATAAAAAAGGAATCTACTTAGTTTCAAAGATGTACGCCGTAATGGGTACCGCGTTGAAATTATTTATGAGCAAAATGATGAATATATTGGCATTACGTTTTATAAGATGGGCCTGAAAACCATCCATGAGAGGCTAGAAGCTTCTTCTATGGGTTTGTATTGTGTCATGATTAAGGCTATTGAAACCTATGCCACTATGTCCTGAAGACTAGTAAACCTGATCAATTTGGGTTATGGCATGATCGCCTTGGTCATCCTGGCGCTTCAATGATGCGTAGAATAATTCATAATACAAAAGGGCACCCTTTAAATGATACAAAGGTATTGTTGTCCAAAGATTATAATTATGAAGCTTGTTCACAAGGACAACTCATTACCAAACCTTCTATAACAAAGGTTAATCTTGAATCTCCTGTATTCCTGCAAATAATTCAGGGTGATATATGTGGACCAATACAACCACCAAGTGGACCGTTTCGATATTTTATGGTACTAGTGGATGCATCCTGTAGATGGTCCCATGTTTGTCCATTATCTACGCGCAATGTCGCCTTTTGCACATTTACACAATTCGCTCCAGATGAGCCTGATATTGTACTTGCTCCCAAAGAGCTTTTTGCCCCTGAAGAGACATAAACCCATGAAAAGATCACAAACCCTCAGAATATTGAGAATTCCATTACATGTTGTAATGAAATTTGGGATCGAAAGAAATCATCATTGATGATGCTTTTGCATTCTCAATTGCTTATAAAATTATGAATGATGATTGTGAGCCGCAATCTATTATTGAATGCCGTCAAACGCAAGATTGATTAGCCCCATCAGTGGCTATATGGCTCAATTGAGGAGGAGATATTATCAACTATGCATTGCACTCTTTTTTCTTTTTGTCCGGTTTTTTCCCCATAGGGTTTTTCCGGCTTAAAGTTTTTAACGAGGCAATTAATGCATCCAAGGAGTACATAAGATACAAGATTGATTAGCCCCAGTAGTGGCTATATGACTCAATTGAGGGGGAGATATTATCAACTATGCATTGCACTCTTTTTTCTTTTTGTCCGGTTTTTTCCCATAGGGTTTTCCAGCTTAAAGTTTTTAACAATGCAATTAATGTATCCATAAAAGAGAGAAATCATAAAATTTGTGCTCTGTACTCTTTTTCCCTTTTGTCCGGTTTTTGTCCCACTGGGTTTTTCCGGCATAAGGTTTTTAATGAGGCAGTATTATTCAATGCACATTCATAATATAATATAATGAATATTCATGTACTTATTATGGTACATTTGTATCATACATTTTAAGTACATATCCCTATCCGATGAATGTTCATCTCCCTATCCAATATATGTATTCTACGTTCTAAATACATCTCCCTATTCGATGAATATTCATCTCCCTATCCAATACATGTATCATACGTTCTAAGTACATCTCCCTATCTGATACATGTATTATCAGATACATTGATGTTCATGATAAGTGCATCCCTATAAATAGGAGCACAAATAGTGAGAAATAATAGACTTTCCGCTCCTGACTTTTTCTCTACTATCTCTGGTGTCATCTGCTTTCTCTACTTAATCTTTCTCTATTCCCTCTATTATATTCTTGCGACGCGATATTTTACAACATTATTTATTTATTTCGAATTTTTATACGTGTCTTTTCAAGACAACTTTTGAAATTATACTTGTTCAGTTTGCAACTCTCCCGAATGGTTATATTGATTCATTTTATAACTTCTTTTGAAAAGTCACATCTATTCGTTGTGTAACTTCTTTCGAAGAGGTGTCTTTGTTTCTATATATGTATGTTAGTTTTGAAAAAACAAGAGTTACAATATTCGAGTCCTCTTCCTAAAACTGCAGCCAAGATTTTCTATTGTTTCCTAGAGAGATTCTGGAGAAATACTAGAATTGCTATCTAGTATTCTCATTTGAGACTTTGTTGTATCCTGGAGGAAATTTGCCGGTGACCATTAGCAACTTTGTGAGGCAAATAAATCCTTAAAGAAAGTGATATCACGTCTCAAAGTCCGTTGCGATTGCTCTATTGATTCAAACACACATTGACTTCATTGTTCTACCTAAGTACGAAGGCAATTTTCTCCCCAACAATTTTAAGGATTTATTTTTGCAACAATGGAGTCAGAATCAATCAAAGTCTATTTTTGTCCAAGGCATTCCTTCTGCTTTGCTGCCATGAATTTTGCTCGAATCGGTCCGTAAAAGCACGCTCTTCTTTTGCCGTCAAAATCAGCCACTGGACGCTAGTGATTTATCATCACCCACCATTGATATTTCTTACGCACAAAATGGTGTGGCATCACTACTGGGGATGAAGGATATTATGCAAACTGAGGATGGCATTAAGGATATTATAAAGTCTTCTGGTGCCGTTGATGGGAGTCCCGACTCCAAGAGAAGATGACGGTTCGCAGATTCTGTTGGATTTCCTTCGCTTTGCGTCCGGGCAAAAGAATCATGGTGAACCTAGACCGTGCAAACGAAAGAGTGCAGGAATATGTAGGGAATGGTTCTTTTACCACATATGAATTGGAGTGCAATGCTGGTTCATCTACGACAACAACAGCGAGGATGATGCAAACAACGTAATCGAGTGCCCCGCCAACGCACATTACAACATTTTGAGAAATCTCTCAAATGTTCTTCATTTTCGAGACCCACTTTTAGTCGGTGGTCTTCAGTTGGCCGTTCTTCATCGTGTGTGTCATGAATCAGGGAAGATAAACTTCTTCACGAGGTTCGTTGACTTGAAATGTGAATTTCCGCAAATGGTTAGTACTTCCTTTCATGTTATTTTGATCCATTTTGCTGTCCCATTGCCACAACCGAATATCTTTATTGATTCTACGCGTTTGGTCCATTTGGTATGTGGGATAGTCATCTTGCTGGATTGGCATGATAAAATGAGATATTAGTTTCATGCTCGATTGTTTTATCTTTACTAATTTTTGCCCTGAATTGATTCTCATTGCTAGAAGCACGTCCTTTTTGGTTGTGCATTCGAGAAATTATAATTGTGTTTTGGTTTTGTTCAAGTGTTGGCTTGTCTTGAGGTCAAAATTTGGATACATTCTTTTGTTTTTATTGTTAACGAATTTGGATGTCGAGACTCCAATCCACGAGATCAAGTGCAAGGAGAAAATGATAGTTCATCAATTGAAAGGGAAGCCGAGGGTTGCCATGTCCCATTTGATACCCGAGAATTGGGGCGGGTATGTGACTCTGCGGGTGACCGAGATTGTGCAGTCCTTTGATTGCTTGAAGTCACTTCACTTTTGGCGCATGATAGTGGAAGATTCAGACTTGGCACTGCTTGTGAGATCGTAGGGACGCGTTCTGCAAGTGCTCAAACTCTACAAGTCCTCTGTTTTCTCGACGGATGGGTTTCTACATGTGGGGCATTTGTGCAGTGACTAGGAGGCTGCTCGTGCTAATTGAAATGAGTTTTCTCTAGGTTAATTTCATGTGTTCTCCAAGCATGAGTTCGTTTTATAGACACAAAGGTTACTACTTGTGATTGAGAGGGTCATGGGGTTGAGTCATCGAAACATTCTTGTAGTAGTGCAATGGAAATTTTGCATGTGATAAAATGTTTCCCTGATTGTTGCAAAAGGGGAGTCTCTTGCAACAAGTCACCCTCATTGAATGTGCTGGAGGTGTGGCATGTAAGTACTATTGGAAATACCATGCTTGCATTCCACCACTTGAAAGAGTGATTCTTCTTTGGGAAGTGATCGATGTTGTTTTTCTCGATGTCTCTCAACAGGACATTGAGTTTTGGGTATCTTGTTGTTGATTCTGGTTGTATGGCGGATCTCCTTGGCCATGTGGGTCATTTGGAAGAGGCTCATAATTTGATCAAGATTTGTTGGATTCTTGATTGTTAACTTATCCTTGACTGGAATTTTTGGAACCAATATGACTTGAGTCAATAAACTAAGAAGCATCTGACTTCCAATTTTAAAAATGAAATATTTGGGTGAAGTAGATACTTTCTTGGGTATTAAAGTTGAAAACATAGTGGGGGTTATTCTTTGAGCCAAAAAATAATAATAATAATAATAATTATGTGAAAAGATGTTGAATAAATTTCAATATTTTAGGTTTTAAAGAAATGGATAATCCATTTGATTCATGATAGAGGGTCTTTAGCGTGAGTGCTATAGGGAATGTATGTGATGCACTATATTGACCCTATATTGCTTATTCTATGTGTAAATTGAGTACATCTATTTGTGATCCAAGTATAGAACATTGGAAAGTCATTATCCGAATTTTTGGTTATTTTAGAGAACTAAAAAAAAAAAATTGAGATTGTTCTATAATAATTATCCGATTGTATTGTGAGGATACGTCGACGCTAATTGGATTACAAGTATGAGTGATAAACAATCCATTACTAGATGGATTTTCACATTATGTGAATGTGTTGTTTCTTGGGTGAGCAAGAAACAAATGTATATAACTCACTTAACTATTGAATTTGAATAATTGCTTTAAAAGCAATTGAGAAAGAGGCTGAATAGATTATGAATTTGTTGTTGGAAAACAAATTATGTCCAAGTTCTATGCCTCATATTTCTATACATTGTGACGGTCAAGCTATTTTGGCAAAGAGCTTATAATAGCATTTATAATGATAAGTCTAGACATATTAGCCTAAGGCATGAGTATGTGAGACAATTGATTAAAAATGGTACCATAACAATTGTCTATGTGAGGTCAAGTAATAATTTGGCCAATCCTTGTATAAAGGCTTTACCAAAAGATGTGGTAAAGATGATCTCACAAGAAACCGGGCCGAAACCCTTTAAATAAAATCACCAGTAATGGTAACTCGACATTTTTCTAGAACATCACTAGTTACAAGGTTTAATGGGTAAAAACAAGTTACTGAATGTGATTGTTTGATACTAACGTAGCCCTGATATGAGAAGTCGGTATCGTCTGTTACGTTTTGCAGGTTGAATTAAATTCTTAATGAAGTATTGTACAATTTTGTAATGTGTTAATAGTAACAGAAACACATAATAAATACTTCACCTATATGAGCTTAGAAGTGGTGCCGCTTCTTACGAAAGTCAAGGGTTGCTTTCTAGAGAGCTCATGAAACAGGATCAAGCACATGGCCGTAATAGTGCAGAGTAATATAGAACTTCTCGCTGAAACAAGAGGTTAGTATATGTGCGGTATGTCCGATTCTATCGCTTAAAAGTACAAATTTAAAGCCGAGCTATTTGTCACTTTGATAGGGTTTTGAGATACTTGCACTAAGTAAAGGTTTAACTCGAAAGATACCTTTATGTATGTATATTAATCTCATGGAAATGTTGGCTGTATTTTTTATTTTATTTTTATGCTTTGTTTTACAAACAAAAGTGGGGGATTGTTGGTAGTTTGTTTGTAAAACAAACTGAGAGGTGCCTTGTCCCACATTGAAAAAGATGTGAGTGCGCACGTGGACGAGATTTGGCACTAACCAATGATCATTCATTTTTATTTATTGAAAAAATTCGGATTTATTTTATAAAAATTAACCATAATGTTATATTGAAACAGTGCAACTGTTCGTGAAGAAGTTATGGTTATTTATTATTTATTATTTATTTATTTCGAATTTTTATACGTGTCTTTTCAAGACAACTTTTGAAATTATACTTGTTCAGTTTGCAACTCTCCCGAAGGGTTATATTGATTCATTTTATAACTTCTTTTGAAAAGTCACATCTATTCGTTGTGTAACTTCTTTCGAAGAGGTGTCTTTATTTCTATATATGTATGTTAGTTTTGAAAAAACAAGAGTTACAATATTCGAGTCCTCTTCCTAAAACTGCAGCCAAGATTTTATATTATTTCCTAAAGAGACCCTGGAGAAATACTAGAATTGCTATCTAGTATTCTCATTTGAGACTTTGTTGTATCCTGGAGGAAATTTACCGGTGACCATTAGCAACTTTGTGGGGCAAATAAATCCTTAAAGAAAGTAATATCACGTCTCAAAGTCCGTTGCGATTGCTCTATTGATTCGAACACACATTAACTTCATTGTCCCAAGTATGAAGGCGATTTCTCCCCAACATGCCTTGCCTTGCACAAGTGAAAGAAGAGGCAACGTCAAGTAGACAAGTACGAGCCAAGCGGTAAAACTGCATTAGAACTGGGGTCAAAATTGCATTTACAATGGTGCCCTTCTATATCAAAAAACCATGAGCTGTCGATGGTACATGAGGGTCAAAATTGGATGTAACAATTAATTTTGAGTACAATCACAAATACGGAAGATTAATGATCGCTGAAGCATCTTTTAGTATCTTCCGGGCGCGCCAGTACACAGCCGTTGCAGATTCTGCTGTTCCCATCTGCAAAACAGTGATATCCTTGTAAGCACGAGACTGTCTAAAGATATCCGGTATAAATGAAGAAACATTTTCATAACATATGACGCCCCACCCACAAGGTGTCGGATAATTTCCTTTCTCTTGGTGCACCAAGAGAATAGAACCAAATTAACTTACCTGGAGGACATAAGCCTAAGTAGTAAATCACTTATTCAGAATTATTTAAAACAAGCAAACAAATGAGTATTTACTTAGAGAGAAAATTGCACCTATGCTATGTAACCAATATGAAGTTAAACTCGTTCTAGGACAGTACAATCATAAAACTTAGTTTGTCTGATAAATTAATTATATGAAGGTTGGAGGAAACTCCTTTCGACAATACCTCTGATTGGTTGGATACAAATTATAGATATTAATCACATACAGACTTAACCAAAATTAAATGAGGATGATGTCCATGCTCATAATCCACCAATCAAAGATGTGATTGGAGATAGTTTCCTCAAGCTGGGGTTGGAGTAAAACATCATCCTCAATTAACCACTGATTAATTTCCAGGTACTTTAGGCAACGCCCACTACTTCTGATTTCACAGATTAAGTTAATCACCAAACTTCTTCAGTAAGGGTGAGTAACTGCAGATTACAGTCACATTGTACTTCAGATCGAAGAATTAGTTGCATGCAACCAAAGCAGGGCAAAGCAAACTTCACCTTGTTCTCCAGAGAATAGTAAGCTCTCCACAAATCCACACTTTGGGCATAAGTTGTGAGAGCAGCTTCATACAACTTCCGAACTCTAGAAAGACAATCTTTAGAACCCACAAAAGCAAGGTTCATCTCCAGCTCAATGCAAGTCCTATATAATGCACCCTCTGGGTGAGGAAGAGCAAGAAATCTGCAATCAACGAAAAACCCAAAAGATTAGGGACTCTTAAATGAGAGTTGAAACCACGAAAGTAGTAAGAGTAACATAACAACAACATATATACATACCGTCTGTACATCTCTCTAGCACGTTCAACGCCATCTTTCTGAAGAACAAAATTAACAATCACTGAAGAGAGGGAAAATTCAGATTCACTGGCACCATTTTTAGCTAGAGCAACAAAAGCGATCTCCACAAGCTTGTCAAAGTATTGGTTTTGATTACCGAAAACCTTGAGAGCCTGTCATAGAAAGTCAAATAAATTAGGCCAAACCATCAAAATGTGTAAATTAGCTTTTTCAAATATATACATCTCGCAGAAAAAAAGATAGGAATCATAAATGAGACAAGCATCTGATCACAGGCTTGCTAGCATCCAGTTCACAACTGCAAAAAGAACCTTTAGATAAGTAACTTAAATTACTGTCTCCAGGACATGCCCCTATGGAAGACAAAGTCCAAGACATCACAATTTCCTGAAATTCTATAACCACAGAAAAGTGCTGAACCAGACCACTGTCCAAAAAGACCTGAGGTTAAAAAAGAACAAGAAACATGAACAGACATTGAAAGGCAATATCATCTGTGGAAGGACAAAACTGTCTAAAAAGGGTTAGTTATACTATTAGGTGTGCAACCATCTAACTGAAACTCGTCATTGCCGTATTACATCAATGAAATGTGGCAAGTACGCAAGGCTCACGGCTTTCAACTTATTCATTCAAACTTCCAAGGTCCAGCAGCATCGACAGATTAAAAAAGGTATTACTCAAGTGCAACAGAAATTTGAAGCAACCAATATGAATATGTTTTGGAAGGTATGACTTACCACTAACCACAGTTGCTCGGTTTCTGAAACAGAGGCTTTCGTCAAAACGTTTTTCAGAAGATAAAAAGTGGAAGCCAGATCAGCCTTATCCATGGATGTATCGTTCTTAGTGAGACATCTAAGTTCTACCGAGACCCTTAAGAGCAACAACTGCATCGAATCAGACAGTTTTCTGCTGCAAAGCTTTCCTGCCATGTCACGGGCTTCATTCAGTCTTCCTAATTGTAAGTACAGTGAGACATGTTTGCAAGCAAGATCCTCATCCAGGCACCCCATTGTTTCAGCCTTTTCATATACCATTAGTAGTTGTGATATATAGCCATGCATATGTCCAGATGACTGAGCATTTCCTTCTTTCAAAGCAATGACATCCATCAAAAAATTTGTATACAATTTAAACAGCACAGGGGATGGCACAATCTCTAATGCCTCTTCATAGATCTGCATAAACAACAGAGGTAATGATTAGGCAGTCACAAATTGTATCTGTAGGTACACAGGGATCTCAAGCAAACAGTCAAATGATCACAACAAGAATTTTACTAGTTCAGGACATTCTCAAGGTCACAAAATACATACCTTGACTGCCTTTTGCACTTCAGAATGCAATCTCTCCTCATCTGTAAATTGTAGACTCTCAAAATCAGTAATTTGGTGTTTTGCAAGCCAGTCCCAATATTCTGCATCAGTGGAAAAATCTCTCTTCATGTCACCCAATACCTTCTCCCGCAATTCTTCTGAATCTGACAAGTTTATTGAATCCAATATCTCAAATAGTCGTTTTCTAAGACTCAAACTTGAAGGAAGCATTTCTACGGCGCCACTGTAAATAGTTTGAAGAATAATTAACCCTTGCTCTTGAAACATATCTACTTTCTTTGCAGCTTCCCCATTTTGAGCATCAGATCCATCACCTGTATCTCTGACTTCATTAAGAGACATAAATACATCTTGATTCTCATTTCTCCATTGTTTCTCATTCTTGTCTTCACTACTGCGAATCAAAGTCCCCTTATCCTCTCCAAGAGCCACTCTTCGGGCCTTTAACTTATTAAGGTATGTGAGCTCCATTCTCAGATATTCTACCCATAGATCTTCTGATGTCGGACACAATCTTAAGCCGCTCTGCATAAGTGCACGAGCAGCCGCAACATTTAGATTATGGTCGAATTCCCAGGCCGCAGCATAAATCCAAACTCCCGGGACCTTTGGGTGGAACCTTATCACCTGAGCAAGGGCCTGCAGAGAAGCTGAGACTAAATAAAGGACTTCTTTATGCAGCAGATCAATCGACCAGATATAAGCCAGACATCATGTAAAAGCTTCAGGTCCACACAGCCCACCAAATAAAGCATACAGTGCACAGAACTATCTTTTTGAGACACCATAGAAGACAACACACTTGAAACAGAATATAAAGGTTATTATCTCAATTAGGCCATGGTAGCTCTCTTAGAAAGTTCTCATTAAAGATGGGATGGATGAAAAGTTGTTCTTCAATTTAAAGGAAAGCCCTAATAACCTAAGAAGCACGAATGCTCTCCGGGGACCTCCGCGTCTGTGTTAGACGCGTGTCAATGTGTCCAACATGCAGTCAACAGGTGCCAAACATCCGATACATGGTCAACACCCCGACCACGCTAGCAACAAGTGAGGCCGGCATCCCAACATGCACAGGGTCAATTTTAAACATTTTCAATAAATTAGGGGTCAAAATGTAAATCTATCAAAAAAATAATGGATTAAAGATTTTAGTGTAAATTCATTCTAAGCACTTTTTTTATTATTTAAATATTTGTTGATTTGAATCAAATTATTATGATTGAAATAATCATAAAAGTAATAATTTATCATGTCTCTATAAATATATACATTTAATACACAACGTATCCCAACATGTCGAAACTCTCTATTTTTTAAGAAATAACTTGTCATCATGTCATGTCGTGTTGTGCCACATGTCGGTGCTACTTATCTAATAACAAAAGGCATTTTAATGCATATATTCAAAATCAAGAGAACAATCATCTGAGTTGCTGCATTTTCACAAGTACCATAAACATGAGCAATGATAAGATTCCCTGTGATTGAGGAGTAAGCTAAGAGATTATAAGCACTTCCAATCATTAAAAATTTCTACAATAGATTCTTTTCCATGCTGGACACACTTGATCAACTTTCAGATCCCAACTCCCACAGCATTCTGTTTAGATCAGTTTTTGTCTAGCCTTTAATTTTGGATAAGATAGGCAGACAATATACATTTTCCTACAAATGAAAAGAATCCATTTTTTTTTAAAACTATGCTTCTAGGATCTATGGTTTCTATAGTAGATAATCCAAGATCTGCAAAATCCGCAATATCCAAAGTTATCTCCTCCTCAACAGCATGAATTCTTTTTCACCCAGTAAGCCAATTGGGAAAAAAGACAAACTTCTTTCAGCCAAGTGTCTGTGAAGAGCTAAATACCCAAAGGCACCCAGTCCTCTAAATTACAATAGAAAGACCGCACCACATAGAAGTACCTACAACTCTCAATCTTTTAGTTGGTTAAGAAAAAAGAGCCTTTTCATTACACATTCCAAGGTGTTGTATTCAGCTATTAAGCACTATTAACAACCTCTAAATGCCCCCCAGCCCACACATTTCCACTTTAATGAAGACTCACTTTTAGCAGCATTCACAACATATATGGCTTACTTCCCTAAGTCTCTACCCTGCTCAAATTCTTTAAATTCTTTGCTCCACATTTGTATCAATTGAATAACTGTCCTTAACCAAAGAATTCGTTCTTCATTCTCCTCATTCATCAACAACCCAAACACAGAACATATACGGAATTCAATAAAGCACCTTGTCTCTGACAAACCAACCACCTGAACAAAACTAACAATTTCAAAGCTGAAGTTCAAACCTTAGTCGCCTTCCCTTAACTTTTAACTAGACATTGAGGTAAGTTATATTCGAGATAGTGAATTATGCAGACAAATTGAAGGCGAGCCTTCAAACAAAAACCCGTACCTTCTTCATCCGACCGTTCTTTCTCACCCTACAAAATTCCAAGTACCGGAACCACAGATCAATATCTCCCTTATACCTCATCACCGCCATCCTATAAATCTCAATGATCCTCGCGACCCCGGCGAAATCCGACACCGACTTCTTCATCTTCTTCCTCGCCTCCCGCGCGAGCGAGTTCTTCCTGAGCCTCCGGAGCGCGTCGAGCTGGGTCTCGTACTCAATGTAGGCGAGGAAGTCCTCCTTGAGTGGGCTCGGCCTCTTGAGCCGGTACTCGAACTTCCGGCGCTGCTTCACGACCTCCGCGATCTCGCGACGGGTGAAGAGGCCCCGCCGCTCGAGGTCGTCGAGCTCGTTCACCATGCGCTCGAGCCGGTACTGCACCACGTCCGCCATCGCCGCCGCTTGCTGAAGAGACGTCGGAGCCGGCGATAGATCAAGGTTAAAATTGGGATTTCCGGCGGTTCGAGTGAGCGGAGGGGAGAACCGTCGACGGTGGTTGTGTCTAGGGTTTTGGGTTTTGCTCCTACGGCTGCAAGGCGCGCAAGAAGAAGCCCGTTTCTTTTTTCTTTCTTTTTTTTATAAAATATTTTGCGATATTTTTTTCCATTTTATTCTGTTTTTGGGCTTGGAAAATATCACCATGGGCTTGTAAGCTGGCCCACTAATAATCACCTAATGGGCCCGATGGGCTTTTGTTATGCAAAAGCGAGTTGATTGGCTAGGCATGCCTAAAGATCCATTGCTTAGCTTTATGATTAGACGGTAACTATTGTTATCGAAACATCGAGGATGGAATCGAATTGGCATTTTGTTTCCCGTCGAAGAGAAGAAAAAATCGTATGAAAAACACGACCTATAACCTAGATGAATCAAGAAATCAAATAGGGATTTTCGAAAGAACATTGATGAGCAGTGATAATCAGAGAAAATCTGGAAAAAGAAGCAACTTCAATAAGATCAACTAATTGAAAGTTTCAATATCTTGGATTAACTCGGCATAAGCAATTTTTTTTTTCTCTTGCTTAACAGCTTTAAACGGGACATAACATTATCTATTTAGTAATGTTTATGTATATAGGACTACTGCTTATATGAAACACTTATCAATTCGATTATGGGTAGTGCAATATGAATCGAAACAATATCAAATTTGATGTTCTAACAGAGTACCCAATTGGGGAAATAATAAGCTACCTATAAATTATTTATTCACAAAAAAAAAATCTACCATCTTTGTTCAATGAATCATGTCGTTAATTTGCATTAATAACTCCTTAGAAGCATACTATATTATATTGAAATCGAGACACTCCCCAAAAAAACAGTTATGGAGATGTGTGAACTAGAAGTATTTTTACTGAATTCGAGAAGTATGATCAATGCTTATTATTAATGGCCAAACTATTACATGATATAAAGACGGTGGAAAATCAACGATAGAAGCACAGATAACTGTTACACCAGGTGAACTTTAATCAGCAAAATCCATAATTTATTAAGTGGCAAGAAGCCAAATTGATGGAGATCTAGGGTTTCCAACGACCTTGCGAGACGATTTCAAGGCAGTCCACCCCCAATTCCTCCTCCGGCACCTCCACCGTATCCGCCTCCTAGACCGCCACTGCCACCGCCACCACCGCCACCAAACCCTCCTCCACCACCACCTCCGAGCCCAGTTCCGAACCCACCTCCAGCTCCGCCCCCATAACCGAATCCTGCACCTCCGCCCAGTGCGCCGCCGCCGCCACCACCAAAACCACCACCGCCTCCAATGCCTAACCCACCAGTGCCACCGTAACCCACGAATATCGTCTTCTCCTCGTCTAGTGACGGACCCTCTTGGGCATTGCCCACGAGGAGCTTCCTACCGGCGGCAGCGGCGCATATGAGCGCACCAAAGAGAACTGCCAAGAGAATGTTTCTACTAGCAACGACAGCCATTGTTCTTCGAATCAAAGAGAGAATTCTTTTTCCTTCTTTTCCTCTATTTTGCATGTCAAGGTGCTCGCGTTGGAGGAATTTTATAAAGAGGAAATGAGAAGGTGACGGTTGAGAAGGCTTTGAAATCATTCACATTCCTACATGTCTCATCATCCATCGTCCGTGCCAAAAGTGTACAGGACACAGCTGAAGCATTGATGGCGACCCAGCTGCCTCCAGAGAAAAAGGCGAGCTTTCCATCATTCTCTATCTCGTGACTAGGATCATAAATTAAGCCTAGACACATGATCATCAATCTAGAAATTGTGTGCCAGGATTTGGTTGAGTTTTATGGTTTTCGTCGACTATTTGATAATGAATATATTGGGTTTTGAGGTTGAAATGGGTATGTCAAAAAAAAAACGATAACTTAGGATTTAGATCTACTTTTCTATGTAGTTCTAGAAAATTGAATGCATAAAGAAAAGGTAAACCTCCAATCAAAAAGTAGTGATGAATGCATGAAATTTGAATTTTTTTTTTTTGAGTCATCTCAAAATTTTATATGTCAATATTCCCGGACCAAAAATAGCCACATGTTTTTGGCCCACAACTCTTTTTTATATATAAAGTGAGCCATCTCCTAGTAGTTTAGAAGTATCAATACGTAATTCTTTGAGAACACCATTGATAACTATTTCTCACATGTACAGCGAAATCACAAAAATGTGTAAAGAACTTTTTGGCATAATCGGTATCACACACAAAACAAAGATACTTTCGTTACAAAATCTTGAAGAATCAAATGAACTACACCATTCAACTGAAACACAAGGAGAAAAAATTTGTCAAAGTTCATGATTAAGCTACCCAAACCCTAATTTACATTTCTGCAAGAAAAACAAGAGCTTGTTCCAAGTTCCTTTTTGACCAGAGGATGGTAACATAGTTAAAGTTTGATAACTGTATATCCAATTTGGGTGCTGTAATCTGGATATGTTTTCAGAGAGAGGTATATTAACATAGAAATTAAGCTAATCAACTCTTGTTTTTTTTTTGTGCAATTGGAGTATAGCCAAATGTATTAGCAGGCGCTTGAGGTACAGTGAAGTATGAACATCTCTTCTATTTATAATACATGCCAATGTACTGTCACCCACTTGAACTTGAGGGAAGTCCAGGTCAGAAAATGGTGATGCAACTAACATACATGCATATGCATAAGCTATATACCCACATAACACAAAGGTCTAATTTAAGTAAAAAACTTCAGTCAGCTGTACGACTTAGATCAGATCAAAGAGTTAGATCCAAAGGCAGTTCATGCACTGCTGAGTTCAATGATAGAGTGGTCATCGATGTGCAATCAACCATCCTCTTCTTAGCTGAATTTTCTCCGCCGCTATGATTGCTCTTGCATGCATTCTGAGTCTCGGCATCTTCCAGCGCTCCTTCCTTTTCCTCACTCTCCTTTAAAATCAAATAAAAACCCTCGTCAGAGCCTGCCCACAGACAGACAGACAGAGAGAGAGAGAGAGAGATTTTACTTGGGATTTGCAGCTTTTGAGCAGATCCTTGAAGATGATGTAAGAACTTGGACATCCTTTGCCTGCTGATGCTTCAATATTCCATATCTCTTGGCTCTGATAGCTGAAAATATACAGAAGATACCGAACGGTTAAAAAAGTGTGTCCAAGAAAATTCTCTCTAGTCATATGTTGCGCAATAGAAAAGTCAGGTGCATGTGGTCATGTCCATGGTTGATTCTTATTCTCTGCGCGTGTGTGTAAGCAAACTGTGGATCTCTTGGTTGAAAGTAAGTCATATTCGGAATCAACTACGACACTTCATGATTATATTCTGGTAATAATGTTGTGGTAATCTATATTCTACTAATTAGGCTTCTCTCACAATTCCTCAAATTGAACCCCACAAGTTGTATCCTTTTTATATTACAGTTCACATTTTCATATAGCTGATTGAGTTTATCATGAGATCACTACTTTAAGGTCTAATACCATGGAAACTTATGATCTACGAGCAAGTTAGGTGTGAGATAATTCGGGTGTGTCGATAGAAAACAGTTTACAAACCCCTTCGTGCAGATGCTGTTGTTCTGGAGAGAGAGCCCGGTGGAGTGATGATTTCCTCGATTTTGGTAGCTGGTTTTGTCGTTATCCATCATCAGATCAACCTTGTTGCTTTGGTGCCGATGATGTTGTTGGTGGTAGACCGGAATCCAGTGAGGAAGACGACTCGAAAAGGCCATGCTCCGCCCCGACTCATTCTTTCCTGCTGCCACTTCTGCTTCTGCAAGGAGAGGCTTCCAAAATCAAGCAAAACAAGCTCTATTCTATCACATGCTCGGCTTTTTTACAGGTAGTAGTGTCGGCATAAACAAATGGGCTATTATTCATAAGTGACTCTAAGAATTTAACCTTTTTCAGTTTAGAGTGGAATTGGAAAAGTAAGATATTTCATTGCGTACAATTAAATTGGTTAGACCGTGCAATTAAATTGGTAAGACATAGAGAATGCTTGGACATCAAAACGTTCTATTTTCCAGTTTCTTCTGTGATGGGTCATGAGAAGCAGACGGATCTATTCTGGCAAAGAACTCAGTGCCGGCCACCAGGTGAAACTCAGCATGCAACACGCTTGTAGTCAAATCCAAAGATATTAAAGTGCCTTGAGGAATCGTAAAATAAAAGAGGAATAACAAGTTGATGTTGCAATTCTGTGGGGCAAAAATGTTTTTGGCAATTTTAGATAATCACCTAAAAAGTGCCAGTTCTGGAGCTACCCAATTATCATTTCAGTATTACCGTAGCGTTGTTCTTGCTGAAACTAACAAAAGGCACCATTTCATCGTTGATTGCAATGTGTAAGACGGCAAAGACGAGTAATATTCTATGAAGGGTGATCCAGTGAGAGAGGAGAATGTTTCTTAGGGCAAACCTGCACATATCTACAAGAATATGCAGAAAAAAGTTGTAGTGTTGTAGAGATAACCTTGCATGATCTGCTCATGCTTCATGCTTCTGTACATCTGCTCCCAGAAATAGCAGCATCAGTACTCACATCAGCTTGAACATCTTTAAAATGGATCAGGAAGTTTCATTTTTCTGGCACAGCCATAAAAATAATAAAATAAAAAGTACAGGTTGAGTGAAAACACAAACCTGAAGATGGCTCTTCACATGAGATATGGTAAGTCCCTTCAAATTCATTATCTGCAGAACCATCTTTGGCGTCGCTCCTGCAAGAACAGGTCGCAGCGGCTACTTTTAGTTCATTCCCACATCATTATTTAACAAAACCAAAAACTCTTCATATAGCCGAACTGGCGATTTTTATTTTGATGGCCTTACGATCCTCTCCGCCTAGCCGTTCAACCGCATGCATGAAGCACTGGTGAAGTTCCGGGGTCCAACGAAGCCGGGGCGTCTTGGATCGAACATAAGGCCTGACCGCAGATGGCCGCCGGCTTATCGTTCCCAGGGGCAGTAAAGCCAACCTCCCATGGTCTCGCGTCCTATCGCTCCTCAAATCAGATGATTCCGAGGACGGACCATCGACGATGACAACAGAAGAGGATGAAGAATTAGACATCTTGAGGGAGCTTTCTCCTCCATGCACCATCTTCTTGCTCTTCAATCACACTCTTGATGAAATTGGAGAGTACTATATCGCAGCAGGAAAGAATAAATATTCGGTAAGACTGTTGAACTCAGTTGTCTTTTTGTGCAGCTTTTGCTCAGTCCCGGGGGAGATCAGTTCGAATTCTTTTGGGTCCTTGATTAGAAAAAGGAAAAAAGCTCCACCCTCTTCAGAACCTGGGTTTGTTCAAAAATGCCTTCATGATTCAGTGAAAAATATTACATAAAGTGAAATAAATGAAAAAAAAAGTAATTGAAAAAGGACTATGGCAGGTTCATATAATATGAATACTTTATGAAGACATTCTTCCGGTCACATTTTGCAGACATTCTGCCACCAAACTAAGCAAGAATACTCATCACCTACTTGACTTATAGCAGCAACATGCTACTGATTCACAGCCTCCTGTTCATCCGTACTCAAAACTCGATTAGCATACGAACACTGATGCTCTCGGCGAAGAAAGGATTTCATAATTTCACAGTATTCTTCATGCCCTCGTATCCCTCTCCAACCGGACAAAGAGCTGCACCGAATTTCCGCTCAAAATAAGGGAGAAAATATCAAATTTCGCAGCAGAAAGTAAGCCCCCGCAATAAACCGAGCGTTACAACCGAGCAGAAGAAAAGCAAGAACAACGTTCGTCTAAGAGGCAAAAGGAGAGGCAAGCAGAAAGCAAGACTTTAAAAGCTGGTGAAAGTTGGAAAAAAGAAATGAATTAAAGTATGCTCATGCAGGAGAAAAAACAAAGATGGCGTCAGTAAAGCTTATCATGGAGGCACACATACATTGAGTAATATATGAAAAGCCTACTACAAAACAAGGGCTTCATACGTCGCCCTATATTCCAGAGTCGCCTTTATTCCGGCACGAGAATTAGACTTTTCGCACTCCCACTCGATTAAGAAAAGGAATTCGAACACATTGCACACGCAATAAACTATACGAACTATACTTTTTTCCATTTCGGTCGAACCATACAAACTTTTTTTTTCACTAACAAATTTTCCTTCCTCAGAGTTAACACATGGGGTGGGTTCACCGACTGATTGCGATAGTTTTCGTGGTTGATTCACGGCGCATCTTGCAATTGGAGTAGCATTTAAGGTCACTTTATGATTGGAGCCTTATCTGATATATTAATTAAAAGGTTCATATGCCTCGTGTTATGAGATAAATCTCAAAAGTTTAAGCTATGGAAAATAAACCTAATTATGCAGTGTTTGTCATTTGGGGATGGTATGAGATAAATCTCAAAAGTTTAAGCTATGGAAAATAAACCTAACTATAGTGTTTGTCATTTGGGGATGGTAAATCATGTTTGTGGATCATCCTCATATCATGTCGGCATTATGGTATAAGATATAGAACTGGTAAATCAAAACACGACTAAATTAGTTAGTTTTATCAATCTACAAACCATAAGCACGATGGGTTGATATGACATGATCCAAGTAGCACGGTCAAATAACAGATTTACGAGTCGGCATGTTTTCATGATCCATCATGCCAACATGAACTTGATGCGAATATCCTCAAATTTCCATAAAATTTGCTCACAATAAATTGTTATCAAATCAAATTAAACAACTTGTTCGTAACCAATGAAATCTTAATAATCTAAAATATTACTGACAAATAACATGAATAGTGTAGTCTTTTTCACCAATCAAGTCAAAATAAGTTGTAACAGACACTATTGATACCGACTCGTTAATTTAAACGAATTATATGGGCCCATTTCATGTGGAGCGTATTTGACGCGAGCACGGCACCAATCTTAATCATTTTTCATCGGTAAACACGCGAAATTGACTCGAACATTATTAGCCTCGACCCAAAACCCTAACTCGATGTTGTGCTCGATTCATGTTACCATCTGCATGATTTTCTACATTCTTCCTCACGAACACGAACCAGGCTCCTCACATGCGAAATCACAACGCGACAGACAACATGAAAGCAAACGAACTGGAGAAAACATTCTGTTCGAAAGTGGAAAACCCATCGGAACAACGTTATCCTACAGCGCGATATTAAGCTCATCAGTCTCGTTCATCGACGACAGAAAACAAAACATCCCAGGTGTCACGCAGGCGTGCGGTTCTTCCTCTCGCGTCGACGCGTGACGGAGTCCGTGCAAGTTGCAAGGCATTAATAACAAGCGCCATCGACGGCCGAAGAAGAGGGGAACAGCGCATGGAAGCTTCCCGGCTTTAAGCCTTTGTTCCTCGCCAAGAGCCGGAAATGGCTGAGGCAATCCCGCATGTCTGGATGTTGCTGATGACATCTCTAGAGAGAGAAAGAAAGAGAGAAGAGAGAGAGAGAAAGCGGGTTTGGCGGGAACCAAGGGAATATTCTCTGAAAGGGAGGTCTGAAGCGTGGACATGTGGAGTGTGATATCTCGTGACAGAGAGAGGGAACGAAGAATGCGAGGAAGAAGATGGCGAGGTTGACTATTGCTGAGATCTCGAAGCACGGTCTGGGCTTGAATCCTTCAACCTGAAGACCCTTCTGTTCCATTTTTGTTTTTCTTGCTTCTATATTTTATAGTTTCATTTTTTTTATTTTTTTTTGGAAGAAGATGAAAAATATAGTATATACATCCGGCGAGGTGGCCGGCCTAGGGTTAGGGAAAAAAAAAGAAAATAAAAGGGAAAAAGAAAATTAAAAATTAATAAAAAGATCAGTATAAGTTAAGAAAAAATATCATTAAAATTTGTCTACATCAGTGTTGTACGTACCAATAGGATGGCCTACATTCATATGAGCAATTTCCAACTAAAATTAATTCAATTGACAAAACATGAAGAGGTTCAGGACTCAAATCGAAAAGTTTAGGGTTTTCTGAACAATTTTCCCAAGTAGGATGAGATCATGCTAATGATTCTCTATGGTGGGAGGTGTCTTTCTTTATTTCCTTCTCTTTTGTGCGACATGCGAATATTAAGAACGTAAGAGTACACGCTGAGCCGATGTAAAAGAAATTCTTCCTACGAAAGATGTTTCATCACCTTTGATGTGAAAGTTACTACAGTAGTTTCTATAATTACTCATCTGTAGTGGGGTGTCCTATTTCAATAGCTTATAATTTCCTCCTCTTGTGAGCAACATCAGAATATCAAGAACGTAAGAATATACACCGGGCCAGCATAAAAGAAAATGTTCCTATGAAAGATATTCCATCACCTTTGATTTGAGAGTTACACTAACAGCATTTTATATACTACGCATACTTATTGTGGTTTATTAAATTGTTGCCACGTAAGATGATATGGTCCCATGATCTCGTAAGATGTCGTTTTTCTTTTTCTTTTTTCTTTTAACCCCAACCTTACTCTCGAAGGTTTCTTCTTTCAAGAATGTCATAGAGATTCGGCAATACTCTAATAATAATCTACTGGTATGAGATCATACTAATTGTGTATTAATCAATCGAAATTTTGCGTCGAGTGAAGATTAGGAGAGAGCTGGATTTGACATTAGGGGGTTGCTGGCCTAATTTCGATTTTGTAATTTATTGGTGGCGGTGCTTCGAATGCAACGTGCAAGTTGAGTCGTATCTGACTCCCTCCATTGGCGGATTCGAAAGTCTTCCGTGAGATCGCTTTGAATTTGCTGTTCTATTGCCATGACGAGCATGAGTATGTGAGGGTGACAGCAGGAAAGTTATACAAAAAATCTTAAACATATTATATGGCAATCGATTCAATCATAAATCTTGTAATTATACTAATTTAATCATTCTAACATTTTGTTAATTTAGTCATAAATCTTTTGATAACTTGTCAATTCAGTCTTTCCAGTTAATTATGGCAACAAATCATTAATATATTGATCTAGTCAGTATTGGTCATTTCACATGACACAATTTTTGTAATTTTTTTAAATTTCTGATTTTTTCTTTTCCTTTTCTTTTTTTTTTAATTCTTTTTTCCCTTATTCACTCCATTGGCCATCACCGAGCATCATCGATGGCTAGCAAAGATCGTTGACCACTAATAATGGGCACCATCACTAGTCTCGGACGAGGGTTGCCCTCCCTCGCCTAGGCAAGCATGCACCACCTAAGCTAGGGGAGGCTGATGCTTGGGAAAAAGGAAGAAAAGAAAAGAGAACAAAAAAAAAGAAAAAAAAATCAGAAAAAAATTGTTAACGTCAAAATCAGCAGCGGCAAATTTCGATCGCAGATGGAGCATTTATTCTTTTCACAGGAAAACGGCATCAAATCCGTAACGGATTCTTCTTTTTTATTCACGCGCAGCGTAATATCCGTAACGGTTTATTTTCTAATTCATCCGCAGCGTAAATTCCATAACGGATTCTCTGTCCAGGTCCATCTGCCGCTTCCATGATTCGCAAGCATGTGCGTACACGAGAACCGATGATCTTAGCCGTTGAATCAAGTTAGCCCCACATGATCCACCGGTCCATACGCAAAAGGCTCATGTGCATCGGCAGCATGCAAGTACAGACTCTCCCGCTCGAGGCCGAGATCGCGAGAGAGATGGCTAAAATCCTTGGGCTTTACCAAGATGTTACGCGGCATGAGGGGCAAAAGAGAACTTTTATTGTTTGTCAAACAAAATTTTATTAAATCTGAAATTACATCAAACACCAAAGCCCACAACCGGCATCAAAATAAAAGAACACAGTGAGTGAATTTGAAATATGTGTAAAAATTATTTTTTGAGATAAATAGACTAGAAATCCTGCTATTGAATCATAAAACTTTCAAAAAGTGCGATTAAATTTTAAAATTTATCACGAAAATATAATTGAATCCTCAAATTTATAAAAAGTACAATACATTCCTAAAAATTATCAAGAAAGTATAATCAAATTCTAAAAATTTTAAAAAGTACTATCAAATAAAAGACTTGATTTGATAAATTTGACAAATTTTAGGATTTGATTACACTTTTGAAAGTTTTATAACTTGACTGTACTTTTGTGATAATTTTTAGTTAGAAAATTTTAATACTCAATTACACTTTATTGATAAGTTTTAATGTACTTATCTTTTTTTTTAGACCATTATTTACATACATGTAAGAGTTTTGGGACCTTGTCAACCTTAGTGGGCGGCCCCCGCTGCTTTGCTTATGGAGTCCACGGATTTGATTCAACTTTACAAATGAGTTTTGAATGTAATTCAAATACCAAAAGCCAAAGTTATTTTGGAAAATACAAATTAAAGTTATTTTGGAAAATACAAATTGTGTTTGGTAAAAACCCTTTGTAAATGGACTTTGAGTTCAAGTTATGTTTGGCCAAAAAAACTTTTGCAATGGCTTTTGGGTTCTTTTTTTTCTTTTCTCTTTTTCTTTTTAAAGGGGACAAAACCCTCCGTCGGATCGGCAAAGGGCACACGACCATTGAAGCTAGATTTGACTTGCCGATGGCCAATCTAGCACTAGACAAGCTAGATCTAACGCCGACAGCTGTAGCCCTTCATTGGTTTCACCGATTCGGCTAAGGGTTTGGTCCCCCTTTTTCTTTTTAAAAGAATACATGACAATGGGCAAAATTGAAAATTCGAAGAATTGGTGAGGGTAGTTTTAGAAAAAAAAAATAGTTTCGGCATTTGACCAAATGCTAAAAACTATTAGCATTGGACTTTCAACATTTCCAATGCTAGCTTTTATTTAAAAGCTCCTTCAAAACGATTACCAAACGGTCCAATATTTCCGATAGAGGCTTTGAATGGCGAAAGCCCATTAGGAAAGCTAAACCTTAAACGCACTCTCCATCCACCCAAGTTCAATAATATACTTCCCTAATTCTCATTGCAACCTTCATTTTTTTTCACGAAAGAAAATCTTTTGTAGGGTATCTATTTTCAAAAGATCTTTTTTACGCATTCTATACAACTTCATATATTTGTATTTAATCAACTGGATATTAGGGAACCACGTTGACCGGTGCCTCCCGTTCTGTGTGTTTTCTGTGTGTCTAAGGTCTATGTACATTGAGAACCTTTCCTCTCACCCAAGGTGAGCTTTCCCCTATCCCTCCATGGTGATAGTCATCTGCCTCCCCAAAAAACCCTAAATCCCCAGATCCATCTTCATGGAACCAGCCAACACTCCATTACCTGGGTAGTCGAAGCCCCCCTCTACAGCAGAATGGATTGCGCTGCTCTCCAACTCCGCAGAAACCTCCGCAGAGATATCGATTGAGGTTTGTTTCTCCTTCTCCGAACACCTTCCCACACACTCCTGTATCCATGGATACGACTACCCATCCCATTGTGTATACCCAACACATCATCCATTTATGTAGCCAGTAGTGTAGTTCACATCAATCAAAGTCACAAAGTACCACCAACCCTAGCACGGCTGTAGAATTGACTAGAAGGCAGCACAACAGCCATACCTGAGCTCCCTTCACTCCATTTCTCCAAATTCACCATATACCCACCCTGATCCAGCCAATGCCATAATGGATGAAACCCAACTTCAAGTGACTGCTTTATGCCGCCGGATGGGTGATCTATGGTCAGATGATGTTATTACTGAGCTTGATGAGGAAGTATTTGTGGAGGAGCAAGAGGTTAATGATAGGACTCTCTATGGTAAGCTGTATTCAAAACCAAATGTGAATGTTCAAGCTTTTATCAATACTATGAAAAAAGCATGGAAAACAGATTATGTAAAATGTGAAGTCATAGAGCCGGGTTTCTTCACATTTATGTTCAGCTCCACAGAGGAAAAAAAGCGAGTTCTAGACTCGGGACCATGGTCCTTTGCTAGTAACCTACTAGTTCTGAAAGAAGGGGACCCGACTGTTAGGGAAATCCCTTATGATGTTTTGAAGATGACAAAATAAATCAAAAGGCTACTAACGTGTTTATTGAGTAACTTAGTGAAAAACGCACAAGCCGCTATGCAGATGATGGAAAGCTTCTGAGTCTGGATAAAGCAGACAAAGAAGCACATAAAGTCTCTGAGTCTGGATGAAGTAGACAGAAGACCCGTACCAGACTGAGATTTAAGTCTAACCGTACCAGACTGAGATTTAAGTCTGACCGTACTAGACTGAGATTTAAGTCTGAACGAACCAGACTGAGATTTTAAGTTTGAACGAACCAGACTGAAAATCTAGGCAAATTCATAATTTAAGACCATCAGACTTAAGATGAACCTACAGGATAAGATCACCAACGATCAAGTATTTCACTTACTTTATTTATATTGATTCTGTTGTATCAAATTGATTGGCAGGATCAATCAACGGACAACTTCCAAAAAAGAATAGAACACTTATGGAAGCCCGGATTCTGATTGTATGGGCGAACAGAATCCAAGGGGATCCAATCTACCTCCAACGGTCAAAAAGACTTACCTTATGAAGTCTGTCCGAGAAAGGAAAAGGAAGACTAATCTCTCACAGAAAGAGCCAACGGTCGAGTGTGGCTTGGAGAGTATATAAGGATAGGATGAGACCTAGGAGACTAGGGTGGATAAATATATTCCAAGGCTGATTCAATTCTTCACTAGTTGTTTGAAAAAAAGCGAAACCGAGTGATCCTAGTGAATTACCAAGAAGAGTGACTTTGTGAGACATATCATCACCAAGTGCTAACACTCAAGAGTGTGTAATCACATTTGATCATATAGTGAAATCCAGCCTATTGGCCGATCGCCTGGAGAGTGGACGTAGGCTTGTCTAAAGCCGAACCACTATAAACTGTATTTGCAATCTTCTCAATTCTCTCTATTTAATTTCAGTTTATAGATTGCAAAAGATTGTTATTGCTTGCGCATAAAATTCCTCTACACCTATTCACCCCCCCTCTAGGTGTTAATACTAGTTCCAACAATTGGTATCAGAGCCTCATGCTCAATATCTTGAAGTGTTTATTATTTCAGAGCTAAAGATCTTTCATGGCTAGTATTTTTGCACCAGGTCTGATTGAGGGACGAAGCATCACTCGTCCACCATACTTCGACGGCAAAGAGTACAATGTTTGGAAAAACAATGTGAAGGCATTCCTAAGATCTAAGGATCTGTTGGAATGGGATGTTGTTGAGAAAGGAATCAATCATAATGTTGTATCAGCATCTACTAGAAAAGAGGATGGCCAAACGCTTCAATCATCTGTTACTCTATCTCAAAAAGAGATAACAAAAAGAGAAACTTTAGATGCAAAGGCTATCTACTCTCTTTACTATGCTTTATCTCCTAATGAGTATAATCGAATTTCCTCTTGTGAAACAGCAAAGGAAGTATGGGATAGGTTGCACATTACCTATGAAGGGACTGATCGTGTAAAAGAGACCAAAGTAAATATTTTACTTGGTCAATATGAATCCTTCAAGATGAAACAGGGGGAGTACATAGGAGATATGTTCAGCAGATTTACTAATATAGTAAATGGGCTTGCATATCAAGGGCAACTTGTCCCGGGACCAATGAAGGTCAACAAGCTCTTGAAAGGATTATCAAAGGATTGGAACAACGTCAAGACTTCAATCCGCGAGACTTTGAGGATTTCGCCTTTATCTATTGATGAACTTATTGGAACTTTGCAATCTTATGAAGCGGAACGTATAAATGATGAAGATCCAGAAGGTAAGAAGTTAATTGCTTTAAAATCTAATGCTGATTTTAATTAGGCAGATTTTGAGGAAGATAAAAAGGATGACGATGAGGAGATGAGGTCGTTGATCAAAAAATCTGAACAACTTGTGAGAAAAAGAAGCAATTCGAAAGGGAAGAAGTCCACAAAGAAAGCCGAGATGTGGAGCGACATCGAATGTGAATCCAACGATGATGAGGATTTATGCTTAATGGCGGGCATTGAATTTGAAGAAGACGAGGTAACATGTTCAAATCGTATTCTTGATGATGATGATCCTTTTGAAGAATTATGCGCAGAACATAAGAAAACGTTGAAGAATATCTCTAAATTGAGAGAGAAAAATTCTACAAATGAGACAAGGATCATTGAGCTGGAAAAGGAGAATTCTTTTGTTAAGGAAGAAAAAGATTTTTTACAAAAGGAAAATGATTCCTATAAGGAAGAAATTCTGAAAATTTGCAAGAAATTTTCTATTGGCTCAAAGACATTAGAGCATGTCCTCTCCATACAAAAGCCAAAAGTAAAGGAGAGATTGAGGCGCAAACCTTTGATCCACCATTATCGAAGTCATTTTGGTAAGCATTTTGTGAAGCCTATTGGATCTCAATTTTTTAATTGCTTGAATTATGGTGATCATAATCACTTTAAGCAACAATGTCCACTTGATTGGAAGAAATCCAAGTCAATCAATTGGAAATTTGATGCTTCCTTTAACCGAAATGGACCCAAATTCATTTGGGTTCCAAAGAAAAGATAAGTTATTTTCTTGCAGGTAATAAAGGTAAGGAAGCAAGAATCTGTTTAATGTTCTTTTTATGCTTCGGTTGATTCAAATTTTATAATAATTATATTCTATAATTGGTTATATTGAAAGAAGAATCGTGTGATATATTTTTGGCAGTTTTGTGAGTTGGAATTTGATACGTGTGATTAATTTAATATCCTGCTTAGAGATAATCATGATTATTTGATCGGATTTTATGCTATCTTATTTTGTTATATTTTGCAAAGAGAAATTCCATTTTATGAGATATTATCATGCAAGATATTTTCCCTTGAATTCTCTTTTGTGTCGAGCTTGGAATTAATATTTGAGTATCCTTGAAGATTTCCTATTTGTGCTCTAACGTGAAAGAAGGATCCAAATTCATGGATACCAAAAGAAAAAGAGCTTCCTGCAGGAAATTTTACAAAAGAAGAATGATTGAGGAAGATTTTTTTCTAAAACAATGGTATATTTTTTAAATATATATACCTTGGGTAAGGAAATAAAATATTCCATCTTTATCATCCTACCTTCCAAAATTATACACAAATCTTTATGATTCTGGATGATTTTTATGACTCACGTGTAATATATATTGCAAAAATTCTCTTGTCAGATATTGCACATTTTTATTACTTAATTTGGCACGTGATAAAAATATCTACTTCATTTTTGCATATTGCATCAATAATATCTTTTTGAAATTTATGCTTGGGGAAATTCCTTTAATTTTGAAAGATATTGTTGTATTTTGGGATTCACTTGCTATAATCTTAGAAGATATTTTATATCAGGCAAGTTTGATCCGCAAATTGAAGGAAGGTATGTATGTGATATTTTCTATAATTTGCAAAGATTATTATCTATTTTGCAAGGATTTGCAAGTGGCAAAAAATCTTTCCATATGAGGTTGGGAAAGCTTGATCCGAAATTATGGAGATTTTATACTATTTTCGAAAGCTCAACTCATTGCACAAAATTCTCACAAATTATTGAAAGTGCATTTGTGCAGAAAGTTGTTAAGTTTGTGCATATTAAATTTGAGGCAAGCTTGATTGAAGAAAACAAACTTCTACCTCAAATTTCAAAAGTAAGAGCATAGTGCAGTCGTTGTTTCTACAAAGGAAATAAATGGACAGCATGCACAAGCCACGATAAGTATTATCGCAAATACTGTCATGAAGACAGGGGGAGAAAGTAAATATAAAAAGAAATAGAGAATCGTGATCATTTCGAAAATGCAACAAATTGAGGGGGAGCATTGATCAAATATGACAGATTTTTTTTGAATTGATCTTGACATTGATTATTATGGTAAGAAAAGGTAAATTGTGTCTTACATAATTCGGTTAGTATATCATCAATTTCCATCACTTTTTGTCATTAGCAGATCACTTAATTATATTATCATTTTATTAAGACAAAAAGTTCGTGATCATTGGCAATTTTTTGTTGATATATATGAGCTATATTGAATATTCTTTATATTCGTATCAACATGATATCTTTAAAGTTTGTGTTTCATGCCTCATATATTTATCAATATATTATGTGAATTTATTCTCCACGTGACACCCTTTTGCATTGTTATCGCTTTTTGATTATGTCAAAAAGGGGGAGAAAATATGTATATGCATATGTGCTAATTGGTTTATATTATTTAGTGCATAATATTGAGCTGTGATTATTTCTATATTGGTTTATATTATTTAGTGCATAATATTGAGCTGCGATTATTTCTTTATATTATTTTGCTCAATTTATCAATAATCTCCTATTTTGAATGACATTCATTGAATATATAAAAATTTGGAGATTGCATTATGTGCTTATGATGCTTTGATTTATCAATATATTTAAAAAGCATAATTGCACATCTGCATATTCGGAGATTGTTTTGTCATCATCAAAAAGAGGGAGATTGTTAGGGAAATCCCTTATGATGTTTTGAAGATGACAAAATAAATCAAAAGGCTACTAACGTGTTTATTGAGTAACTCAATGAAAAACGCACAAGCCGCTATGCAGATGATGGAAAGCTTCTGAGTCTGGATAAAGCAGACAAAGAAGCACATAAAGTCTCTAAGTCTGGATGAAATAGACGAAAGACCCGTACCAAATTGAGATTTAAGTCTAACCGTACCAGACTGAGATTTAAGTCTAACCGTACCATACTGAGATTTAAGTCTGAACGAACCAGACTGAGATTTTAAGTCTGAACGAACCAGACTGAAAATCTAGGCAAATTCATAATTTAAGACCATCAGACTTAAGATGAACCTACAGGATAAGATCACCAACGGTCAAGTATTTCACTTACTTTATTTATATTGATTCTGTTGTATCAAATTGATTGGCAGGATCAATCAACGGACAACTTCCAAAGAAGAATAGAACACTTATGGAAGCCCGGATTCTGATTGTATGGGCGGACAGAATCCAAGGGGATCCAATCTACCTCCAACGGTCAAAAAGACTTACCTTATTAAGTCTGTCCGAGAAAGGAAAAGGAAGACTAATCTCTCACGGAAAGAGCCAACGGTCGAGTGTGGCTTGGAGAGTATATAAGGATAGGATGAAACCTAGAAGACTAGGGTGGATAAATATATTCCAAGGCTAATTCAATTCTTCACTAGTTGTTTGAAAAAAAGCGAAACCGAGTGATCCTAGTGAATTACCGAGAAGAGTGACTTTGTGAGACATATTATCACCAAGTGCTAACACTCAAGAGTGTGTAATCACCTTTGATCATATAGTGAAATCCAGCCTATTGGCTGATCGCCTGGAGAGTGGACGTAGGCTTGTCTAAAGCCGAACCACTATAAACTGTGTTTGCAATCTTCTATATTCTCTCTATTTAATTTCAGTTTATAGATTGCAAAAGATTGTTATTGCTTGCGCATAAAATTCCTCTACACCTATTTACCCCCCCTCTAGGTGTTAATACTAGTTCCAACACCGACCATACCTGAACATTGCTATGAATTCACGCATTATGCGTTCTGAGTGCAAATCCTTGGCCTTCCTCGAGCAAAGGTAAATGAAACTGTTGTGAGGCAAATAGCATCAAAGCTGGGTACTGTTGAGGAGATAAAGTTGGAGGCTAGAACCACCACCTCTCGTCGTATAGGAAAGGCAAAGGTCAGATTAGACCTGGCTAAGCCCCTGCAAACAGGAACAGTAATTAGTTTTGGTGGTAAAAAATGGTGGTTGGACTTCAAATACGAACGACTTCCTCATTTTTGTTACTCTTGTGGAAAAATTGGACACTATGCTACTTTCTGTCCGGTTATTCCTTATGAAGAATCGGGTCTGCCACATGACAAGCCAGGGCGATATAGATCCTGGTTAAAAGCTGAAGCTAGGGAAACAAGCCAATTCTGGAAAGCCTTTTATGGGGAAATTGATTCTACTTTAGCAAATGAAGAAGTCTTAACCCAAGCACTCCAGTCAAACGAGGTGGTACCAAACACAGCAGATGCAACTCAGAATCAGATGGCAATTGTCCTAGCCTCACCCACTGACACAGAACATGCAGATCCTATGGAGCTGATGACTCCTCCAGCGTCTAGCTCTGGTAAGAGAGAAATGCAGCATCCCCTTACTATTCTCAGCACTGTCGAAATAGAGAGGGGTGGCGGGAGCACCAAAAAAGAAAAGCATACATATAAAACTCCGATGCCAAAGAAACAAAAAAGAAATAGTCCTTATGAAAAACAGTCTATTCTCTCCCTGGTGGAAAATGAAGAGCATCTCACTGATACCCCCATCTAGCTATGGGAAGGGGAAAATACGCAGGATTTGGTGGCTAGCCCTAATAAGCCACCCCAAAATCGATGAGGATCCTAAGTTGGAACTGTCAAGGGTTGGGCATGCCCTTAACAGTTCGCCATCTGCAAGCCTTAGTGGCTCAGGAAAGGCTCAACTTAGTTTTTTTAATGGAAACTAAGAATAAAGAGTCTATGGTGGAATGAGTTCGAAAACGGTTGAAGTATACTCATTCCTTTATCATGGAACCAATTGAGATTGCAGGCGGACTAGCATTCCTATGGGATGAAGAGGTGGGAGTAGAAGTTGAGGTCAACTCCGGAGTACTTATTGACACAAACTGCCGTGATCACAACAGTGGAGTAACCATGCGTATCTCCTTTGTACATGCCTCTACAAATTTCCAAGAAAGGCAACAACTCTGGCAATTTTTCAACACCACATCAGAAAGCCGCAACCTCCCATGGTTGTGTATAGGTGATTTTAACGAGGTCCTCTATTACTGGGAAAAGATAGGGCGTCGTGAAGTGGAAAGACATAGAATCCAGGCCTTCCGGGACTTTCTAAATGGATGTTCCTTAATGGACATGGAGAGCAAGGGATGTGCTTTTACCTGGTCTAATAAGAGAGAGGGACCTGACCTAGTTAAAAAACGGTTGGACAGAGCCATGTGTACTATTGACTAGAGAATTGCTTACTTACATGCAAAAGTGTTTGCCTTACCAGCCATAGGGTCAAATCATAGCCCATTACTATTGAAGACAGAGAGGATAGGTAAATCACGTACTAAGCGTTTTAAGTTCGAAGCATTTTGTCTAGCAGAACCTGAATGTACATAAGTGATAAAGGATGTATGGGAACTAAACAGGACTAATTTACTACATATGGGAGGAAAGATACAACGAGTAACGGAAGCACTACCCCAATATGCTGATCTCCAGAGCGGGAAAAGAAATACTTATCAAAACAGTCATTCAGGCTCTACCCCAATATGCCATGTCGGTTTTTAAAATCCCACTATCCATTTGTAGGGCTATTGAGAAAAAAATAGCAAACTTTTGGTGGAAACAACATGTTTCAAAGAAGGGCATCCATTGGAAAAAGTGGGAAGACTTGAAAATTCGCAAGGATCAGGGTGGAATGGGATTCCGAGACCTAGTAAATTTCAATAAAGCAATGTTGGGAAAGCAAGCTTGGAGACTTGTTCAGAAGCCGAATGACCTATGGAGTCGAGTGGTTAAAAGTGTATATTTTCCTACGGGGGAGTTTTGGACAGCACAAAAACGGCCCCAATCATCTTAGGGATGGCACAGTTTATTAGAGGGCCGACAAGTCCTTGAACCATATACACGGTGGATAGTGGGTAATGGGGAGAAAATCAGAATTCGTGAAGACCACTGGCTGCCTTCTGGCAGGATACATGGTCCTCCTAATCGGTGCAATCCATGCATGGTCACTGAATTGATCAATCAACAATCTAAGGCATGGGACCTTGACAAACTAAATGAGTTTTTTGAGGAGACCATTGTTCAGGAAATTGCAGCCATTCCTCTAAGCACACAACTAGGCCCTGACCAACTCATGTGGACGGCAAACAAATCGGGGAGCTATACGGTCAAGAGCGGCTACAATTGCATCAACAAAACAGGTATGTCATCCTCAACTCAACATCCCTCTACTTCGTATTAGATACCTAAATCTCTATGGACACGGGTATAGAACCTTCACACCCCCACAAAAATCCAACTGTTTATATGGAACTTATGCCATAATGCAATTCCCACGAGAGAAAACCTCTACAAACGACAACTCTTACCTGACCCTCTGTGCCCCATATGCCGAACTGCACCCAAAACACCAGAACACCTTTTTTCTCTTGTGCAAGTGGAAAAAGGATGTGTGGTCACAACAGCCCTTACACACTGACATCAACCCATCAACTCTCAGCCGAATTGACAAATGGATCTACAAAAGACTCACCTTGACAACCCGCCCTTCCCTTGGAAACCTCATGGCCAGCGTCCTCTGGCAGATTTGGAAACAGAGAAACGCGCTGCTATTCCGCGGCAAACCTCCTGATCCAAAGCTCACGGTCGACCTCGCACTCTCCTCGTAGTCCCTATTTGAGAGCACAAATAAGCCCAAACAAAAAACCCCATGGCAGACCCAGCAAGAGCTGAAGAGTTGGAGACCTCCGCCAAGAGACGTACTGAAGCTGAATGTAGACAGTACCTGGAACAAAGCAACCCTCGACGGATCCGTCGCTGGTCTTTGCCGAAACGCCTCCGGGGTGCTGATCGATGGGTTTGTCCGGAAGATCCAAGCTCCATCTGCGCAGGTAGCCGAAACCCTAGGTGTAAGAGCTGCACTGCTCTGGTTGAAGGAAAACAGATTAGTTTTAACTGATCTGCCCTCTGCGCCTTTAGCTAATCGACGCCCGAAACCTTCAGCTGATCTGCGCCTGCTCTTATCAACAGATAACTTATTCGTGTGTCAATATGTGCTGGGCCGCGAAACGTCCCCATGGTCGGCCCACTCCATTATTCAGGATTGCAAACAGCTCCTGAAGGAACTTCCTTGGGTCCAGCTAGAATATGGGCCGCGCGAAGCAAACGAAACAGCGGACTAGCTTGCGAAAGCCCACCGGGACAACATCTTGCCTTTAAACTGGATTGAGCAAACCCCCCTTCCCCTATGGTCTATATTATGTATGGATTTTTCAGTATCACAAACTCTCGTTTTGAGTTAGCAATAGAAATCTTGCTTCTGACAAAAAAAAAAACTGGATATTAGGGACCAATCTTTCTACTTAATCATAAATTACAAAAACAGATTCTAAATGTCGTAATAGTTTATCCAAAGGGTTATACTAGGATTTAATTGGTATACCCAGAGCATTACTCTTTATCAAATGTAGTTATCCTATGACATGCAGTGGTGTTTCTTATTTTCAGGCCCATAAAAACAAAGCAAAAAAAATTCAAGAGCTTATTATCATAAATTCCGTAAAAAAAATTTGATCGTGGAGTCTCCTGTTTGAACTCTTTTATGACAGTGGAGATAGATGTCTGTCGCTGTCACAACCGTGGTGGCACCGAATTTCATGGCAGTAAACATTACCTTCCGGAATACGACTGGCAGCAGAAGCATCAAATGTGGCCGTACGCCCTGTCGATGTTCTATGATTGCAGCTTCAAGGCGTACGAAAACACTCATGCTGAGTAGTAGCATGATTCGAATGGGCAATTTCTAACTGAGAATTGTCCACTAAAAATCAGTTCTCAAAAATTAGAATTAGGAACCGTCTGTTAGTCTCATAAATCCATTTTCCAAGTGAGTCCATGAAATCGGATCCACAAAACCAATCCTACAAAGCTTTATATGCTTCGTACAATATTTTCTAACAAGCTAAAGTAAAGCAAAAGACTAGGAACTTCATTATTCTTAATTGTAAGATCAGTAAAAAGATTGAACTCATATTAAAAATTAAAAGTCAAGGTCGTGAGTCGATAGATGTTGAGCTTGAAAGTAAAGGCACGGTGAGAGGAGACAAAAGCTCATTTAATGGATGTGGAGCTTCAAATTAAAGAATTTAGGATTTTCATTTTTCTTAAATTGTTTGTAGTCGGAAATTTATCTTAAAAATTGAACATATATATTTATATATTATCAATCCGGTTCAGATGAGCAGTACCTCACCTAGAATCGATAACCGAATCAACTCTTGAGAACCGCTGGTTCCGGTCCGATCTAGTTCCAAGCAGTCTAGGTAATTTTCGATTCTTTTGCACTCTCCTATCTCAAGCAATTCTATCGAGAGTGGGATGTCTACGGCACGAACCGAGTTGGGCTTCCTGCCCGGGGACGACTAGTTGCCTCGGAGCGTGCCTAACATAATCGATTTCTAAAATGAGATCCAGATAAGACCGATTCAAGTATATGAGAAAACAAGACATTTCGCAACCGTTGCATGAACCTGGCACACATCATGCCGAGATATATCTTTTCCCAAATGCAAATTTGAGTAATGTCGGAACCAATCCTCTATTGTGCTACTCTCTTAGATGCATAGACGTGAGATGTTCTTGACAATTATTGGTAAATCAGGATTTATTTTTGGCTTATGGTATTTCCATCGCTCAAATAGTTTCCCATACACCCTAAAATTAATATGATCCTAAGTAAGTCTCGCTTTGATCTCATTAATGG
This sequence comes from Corymbia citriodora subsp. variegata, assembly GCA_014858505.1. Taxonomy (NCBI): domain Eukaryota; kingdom Viridiplantae; phylum Streptophyta; class Magnoliopsida; order Myrtales; family Myrtaceae; genus Corymbia; species Corymbia citriodora. The sequence goes on from CM026413.1 coordinate 10,859,804, forward strand.
TAGAATCGATGAAGGATGAAAAGACTATCTCTAATTTAGATCAATCAATTTGATGATTTTTATCAAGCTTTCCTAAATTGTTGTTTGTTCATCTTTTGTATTCAAATCGGAGAGTATTCTAATAAATCGAATGATTTGTGTTCTTATAATAAAAAATATTAATGAAGTACATTTATTTGCAATGCTTCTAACATTCGATTTCTAAGAACTCCTAGTACCCACTCAACTCTCGGTTCTATTTTTTGAAGGGAAATTCTTTAATTAAGATATGTTGATTGACGAAGATTACCAACAAGGTTTATAATCATTGCAAAAAAACAAAAAATCCTTTATAAAAATTAGCCTAATCATATAAGTAAATAGAAGAGAGGAAAATGAATATAGAAAATCTTTTATTTTCATGACCACGTACGACTTTTACATTCATCATTTCTATACGGTGTTTTGGTTAATTAATTCTCTTAGGTTATCTTTATCAATTCAATAAATTAGAGTATTATAACCATTTAAAGAATGGAAATAGCGTAAGTCTTTTCTTATGATACAATATCATTCTATGCATATTTTTGTTTATGAGAGAGATGAGTCAATAAGAAGACAAGATCTTCCATGTCCTCTGACTCTTCAAGATGTGGTAAAAAAAGGGGAACGGTGAGCAGATTGTCAATGGAGGATTTGCTGACAAACCAAGAACGCCTTCAGAAATCAAGCATCAATACACTTGAGAATGCATCGCAAGAATGCCATGCCTGGGTAGCAAGATCATCAAAGAGCATGGACATGAAAGGTAAAACCTCAAAGCTCGAGCAGAGCTCTCGGAACGAATTTCCGCTCCCTCTAAAAAGAATCGGTCCCGTCACCCCCTCGTGACGATCGGTGTAAGCTCAAAGCGGTCTCGTGCGGCGGCCCCTCGCCCGGCCACAGAGAAGGGCATTCTTAGGGATAGGAAGCTCGTCCCTGTACGAATTCGAATTGGTGTAGACCCTCATGTAGAATTGCTGTCCTAAGTATTGCCGCGCCCAGTCCTCGGATCTGATGTTCCACATCCCTACATTGTCTAGAGCCATGTAGATTGCGGTCCACGACCTTGGATATACCTGAAACGATTCGACCACATGAAAGAAGCCAAGTTAGCATGAGAAACGGTCGGCGGCGGCGGCGGCGGCACTTCTCTCGTCGTGGTGATGCAACGTTCATGCATAATGAGGGACGATTGCATCTTATTACCTGAGTCGTGCAACGAGCTACTGTATCTCTCAAATTGTAGCGTGATCTACTCGCAGGCGTCCATTGCCCTCCGTCCATTCTGATCAAATCGAAGATAAGTCTGATCATTTCGAAAAGATGCAAGACCTATGTGTTTCCAACAGGTTTTAGTCTTACCCCATGACGAAGAACGAATATCCATCGATGTGCCAAGACTGTACGGTATTCTCCCAATTCTGGAAAATGATCTCGACGTACTCCCGGAAATTCGTGGACATAACGGAGGTCTGGAGGTAGCCGCCCCCCGAATTGGGGCTTGTGGGCATGCTTCCCAGATTGAAAACCCCAGGAATCTTGAAGTGATCCGCGAGCTTTAAGGGAGTGTCTGCTGGAACAAACGAGACCCCGTTGACGGCGTACCTCTGCTTGCCATTGATGATCGGGGCTGAGTTTGCCAACATGATGGTGCGGCTGGTCTTGATCATCCCGTAGTGATATGAACCTTGAGGGTTGGGTCGAGGCCCGCTTGCCGTAAGATTCCAACTGGTTTGGATTACGGGAAGTAGCATCGTCGAGGTTCAGTTCATGTACAGATGCAAGAAACAAGAAGAAATGACAACTACACAGTAGAGTAGTCAATGTTTAATACCGTATAGATCTGGCTTGGCTCAATGACCAAGCAACTTGAGACGGAGGACCGGCAGGAACAGGACCGGAGACTCCCCTGCGGGAGTTGCTGTAGTGAAGAACAGCGGTTGTTGTGAGAACCCGGGTGGTGAAACGGGACGAGACAACTACATAGTAATCTTGCGGCTGCTGGTTGGCCGTGACCAAGACCGAGTAGGATTGACCGAGGTGAATGTCGAGGGAGTCGTAAGTGTTCTGAAGAGTGTGAGAGCCTTCGACCTCAACTAACTTCATCTTATGCCCTTGAATTCTGAAGTTAATAGACGTCGTAAGGCCAACGTTCGATATTCTAAACCTGTATGTCTTGCCTGCAAAGAAAGTGAAAACTCAATATCTTGGTATTTGATACTGATGGAATAGGTATTCTCTCTTCCGAATATATATGCTCAGTGCCATTGGATTAAGTAAATTTACTGGATAGCAAGTATGACCTGGATCGACAGTGAATGTGTATCCGTTCCAACCACGGCCATTGATGAGAAGCCCATCGGGAAATGGAAGATTGTGACCGACATCCAGAAGGAGTCTCAATCGCTGTAGACACAAATAGAAAACGGCATAAAGGCATCAGACTATGATCAGAACTTTTCATTCATGCACAGGATAATAGTGCTAATGGCATGCTAATTACATTGTGATCTGTCTTGAACCAGTCCCCAGCGAGGACAGTGAAATCGCCGGCAGGAGAAGGGAAAGGGATGGGGATTAAAGGGCGGCTCCAGATTCTGATTCCACCATAGCCTCCGGCAGCCTTCTGAAGCCCAACGGACGGGAAGTAAAAGTAGCTGCCAATCTGATCCTTCACTTGCAGAACGTAAGTGAAGTTCCTTCCAGGTAGGATGGGACAATTCGTGCCATAGACTCCATCCTGCCATGAATTCCTCCTCTGTTGTATACCATTCCTTCAAAAGCAGTACCCAAGAGTATTAGCACTTTGATTTAAAGCTAGCTGCTTTTGTCGAAAAGTGAGCAGGCCGAGGATTCTCTAGTTTGAAGCTAAACAGCATTTGTCAAGGGACGTCATTATAAATTCAAATTTTCTTTTTCCCCGATAGTTATTATAACTCTGCGAAATTCAGAAAATTTTTAGATACACCGGTCATACAGGGGATCTCCAGTTCAGCAATGAATCAAACATTAGGAGGGCATATTCTCCATGAAGCGCCATTTATTAGCTGCAAAAGCTGCGCCATATTCACCATCCAAGTGTTTCACAAATCACAAGCATCTTCACATAAATCTCAATCCACCCACCAAATGGCCTTCACTCCCAACTGTAGATCTCTTGCATTTGACTGCTGAATGTATGATTAAAAGTGTGAGTGTGGGAGTGCCTGTGTGATTGCGTGCATAAGTAGACGCACAAGTCACATGCCTGGATCTAGACATCCCACATGTGGTTAGTCAGGTTCACTGAGAAAAAAGCCAGTTGGACAGACAGAATAATTCACATTATTTAATTGCTTCTCAGACTGTTGCGAACAGGCAATGAGTCCTAGCTCTACTAAACTATGTTCTTGGAGAATGCAAAGAACAATCGTCCAGATCAGTTAAACCATCACTCCTCTAATTCAAACCCAGAGATGCGCACGCGCCAACGCACACTTATGTATACTTTCAAGATCTGGGGTTACACTACTCAGTCAGACAGATGAAGAAAGGAGGAGGCAAAGCATTAACTGTTGGCGCCATGTCAAGAGAGGAGGTGGACTTTCTTTAAAAGAGCATAGCATTAATATGATAAGGATATTCGAATATCAAACTCAACCCACAAGTGCATTGATGACTGCTGGAGATATTACTATTGCCAGCTTGCATTTTAACCAGTTAAAGTAAAAGAAACAAGGAAAGAAATATATCAAAATGTACTAATATTAGAAAAAAAAAAAAATGTGCTAATTTGAGAATTCGATGAAGAAAGTAAAAAACTACAGATCCAGTTCCTCTAAACCAGAATAGTTTCTACACTACAGTTGGGTTCAGAATAAGGAGCTTGATCTTCCAGTAATAAGTGAGAAAAGAGAAGGGAAAAGCCGATTTAAAGCTCATCTTGGTACTTTCTAAGAATATTCTATCAAAGGAAAACAAGATCTTAGCTATTCTTGAACTTGATTGGTCTCTCTCTGTGAGCGAAAAAGAAATCAGAAAAAGGAATTTATACTAGTTCACACTCTTTTCTCCTGCATGCTCAGATTAAGCTAAGAAAACAGAGCAACGACCAGAAAACACAGAAAGGGAACACAAAAGAAGACAGAGAGATTTCCACAGAAGCAACAGATTTATTACCAAGAAACCAGGAATGGCTCCCTCAAATAGTTGTAGACACTGATGATCAAGTTGTCATTCGTGACTGCATCAATTTGGGGCCCTGGAAACTGCCCATTGATCAAAATTCCCTGCGCCAATCCAAAACTTAAGTCCAGGCCTTCAATAAATTTAAGCATAATCGTACACCAATCTTGGAAAAACAAAAGAGCAAGGAAAAGTCTTCTTGCTTTCAGCATAATAGACCGAGGGAGGAAATTAACAGAAAGAAAACAACTCCTTTGTCTCAAAAGTTATAAGAATCCCAAACGTAGTCCTGTCCGCCTACAAATTTGAGTACATCTTGACTCAGCATTGTCCAAAAAACAAAACAAAACAAACTTTCTCGCCAAGACCACAAAGAGAAGGAAAGAAATGAAGAAAAGAATCAATCTTTTCGTCTCAAAAGCTGCAAACATCACATTCCATTAGAAAATGTTGCCCCAAGGAATGTCAAAAAGAGAATAAGATAAGAAGATGATAAAAATTGAGTACCTGTTGCTTAACACCAAGAGGGTAAATGTCACCATAAGTGACCTTCCACGTGAAGAACCTATATGGGTTGTCACCATTCGTTCCTTGAAGAAGGAAGAGTACACAGAGGATGAGAGATCTAAGAACCCTGCAAGTGTAATCTCCCATCCTCTCTCGTTCCTGTTTCCCTGTTGTTTGACTCTGCGTGAATGCTTTTGGACTCCACAGAGATAAGACTGTGTGCGACTTCTCGAACAATGTCTGCAAGTTTTTGTGAGGTCCAGCGTTGACAGCTATGACATTGTTTGAGTCGAGCGAACCAGGGGAAGAAAATTAGCTGGGCCTCTCTCTCTCTCTCTCTCTCCCTCTCTCTCTCTCTCCCTCTCTCTCCCCTTGCATTCCCTGCCTATTTATTCGTGTACCATATCTTTGTATCACAGGCTAGACTAGATTTATTGTTTGTATGTGAGCCCGAGAGGCAGACAGAGATGCAACTTGACATGAGCTGTCACCTGCAGAGAGAGAGGGAGAGAGATGCGAGAGACATAATGCATGGCCATCTATCATGGACCGTGCACATGGAAAGCGCACTGTGCTCTGTTCGATTATCATTGACACTGGATCGCTGGGAAATATTTCTGGGAGAACATTAGGTAGGCTTATGCCATGATTAACGGTGCGAACTTTGACTAGCCCAAAGACAAAAAAAATACATGTCAAATCACAGTGTTTGACTTCAAGAATCTTGGGTCACCGCCGGCGGTTCTTGTCGATTCAAAAAAACAAAACAAAATTGATCTCTACATGTTGTGACATTGCTATCGATCATGCCCATTTCCTCTTCTTTTGCACCCTTCTGCATCTGCTCTCTAATGACTGATTCATCAGAATTTGCTATTTCTACTCGAGAACCGAAAGGGAAAAACATCACGACATGTTTGCGCATTCTTTCGGAGTCGGGCTTTTCAGTACAAATGCATGTGCAAAGACTAGCATGTGATACAAATGATAAGGTGTTAAACAACAAATCCCTTTCGTTTGGCCGAAAAGAAGGATTATATAAAAAAAATGAGACAAGAATGACTATTTAGATCAAAGATGCAATGGCGGATTCTTTATGCCGGGGCTATGCATTTGAAGAGGAATTTTATTCGGTGTGTCGGCGGGCCATGGGAGATCCATGCGGCCTCGGCTTCTTCCAATTATGTTGTACATTGTACGGTCAAGGGGTTCCCTTCCTTCCTGTAAGTGGTCTCCCCGGCAAGTGGTCTCCCCCAGTAAAAGTACACTGAACTATCCCCAATAACTTTTACATCTCTAAATTTTGAATTTTTGCACGTCACTTCCGGGTAGAGCTGAGTATGGCTCTCGAGCAGGCAATTCCCAACTTAGAATCGAAAATCATCCACCAAAAATCAATTAAAAAAAAATTGAATTCGAAAATCCCTATTGATTCCATGAATTCACCAAGAAATTAAATCGCTTATCTGTTGAACTCATGAAACTGATCCCATCAAACTTCACGCACTCAGTTCAGTATTTTGCAAGAAGCTAAAGTAAAATAAAAAGCAAAGAATTTCCATGTTTTTAGTTGGAAGATCAATAAAAAAAAAATGACTATATTAGAAGTTGAGAATCGAGCCCATGAGTCAATGAACGAGGCGTTGAGCTTGAGAGTTGAGGCTGTGAATAAGAGATGGAGAGACAACTCTAGCAAGGTGGAAGTGAGACAAGATGAGCACCCAATTAGTGGGTGTTGAACTTCATACTAGAGATTTTAGGATTTTCATTTTTCCTAATTTTTGCAAGAAAATTTTCTTAAAAACTGAATATATAATTTTATATTACCCGTCCAATCCAAATGAGCAGATAGGTAGTTCCATACTTATAACTGGGAATCGAATTATTACCCACTGATTCCAATAAATTGGAATTGAGAATTGAATTGATTTTCTTGAAAATCTCCGATTTCGATTTAATCTAGTCCAATTTCGAGTAGTTCATGATTTTTTTGCAAACCCTTACTTTCAGGTGAATTATATGATTTTAATCTTATCTTTTCTAAGGGAATCCTTCTTTTACTTTTGAATTTTCTAAAAATTAGAAAAAAAATCAAAGAAAATGAAGAGAAGGAAATTAACTAAAATTTTCCCATCATAGAGAATAAGATACTAGCAATAGCAATTGTGAAAATTTAACGGTATATTAATAGAACTAATAAGGAAAGAAACACGATTAAGGAAAAAGAAAAAAGGACTCCTCAATGACAAACATGTCAAATTACAACAATTCGAAACTCATTATGCACTTATAAATGGTTAATTAATGAAACAATTTGGTCGATTAATAAAAATATCCAAAAAATATGCCTTATTTGCGATCAGTAACCAATTTTTGTTTTTTTTATCCTTTTTTTATGGAGGCATTTTCCCTTTTTGTTTAACTTGTGTTATTCTTTTTTCATAAGATATATTCATTTATATTTTTTTTCTTAGGTCAAAATATTCATTTCTATTAAAGTGGCTATACTTATCAAATTTTAATCCATGAAAACTTAAGATTTGAAAACATTTTCTTAAAAATAATTATTTGTATCTTTTGAAAAAAAAAATTGACGAAAATTTTCATAAACCATATATAAGTATAAATTGTTATTGATAATGAAAATATTTTCTAGTAACTAATTATTCTAAACGATATAATAAATCATACCCTGAATGAATGTTTGGTGAAGCATAATCCTTAATTTTGTTAATCATTTTTAACAAGTATATATCTTTTCCGCACGAGAGTTCTCAAACACACCCAATAACGACACTTATATATCTAAAAGTCCTAATTCACAGAGCATCAGACTCATAGCAAACCTTGTGAGATCTCTGCAAATCCAAGGAAAACTCTCCTGCACCGCCGTCCTTGCATGCCAGTCCCTGGCGCTGTCTCTCTTTTGCTTTCCTTTTCCGATCACTCTTCTCACTATTTTCCAGGCCGAAACTCCTTTACTTTCCTGATTATCATTATTATCAATTTTCTTTTTCCTTGGTGCGAGAGCTTAGATCACGAGATCATCTTCTATTACAATGCAACAAAAGTGAGCTGTCGGTACCTCGTGACTTGACCTGACCCTCCTGTTCTTTGTTTGGATCTGTACTCCCAGTTTAAAAGACAAAACCCTCTACTGTTTCGCCCATGAGATCGCACCACACGTCAGTTTTCCTTCGAATCCTCGCCATGCTAGACTCAACCCCGCACGCGAAACCCTGGTGCTGCCCAACTCGACCGAGCCGCCGCTTCTGCGACGATGCTCGAGCCGGTCGAGACGCCATGGATTGTGTAATAAAGGGAGCATTGTAATGGGCAGAGATTCTCGTTTTATAATTGTAGAATCGCATGGGTCGTTGTCAAAGAAAAGACTAAGAAGACATTTTATCTCTCTAACTAGGGACCAGAGAGGGCGTAGTGGCCCTCGCCCGGACTAGTGAGGGTGTCCACCCGCGCTTATGGCCAATGGGGTCGTCGGTCAGAATTAAAAATAAATAATAAAGTGAATAAGGAAAATTCAATAAATATGTTAAAAATTATCAATATTAGTGTCCACGTAAGCTAGTTAATGTCCAAATCGGCGATTTGTGACTGAAATTTGCTGGATAAAATCAATTACCAAAATATGGAAATGTTTAACTTCATTGGCACAATTAAAAGGTATACGACCGAATTGATAAAAGCGTAATAGATTTATAAATTTTTTAATAGTTATCCCCAAATGTTTTCATCAACCATCAAAATAATCATGCATAAATTGTTTTCGATAATGAAGACATTTTCCATTGATTTTTTTTTCTAAACGACATAACCAATCATTTTTCAAAAAATATTTTTCAAATTTTAAATTTTCTATCAAATAAATGCCCCTTTATATTTGTGGATAGTATTTAACACACACATATATCGTTCCTGCCCAAGAGTTCTCAAGCACACCCAACAACTTTTATTTAGTCATCACAGGTCAACGTTGCAATGAGCCTTTCGCACACCCCTCCAACTTCCTCGGTGCAGGCTACTGCTGTATGAGCTTATCAATTTCTCAAACACTCTTATGAGTGCAATGTAGTCTACCCAGTCCACCGGAGAGGTCTCTTAATTCCTAGATGAAATTTTTTCTTCCCCACCTAGGAGGGAATATTCTCGAAATTAACGTCCCAGAGTTTAGATGAAATAATTTTAGAATTTACTCATATTTAAATTAACAACTTTTATTTAGTCAATTACATTGCTTTCCATGGTATGCATTAACTTTATTTTTCTTTCTACAGGCGGTGGTCTTTTTTCTTTATTATACTCTATTATTATTAGGGCAAACATCACCAAAATAATTTTTCGTGACACAACAAATCCCAAACTTACACGTACGTGACATATTTACCTTTCATTAAAGATTTGTCAATGAGAGTCATTAAAAGTCTGCCTGCATCGATGATAGAGAGCATACGATGTTGATATGACTAGGGGTGTGCAACCGGACCGGGTTGACCCGGGAACCGGACCGGACCACCCGGAAAAACCGGTCTGGGAACCGGTTCCAGCTTTTGGGAACCGGTTCCACTGGAAAACCCACCCGGCCCGGACCGGTTTTTTTTTTTTTTTTAAAGAAAGAACAGAATTTGGCAATTTGCAGATGCACAGCAGCACAAATCAACGGAACCCTAGCTTCTTCTCTCCCATCGCTGCTCACTTCTTCTTCCCGATCTACTTGCTCCGCCGCCGCTCAACCAACGAGGCGACGATTGCTGGTCGCTTCTTCTCCCCCGACAACGAGTGTTGGGTCCGCGAAAGGTAACCAATTTTTTCTCTCTCTCCCTCTCCCTTTCTGTCCTTGTGTGTGCGTTTGTGTCCACTGTCCATGGCGCACCTACCAAACCAGATCTGGGTTGGGGGCGTTGGGAAGGTGGTCCGCCTCTGGAGCGGGAGGTTCTGGACCTCCGGGGCTGGTTTCGGGTTCGGGGGCAGGGTTGGGCTGGGGGAGGTGGACTGGGAGGAGGACGCCGTCGACGAAGAGCTCGTCAGCAGAGGGGAGGTCCGGCTGGGGGAAGATGGGGTTTCGGACCATCCAGAACTCGAACTCCGGCGAGTTGGAGGCACTGCTGCTCCACCGTCCGCTACCGCACGGGGAGAGTGTTTGCGGTGGCTGTGGGGTTCTTGTGCAGAACAGCAAAAAATTATCTCGGCTCTGATGAAAATTATCTCGACGCTGCTGCTCCTCTTATGCAGAACAGGAGAGGGCGCTCCTTGTGCAGAACAGGAGTGTCCACAGTTTTGATTACCTCAGCTCTGATAAAGATTTTGCTAATCAGTCCAAGAAAATTGTAATGCAGAGATGCCAATAGCATCTGATACTTGCCAGACTGGGCATCTTGTTGAATACTATAAAATGCTAGTGAAGTTTTAGATTTTTTGTAGAGACTACAGAGGCCATAGCTTATCGAGTCAAATTTTGATGTACTTACACATATCGAGTCACACTTCCTGGTGTTGATAAGTTAGATTAATATGAGACCAGGAGTCATACACTGGTACTTCATTGCATTTTCATGCCCCACATTGTCAATTTTTAATACTTTCTCTAATAGTTTGATACACTTACACATATCAAGTCAGAATGATATTGGTATTGCTGCCTGGTGGTGATAATTTTCTGTTTGTTTCTATCATCCAGACTGTTCATCATAATGCTTACCATGAGGACCCTTATGCTAAGGAGTTTGGAATGAAAATTAGTGAGAAGCTTGCTCAAGTGGAAGCACGCATTCTCCCTGCACCTTGGGTAAATTGTCGTGCTCCTATTTGTTGTCCCTAACATCCGCAATAGTTTAGGAAATCACTCTTACTTATGATTATTACTCTTTGCAGCTCAAGTATCATGATTTGGGCAGAATAAAGGATTGCCTGCCTGAGGTTGGGTGCTGGAACATGATGAATAAAGTAAGTAGTTAGTGGGACTAGATCCTCCTTAATCATCTGAAGAGCCAATTTAATTACTGTGTACTTCTACTTCCTGAGGCTGGCTTGTGCTTGGAAGATGTTTCAGTGCCTCGGGGTGTTTTGACAATCATATATTGATGTGTTATTTAGTGTCCTTTTGGATTTATGAAGCTTTGAAATAAGGGCTTCAGCAACCCAGGACGTGGTATGCTTTCATGGTATTCTGTTTGCACCTGAGACGATTGTTTTAGCTTTTTAATCAGCTTGGGTCTTGGGGTGGAGTTTATGCAATGTTATGATTTTTGCACTTTCTTGTCGATCAAATTAGGAGGATTACGTTATTATTTTCTCGCGAATTAATGTAAAATTTGAAATTGTATAATGGTTAAAAAACAGGTTCTAATAAAAACAGGGTAGACCCTGTTCCCGGACTGGAAAAACAGGGTCGGGTCCAAAACAGGGTCCAATGAAAACAGGGTCGGGTACAGGGTCCAAAAAAGGGGAACCGGTTATAACAGGGTTGAGGTCTGGACCCTACCCACCCTGGACCCGATCACCCCTACTCTCTCTTATCTTACACTCTCCATTAGTCCTTACTTATTTCTTTTATTTTTAGATTTTATTTTTTATTTTTTTTCATAAATTCGAATTTTTTTGTTATTTTTTAATAAAATCGATTTTTTTGTTATTTTATAATAAAATCGATTTTTTTGTTTTTTTTAATAAAATCGATTTTTTATTTTTTATTTTTTTATTTTTTATTTTTCTATCTTTCTTTTTGCTATTTTTTTTTTCAGCCGATCGTCAGCTACGGCAACGGCCGGTGACCGACGACAGACGAGTCGAGCTTGCCAAATCAGTGACGCTCGAGCATCACAAGATGTAAACTTATTTCCATATTTACCCCTTTTAAAATAAAAAATTGTAATCCTCTTTTCTCTCACTTCACGAACCTAGCGCCCCCATGCTTGCCTCTCTTTGCTCCCTTCAAAATAATCAAATCCCTCCTTTTTAAAGTAGAACAAAGTCAATCGCTTGCCCTAATTGGTCGATCTCCCTCACTCACCTTTTGCACGTCGTTGTGCTTCTTCTTCCTCCTGGTAGTTCAACTACTTTCCGAATTGAAGCTGCATAACTCGCGATGTCGATCTGCGAGGCTCGAGCCTCATTGTCTTGAGCTTACTTTGCCGGTGAGCTGATCATGCGAACTCGCCAGAGGTAGGCGAGCCTTGAGCCTTGTTAGCAAGGTGAGCTTGAGGCATGGCTGGCGACTGGCCAAGGAAGGAGAGAACATAAAATAAAGAAAAAAATAATTTAATAATATATTTTAAAAAATAATAAATAAAGATTTTAAAAAATAAAATAATAAAAAAATTATTGAAAAAGAGTTTGTAAAGGAAAATATTTTCCCAAGTGAAAAGCGGAAAATATTTTCCATTTCAAAATCAAGTTTTACCCGAACACCAGAAAATAATTACATTTTCCTGGAAAATAACTTCTTGGAAAATATTTTCCAAAAAAATAACATTTTCCATGAAACGAAAGGAGCCTTAAAGTAAGATAACTTTAGAAAGTCCCGTAAGATTAAAAGAGAAAATAATTTATTTCTGCATGAAATCCCAATTATCTATTTTGGTTTACATACCATTAGGCTATTTTATGAGCTTTTCAAGTTTATTGTAACCCATAACTCATGAAAAAAAAATGGACACGTAAATCTCATTTAAAAAGAGATAAAAATCACAAAATTCCCAAAGTGATATTTCAATATCAAATTTTTAATTATGCAAATTTAGTCTTTAAATTTTTCATAATTTGCCACTTGAGTCATTCTAACTAATTTTGACTGAAAATCATTAACATGGACATTGGTCATTTTGCATGACCCGCCCATTGCTAAGCATCAATAAATTTTACAATTTAAAAAAAAGTGCTTTCTCATTTTTTTTTCTCTTTCACTTTGGTTGATGAGGGCCAACAAGCCCTTGCCACCTATTGGCGATGGTTCGACCCTCACTCATAACTAGTGGGGTCATTAAGGCTTTGGGTGAGGGCCTTTGCACCCTTGCTCATGCCCGACGAGGCCATTGCTAGCTCTTGCTAAACCTCGTTGGTCAAAATGAAAGGAAAAGAAAAAGAAAGAAAGAAAACGTTGATGACAATACCAATGGTGCCGTGTTGGATAGTAGATGTTTGAGTCAATGATTTTTCATAAAAAAATTGATTGAATAGACTCAATTATCAAAATGTGAAGATGTTTAAAACTAAATTAGCATAATTGAAATTAAGACTAAAATAGCACAATTGCAATAGGTTTAAAACTTTTTGGTACTTTTCCTCATTTATAAGAAAATTTCACCTTAAAGTCTTCATAGTTTCGGGATGTGATTGCTTCATGAAAAATTAATATATTTAAAAAAATAATTGCTTATATTTTTTTTACAAACATGAATGAACGAAAAATACTTTTGTCATCAACAAAAATGTCTAGACATGAATTATCATTCATAATAAAAAAAATTTCATTAACTAAATGTTTGAAATGATACAAGCAATAATTTTTAATAAAATGTTCTCAAGATCATTTATTTTCTGTAAAACAAAATAAAATCTCAATTGGCAGATGACTTGAATCTCTATAATTCAAAAAGATTGCCGATTACAATAAAATTACAAGCGCATGAGCACATGCCTATGACTAGTTTTGGATAAAAAAAAAACGTAAAAATTTAAAACTTTCTAAAAAGTATATAATGCTATTGATTTTATTACTTTGGCCTCTATTTTTATTTCCCACCACTCTTCCATGTTATGGAGAGAAGAGGATTTCCTACTTTTTTTCTTTGTTATGGTGACCATTTCTCTTTTTCCTAAATATCTTTGATAGTCATTTTAAATATCAATCGCGGATAAAAGATAAATTTAAGAAGTTCATAGAAACTATGTAACCACTGCAATTTTGATCCTTCCATCTCTCTATTTATTGTCCCATTCTCATTTTATTTTCAATATATTCGATATTTAAAATTTTAATTATTTAGTTAGAATATGCGCGCGATATAGCGCGCGTGCGGGAACGATGTTTAATTCTCATATTCTCGATCGCAAGTACGAAGTTGGATCGATCCCCTCCTGTAAAACCATCATGCATCGGGTGGATTTCAGTGGGCCATGGGTCCGACCCGACCCGCACGACCCGATCAGATGACCCGATCACCCCCAGCTAAGCTCCGCCACGACGAGCCGTGCCCCACTCCGATGGCGCTCGGTCACTTTTCAGACTAACTCAGGAGCTCCGCCGCTTCCGGTGGCGATTCGGTGGATCGTATCGTAGATTCTCTCTCTCTCTCTCGCATCACTCTTCGGCGAACCCCGATTCGAATCGCCAGATTCTTGTCCGAGAGCAATCGCCATGGGAACTTCAGAGTCCACGCTCTCAGGATCGCAGGTAAAGACTCTCGATCCTTTCGCCTCCGCTGCTCCTCCGGCTCTTCGCAACGCTCACCCCTAATCGTCCCTGAACCACCGTTATTTGCTCTTGAAGAGACCGGCCGACGAGATCACCACCGTCTCCGAGCGGCTGGAGGGCGTCGATCCGATCCTGGAGAAGCTCAGGTCCCTCAAGATCGTGAGTAGTAGCCCCTATGTCTAGGTTTTCGCCAGCACGTGAATGAATGTGCAGATTAATTGCTTTTAATGTTGGAAAAATTGAAACTTGCGGTGGTTTTTTTGTCTGTTTGTTCGATTGATGATTGTAGACGCCGCCCATACTCACGTCGCTGCCGTCTGAGGGTAGCTTGACCGACATTCTGGTTAGGAAGCCACCGTCTTCGTCGACTCCAGGTGACGCACCGGCCTCCTGATGACGCTCTTTATGACCTGGTTTGAGTGAATCGTTTTGTTTTGAAGTGGAATGGTGTAATGAGGTCTTGAAAGTCAAGCTGTTGGGAATGGTTAATATAGGGACAGTGAATCCGAAGGTGCTGCTGGAGCTATTCTCAATGTACCGTGATTGGCAGGAGGAGAAGGTCCAGAAGACTGGCAAGAAACAGGTGCGCCTTTGCTTCGGTTGATGCATGTACTATATATAGACGCTAGGAGCTTCCAATGGAAAGATTATCAAAAGGGATTTTAGATGAAAGGAAGTATGTGGTTCTTTGATATATAAATTCATTAGCCTGCTTTTCCTTAAATGGACTATTTTGAAGTGGGAGAATATCTAGTGGCTCAAATTTAGAACTAGTCAGGAATCTGTAAAGAGTCTTATGGCTTTTGGGGCGATCATCTTGTCGCCGTTTCTTTTGGTTCCATCTTTTAGTATTCTCTCTGGTGAAGTTACTTAGAAAGATTGAAAGACCTGAAGCTAGTTTCATATATTTGATCTGTAAAATGTAGATGTGTTTCAGAGGATTTATAGAGATCCCCATTCCTTTGCTTTTCCACTGTTGCCTCTTGTTCTGGTCGAGCATTACTCTTTAGTCATCCTTGTTGCAAGTCATTTTAACATGGTGATCACTTTACCCAAAAAGTTAGGAAATGTTCTTCTTATTTTTCTTTTCAACTGAATAATTCTATGCTTTGGACTTGAGAGTGAGCTTCTCAATCATGCATATGTGCCGTGGCATATAGTGTGATATTATGGGAACTGTCCTTCTGCCAATCATATATGTTATCAGAAGCAGGAGAGTTTTTGGTGGACAGACCTAAGGTTTGGCGCATTTTGCTGCAGGAAGAAATAGAGAACAAGATAGAACTAGTGGATGCTTTAGCTGTGAAACTTCTCCAACGATTTAATTACTCTGTGTCAGCAATGAAGGCCACCTCTCAGCATTTATCACAAGGTACTTATCTCATGATTTTGTGATTTTATTTGCTGCACGCTTGCTTTTAGTACCCCCAAAGCATTCAATACAGAAATCATGGGTTGAATAACACGTCTTCTCCAGAATATGTTTGGTACTGTGAAATTCAGTTCACACAACATATTTCCTAATTGTTTCCCATTATTGCTTCAGAAACGTTCATACGGCATGTTCTTTCATCGTTTACTCTAAAAATCCATACAGTTCATGCATTGCAGGTGGAGCTTGGGGAACTTAAGGGGAGATTGACAGAGGTTATCAGTAACTGTGATGCCATTTGCAAGAGGATAGAGTCGGAAGGGCCGGAATCTCTTCGATCGTCAGTGGCACCATTCGTCGCCAGGACCAACAATTTATGCGACTCCAATAGTTCATCACAAAGAGTTCTTGACAGCAGTTCGGCTTCCACGGACTCAAAAGCAGGCTGACCGATGCTTTTATTTATTTTTCTCTCATCCCTCTTTTTTCATCCGAGGGGAAGTGTAATTAGCCATTCTTGATTGAGATCGAGTGCATTTGGAGGAAGCCACCGTTGCCATTGTCTAATCTCGTCAATGGACTCGATTCCGAGGATTAGTTTTGTGAATCGTTTTTTTTCGGCCAATCATGCAGATATAGTTGAAAGAGCTTTCCATAAATATAGGGGAAAATTATAAATAAGGGTATGAAATGTTCTATTTTTTCATATAAGGGTTTAAAGTGATCATGACAGTTTTAAATAAGAATTTGACATTGTCAATCGGTCAATTTTTCGGGGGCGGTTAAGGCCATTTTCTTCCAAGATAACTATAATCTAAATTTTAGTTAAATTAGATTAGAATTTAAGAAGTTGAAAGTTTTTAAAATGAAAAAAAATTATATGCGGTCATTGGTGACTCAACTAGGGCTGGTAACCCCATCGATCATTATTGATGCACCACTAACGATGGGTCATTATTGATGCACCACTAACGATGGGGCGGTGGTCATAGGTAGAGTGCTTAGATTTTTACTTTTTTTGTATATTTTCTTTCTTTTTAGTTTTAGTCTTTTTTATTTTTTGAGTCCATCTTTTTAATTAAATAAATTTTGGATTTTTTACCTTAATTTAAATAAGGTCTCCGGTAAAAATTATGGTTCAAATTAAATTAGTGCAATTTTAGTGTAAGTTAATTTTAACACCATGTGAGAGGGGTCAAATATTAAACAAATCATATTAGCATTTTTCATTACAGGAGGGATGGCCAGGCCTAGTCTTTGTTGGTCACTAGCAAAGGTTGCCTTGCCAAGGACTAACAAGGGCCGGCTTGTCCTGTGACCTACGAGGGTTGCCTCGATGAGGAAAGCCCTCGCTTGTGGCTTTTGATAGTGGTCTCATTTGGTATTGTCGGTAGCTAGTCATCGCCTTCAATTGGTCATGAGTGAAAATGAAAGAGAAAAATAAAAAAATGAAAGAAAAAAAAACCCTTAACAAGTCGGTGAGGTGATGCTATTCTCTTATCACTTTATGTTTTTTATTTGAAATAAATTTTATTTTAGAATTTTTATATGAGAAAATGATGTTATTTTAAATAATAAAAAAGCAAAATATATTAATAACGGAAGAAAAATTATAAAAAGGATGGACGATATCGTCTCCCCTCTTCGGTTGGTAGTTTCGCAGAGCTCCCCAAGAGAGTCCATGGCCTCACTGTCGAGCACTCCATATCCTCACCGTCCCCCTCCTCCTCCGATTCCTCCCCGCCAGTTTAAAACCCAATGCGCGAACCCCGTCCGCACGTCGCCCTCCACCTCCGACGACGCGGGCAAACTTGCCCTGACCGACGGCGCGCGGCGGAGGAGGAGCGGGGCGGTCGACGCGGAGAAGCTGAAGGAGAGAGAGTCCCGAGAGAGGAAGGAGGAGGTCAACCGGAAGATCGCGTCGCAGAAGGCGGTATCGGTGATTCTGAGGAGGGAGGCCACCAAGGCCGTGATCGAGAAGAAGCGCGGGCCGAGCAACTCGAGGAAGCTGCTCCCAAGGACCGTCCTCGAGGCTCTCCACGAGCGGATCACGGCTCTGCGCTGGGAGTCCGCGCTCAAGGTCGGAGAACCGATTGATTACGAGAGAACGCTTCGTTTGGCGTTCTATGTCTTAGTTTCACTAGCTTTGTGGTGGAATCTTGGTGGATAGTGAGGAAAGTCTGTTCTTTATGGAAATGGAATTGCTCTTGCCAATGTTGCTGGAATATTGCTCTGCTGCTGTCTAATTGGCGGTTTGGGTAAACAAAAATTGGAGGAAGTGATCTTGATGGGGCGTTTTGTTCGTTCAGTTGCTAGAATATCACTCAAAATGACTAGCCTACCTCTAGGAAAACATTGCAGAAACAAGTAGTGCATAATTCAGTTGGTTTGCTCTGATTAAGTAAATTTGCCTTCATTTTGAATTAGTTCTGCTAATTTTGAGCTAATGTGTGTTTGAGTTGAGCTCTAGCAGCTTTCTGAGTTTTTTGTGAGAAAATGTAGTACATAGGGTTTGATGAATTCAAAGTTCAGGCAATATGGCATTAAATTGTGATTTTGTTTAAGGAAAAAGCAATTTCGGGTTGATATTTACTGGAGGGGTCATTACTGTTCAGTGGAATTTAAGAAATCTCGGAGACACTTTCTTGATTCTCTGCTTGATGAGCACTAATAGTCCAACTACTAGATTTTTGTCATTTATCTGTCTGTTCCTTGGAAAATATGTACCTTTCAACTATGACCTATGCATTTGTCTCATGTTGTTGTATTTCTAAATGCTGTATTTTCAGGTTTTCGAACTGTTACGTGAGCAGCTCTGGTACAGACCAAACCCTGCCACCTATGTTAAGCTAATTGTCATGCTTGGGAAATGTAAGCAAGCTGAAAAGGCTCATGAGCTCTTTCAAGCTATGATAGATGAAGGATGTGTTGCCAATCATGAGTCGTATACAGCACTTTTATCTGCTTATAGTAGGAGTGGTCTCTTTGACAAGGCATTTTTGATCCTTGAGCAGATGAAGAGCACCAGAGGCTGTAGGCCGGATGTCCATACTTATTCTATCCTCATAAAGTCATGCATGCAAGTTTTTGCATTTGGCAAAGTGCAGGATTTGCTTTCTGATATGGAAGCTGAAGGCATTAAACCCAACACGATCACTTACAATACCCTAATTGATGCTTATGGGAAAGCAAAAATGTATGTGTTAATTACTCTTTTAGTTTCGGAAGCTCCATGTTGTCTCTTAGATCATAGATTATGTTGAAAGGTTCTGTTTGGTTTTGGATAATCCGTCACATCTTTAGCTTTCTTACCCATTTAGATTTTTTGGATAGTGGGAGTAATCTGGATGTGGTTAAACATGCATGCACACATGCGCGAGCACATGTATGAATGGGAGGGAGAGTGAGAGAGGGAGGGAGCATTTCTGCTGCTTCTAATCCGGTACTATCACAGCAATCAAGATCAAATTCTTCAAAGTTGCTTGTATAAATATGCCACTTCTAGTGGAGCTTGCACAAATATATTATGCTCCCTGATGTTTTTCTTTGTTTGGCCTGCTATTTTCTCCCCATATTTCCTGAATGACTAGATGGACATGATATGACTAGAGAAGTAACCTTTTAGCATGATTTAACAGGTTTGCAGAGATGGAGTCAAGAATAGCAGAAATGCTACATCAACCAGACTGTGAGCCTGATGTTTGGACCATGAACTCTACACTTAGAGCCTTTGGCAGCAGTGGACAAATAGGAACCATGGAGAAGTGTTATGAGAAGTTTCAGAGTGCAGGAATACAGCCCAATATTAGAACATTCAATATTCTCCTGGATTCCTATGCAAAAGCTGGAAATTATGAGAAAATGAGTGCAGTGATGGAATACATGCAGAAGTACCAATACTCCTGGACGAGTGTGACATACAATGTTCTGATAGATGCATTTGGGAGGGCTGGGGATTTAAAACAGATGGAACATTTGTTTAGGCTAATGCAGTCAGAGAGGATTAAGCCAAACTGTGTCACGCTTTGTTCACTTGTAAGAGCATATGGACAAGCTGGGAAAGCTGATAAAATTAAAGGTGTTTTGCGGTTCATAGATAATTCGGATGTAATGCTAGATACAGTATTTTTTAATTGCTTAGTGGATGCATTTGGGAGGATGGAATGCTTTGCAGAGATGAAGGATGTGCTTGAGATGATGAAGCAAAAAGGATGCAAACCAGACAAAATTACATATAGAACCATGGTTAAAGCCTATTCAATCAGTGGGATGAAAAGCCATGTGAAGGAACTACAAGGTCTCTCTGAATCGGGGTGGAAAAGTTCAACAGAAGATGGAGAAGTCTAGCTTACAGTGAGAAATTTTCAGGTCACTGCATCCTGCTTTGATGAGATTTTTTGTTGTTTTAGATTCAATGCATAAAGCAAAAAAAAAATTCGTGTTTTCTTGGCAACTGATTGCGAATGCTTGTTATTTGATAGGAGAAGATAGGCGATGAGGTGAGTTCAAATAGTTAATGATCCTTAGCATGCCGAATGCAGTCCAAACAGTTGTTCCTGTTACCACACCAAATGCAAGTATTCAAGAGCTCACAGAATCGTTAGAGTGAATGTGTCTCAAATATTATTTTATGCACCATTAGATTTGTCTACTCTATTATTGCAAGTTCAGAATTGTCTATGGGAAACTTATGCCTAAGGAGACTGTTTGGGGAGACCACTCTCTTTGGCCTCAATGAATGAATTTACTTCCACCTTAAAGTTTTTGTATGGATGTATCTTTACCGCAGAATCTAAATGCCTAACAGCGTTGTGCAGAGTTTCACTGAAGCATAACACTGCATCATGAAAGTAAAGCTGATTTTGGAGCAGCAGCTGTGGAGTGCTTCTCCAGTTTCTGTACAATTTTAAGGTAAAATTATAACTCATCCGCAAATGAGGAGATATGCTCCATGATAGATTCTGCAGCTTATACGTTGACCTTTTAAGCTGAAGCATTTTGTTTTTTTCTCCATAGCAAACAAGCATTGCTGGAAAGAATACGAGAGTGAAATATTGCAAAAAATGAAAAAAACAACTGTTTCTACTTCCTGCTTCTTTCTTCTTAATTCTAATTATTCTGTTTGAAACACAATTTCCTAGGCACGTCAGGCTTCCATAATAGATCCGTTTCTTGGATTACTCTTGTTGACAACTTAATTTTTTTTTTTTGCAAGACATTTTTTTGTAAGAGATTGTTCAAATCTTTAATTGGATTAGGGTCCTTATTGGAAGAGAGAGAAGTGCAGTCGATTTGCTCAAGAGACACTGAGTAATAGCTTTGAGATAGCTATGGAGAGCACTGATCGGACAACACTGTACGTGCAGGCATGATAACTCATTTG
Source organism: Corymbia citriodora subsp. variegata (assembly GCA_014858505.1). Lineage (NCBI taxonomy): Eukaryota > Viridiplantae > Streptophyta > Magnoliopsida > Myrtales > Myrtaceae > Corymbia > Corymbia citriodora. The sequence goes on from CM026413.1 coordinate 10,880,678, forward strand.
TAGCTATAGGTGGATATAGCCTACTCTGAGGCATTTATGGATTAGAATCTGAGCAACTGAAAGGTGAAAATCTTATACCCTCTGCGGTAAATATCACAAGAAGTTTTGATGGAAATGAAGCATCTTCCCCGGTCATGGTCATTTCAGATGATGCGCGCTTGTAACTTCATCTGAACTTTGGAATCTCCACTGACCTCTGAAAAGTGATATTGTGTGAAGACTGTACATTTTTTTTTAAAGGTATGAAGCATTTGTATCATCTTACAAGTCATTGGGGGCACCTATTTTGTACCGGGTCTCGCATTTGGTCAAAATGCTGGCGCAAAACATTTAAAGCATTTGACAGATTCTAGTGTAACCGGTGATTCAAATCTCCGTAGCCTGGGAAAATTGTACTAATAGATGATGCTGTTGTTAATATCGACTCTTTGCTTGTGCCCCCAAATTTAAACACAAGGACGTCATTCAAGCTTACGATATCTCCTGATTGATCTTGTTTCACCTCAGGTAGCGCTGGTAACTTAGAGTCATGCTGGAGGTTTTGTCTAACTTACCATCAAAAGAGGGAAAAAATCTTTACCCAACTAAGGAAAAGGAAAGAAAGAATGTTTGGCTTGTTTATTAACATGCTTAATACAACTGCTTTTATTCTTTTATTCTCAGGAACAAAAAAAGGACATTAATTTGTTTGGTAAATTTTTTTGTTGCTGGCAACAAATTTGTTCCTAAGAATAAATTTGGAATAGAATTAAGAAGTAAAAAAAAATTATTTCTTTATTTTTGGGAACAACTTCAAAATCAATTCCCATTTTTTCTTTATTTTCCTTTTCTACTCCTTCAATGTTCAATAGGTCGGCGGTCTTGGCATGGCCAACAACTGACCAAACAAGGGCTGGCAAGGCTTGATCTTGCTTGGCCGACCTCGCGGTGGCCCCTCGAGGTTGAGCTCACTAACAATTGGGCGAGCTTGAGCTTGCCCAGTCTCTGGGAAGACTCGATTGATGAGGCTCAGTCTCGTGGGGGAAAGTGACCCTCCTGCGAGGTCGTTGGCCCACGTCTAGCCAATCTTTAGCCATCCCGAGGTTGGCGATCGAGGCCAACAACCAGTTAAACATTGAAGAAGGAGAAAAACAAAAAACAAAAAAAAAGTATTAATTTTTCTTAAAAAAAAATCACAAAAGAATTTAAGATTTTTATGAATTTTGAACAGTTATCAAATATTTTCAAATACCCAGAAACTAGTCTAGGGAGTAGAATAAAAAAAATTATTTCTTAACAAAAATTGTTTTTGGAAATAAAATCATTACCAAACATACTATTAGCGTAATCAAATAGGGTTTGTATGTAAAAGCTCAGTCTTGTTTCAGCTTTCAAGGGGAATTGAATTTGACGAGGAAGACGATGAGATATTGGGGGAGACATATTAGTCCGTGTTATCTCCAAATGTTCCACGTTTTCCTAAATTGTAGGAGAATCGTCATATGAAAACTACGGGTGTAAACGGATCGGTTCGATTCGGTTTTTTTAAAAAACCGAACCGATAAGAAACCATCCCAAATCGAACCGAAACCGTCCCGAACCGAATACGAACCGAACCGAAAATGCGGTTCGGTTCGGTTCGGTTCGGAACGGTTTTTCGGTTTTCCTATTTTTACTTTGTTTATTAGAATTTAAGTAAAGAAGAGATGATAAAAAATAGAGATTATTCAATTTTTATTAAGAATTCTAATTCGGTTCGGTTAACCGAACCGAACCGAAAATATTAACGGTTATTTTTCGGTTAACCGAACCGAACCGAAAACATACGAAATTTCGGTTCGGTTTTTGACACCCCTAATGAAAACTATCCCCGCCTATCCACAAAGGGAGTTTTCCTTAATGTGATTTGGCTCGATATGAGACTTTTTAACTAGATGGTTTTGTGCCACGTGATCTTATGACACTTCTCAAGACAGAAAATGAGTGCTTAATTAGATAGTTTAACAATTAAAAGATGGACATGCCACAAATCTGCGAGGCCCATTTGTTTAGGCTTTTCTAAGTAAAATGTTCGAAAAAATTGTCTAAAAAGTTATAAATATATCGTTTGGTGGCTAGTTCAGTTATAAAATTTTTAATTGTATTAATTTAGTCATACGGTGTGGTCATTCCGACTGATTTTGATCGGAAATCGCTAATATATATGCCGAACATTCTATGCAACTTTTGCGGAATTTTTTGGTTGATTTTTCTATTTTTCCTTTTCCTTCCTTTTTCTATTCCTATTTCCTTCGTTGACCCGAGCATTGGCAATGGCCAGCGAAGATACCCTTGCCATATTTGAACAATAGCTAGTGAGGGCATTGTAGCCCTCGTTAGTCACTATGAAGGTAGGCACATGAACTCTTTGTCACAACTAGTGTGGGCTTCCCGACCCTAGCCCAAGGGTACCCTGCTGGCCCTTAACAGTGAAAAGAAAGAAAGAAAAAGCAAAAAAGTAATTAAAAATTTAGAAAAGTTTTAAAAAATTATTTACATTAGTACCGTCCATGTTAATAGGCAGATAGTGTACAAATTAGCGATTCTCATCCAACATTAATAAATCGCCAAAATGTTTAGAACTAAATTAACATAATTAAAATGTTTAAAGTGAATTGACTGCTATATAATAGATTTATGATTTTTTTAACAAGTAACGAAAAGTTGCTGTTTGAATGTTTTGCTCAAGTTAAATTTCTTAATTTAACTGTAACAATTGCAAAATAATCCCACGTGATTAATGTTAAGATGAATTTGATCTACGCAGTTTATAAATTATATTATATATTTTCTTTGTATATACATGTCTAGTTTCAAAGTATTAAATATTACAGAAATATCCAAATTTGCAAAGCCTATAGTACAAAAAAGGGGAAACTACATATAATCCTCCGAAATTTTCAAATAGTACATGTTTGCCCCTAAACTTTGAATAGCTCCACATTATTTTCATTAACATTCACTTTGCAACACCGTTAACCTGCGAAAATATATTTCGGAACTTGCACATTGTACATGACTTTTAACTCACAATGTCTTTTGATTTAATGACAATAATTAGTTTTGGAATTCTAAAGTTAGGTGTATTTATTTGGAGCACTTTCCAGATGGATGATCTCATGGGAAGAACAATCATTTTTTACAATAATCAACCCTTTATTATATAGATAGCGAGCTTCCAATTTTTCATTTAACCCTTTTGCTATTGGGGCCTATTCCCTTTTTATTTAATTCGTGTTTATCCTTTTTGAAAAAATAGCTTTTTTAGTCAAATCAAAGTGGCTGTATTCATCAATTTTTGTTGGGAAAATTTCAAAAAAGGACCCGAAGTGAGTCTATTTTCTCAAATAAGGACCCAAAGTGACCATTGTCTCAAATAAAAATCCGAAGTGGCTAAACCAGTCTCAAATAAGGACCTCAAATCGTTGGGCAGGCAAATGTTCGCCGGCCGGCGAGCGTGTGGCATTTCTGGTAGCCAAAATAAAGGCAATTTTGTCAAAAAAATTGATAGAATTTAACAAACCCTAAAAACAAAACCCTCAAACTCTTCACGTTCTCATGTTTTCTTTTTTTGGGGCTTCTGTTTTTAGGGTTTGTTAATTTCTATCAATTTTTTTGACAAAATTACCCTTATTCCGACCACTAGAAATGCCACATGCTCACCGGCCGGTGAACATTTGACTGCCCGGCGATTTGAGATCCTTATTTGAGACCGGTTTAGCCACTTTGGGTCCTCATTTGAGACAACGGCTATTTTGGATCCTTATTTGAGAAAATAGGCTCACTTTGAGTCCTTTTTTGAAAATCTCCCATTTTTGTTTAATAATTTATTAATATTTATTAATTTACCTAACTTAGTTTCTTCAATTTGCTAAAGCTTTCCATATTTTTACAACAATTAAGGGTAAAAAGACAAATTTCCTTGAAAAATGAAAATGGAAATACACTTTTAACCTTGGATTAATACCATAAAAATTTTCAATCTATACCCATTGTAACATAAATACCATAACTTTTTTTCATGTCACAGAAAATCCTCAACTTGCCCATTGTGATATAAATACCCCAAACTTTTTTTTGTGTCATAAAAAATTCCGAACTTATATTAGTATGACAAATACATCATAGATGGAACTGAAATAAAGAGTATACATGTTATGCATATATAAGTTTGAGTTTTCTCGTGATCCAAAAAAAGTTAGGGATTTTTGTGTCACGTAGGATAACTTTATGATTTTTGGTAGCATAAATAAGTGTGGGGTATTTATGTTACAATGGACACAGTTTGGGATTTTTTGTGATATTTGTTAAGGGCGATCGGTTCTAGAGTGGGTGATTTTCATTTGGAAATGAGAATTGCTCACTAAGAACCAATAATCAAGAACTATCCACTGGTTTCATGGACCCATCCAAGAACCGCTTTAAAATGTCTTCAACAAATTCATACAATTTATTCGTCCAAAGTGGAGCAGTTCACCTTCTTTTTCCGTGATATGTTTGTATATGTTTTTATTTCTATAGCTTTCTAGTAAGGCTGGCTTTTAGAAGGAGTCTATTTGAAAGGATGGTTTCTTTGGGTTATCCAGGGCACCTTCTCAAATATCCGGTAAAAAATGCATCCCGCAGTAAGTTGCTTTCCAACATCAACCTTTCACAATAATCAAATTCGAAATGTATTGAATGTTACCGGTAATAGTTATAGAAAATGTCATTTGCCCGTGGCCGTTGTTTCACAATAATCCATTTCTAATGGATGAGATGGTGGAGAGGATGGATGTAGTTTATAAACTATGTTGAGGTGGGAGTTGTCTCGATAATTTTGAGAAATCTATGCAGAAGCTGTGAGACGAGCGAGGCAAGATATGAAAGGAAATTAAGAGGAAACTAGGCTTTTGATTTAAAAACATTAAAACTAAAATAAAATTACACAAACACACACATATATATACACACAAATTTGATTCAATCGGAAAGTTCCACATCTAGAATTTGGAATTGGACCAACACTCATCGGTTCTAGTAAATTGAAATTGGAAACCGGACTAGTCCCCATGGAAACTGTTGGTAATGCGCTAGTCTAATTTGGTTCTAAGTAGTTCCCAGTTCTTTTAGGGTGCACATTGTAATGATTTTGTTCTTAGTAACAATTTCTACTTAGAAATGATTCTTTTTTATTCTGTTATCGGGAACAATTTTTGAGCATTTGAAGGCGTTTGGTAATTGTCCAAAATATTTTCTTTTAATTTTTTAATGATTTAAATACATTTTTCTTTGTCTTTTTGTCTTTTTATTTTTTATTTTTCCCTTCCTCCATTGTGGCTGGTCGTCGTCGTCGACAGTGGTTGGTAATCGGTTGGGCAAGTTTCAGTGAGCTCAGTCTCCTCGCCGATGGCTAAGCGAGCCTTGCCCAGCCTAGCGAGCCTCGCCCATATCTTGTGAGGCTCAACTTGTCGGTGGCTAGGTGAGCCTTTGGCGAGCTCACAGGACCTTGCTTAGTCACTTGTCAGCCACCGTTGGCGACAGTGGCTGGCGGGCGGCGATGGGGCGACAATAGGCTGAGGGAGGAAGAAGAAAAAAAAAAAAAGAGAAAGAGAAGAGAGAAAAAAAAAAGAAAAAAAAATTGATTCTTGAAATTGTTCCCGGGAACAAGAAACAACTTTTTTTTAACTATTGATTCTGTTTCAAATCTATTCCCAAGAACAAATTTATTCCCGGGAACAAAAATTTTAACAAACAAATTTATGTACTAAATCTATTCCTGGGAACAAAAGAACATAAATTTTCATTGTTTGGTCGATTACCAAATAGGCCCTTAGAATCTATTCAACATGGTAGACTCTTTTTTCCGCCAAGGCAGGTTTGATTCTGAGTTAAATAAAACACATACAACACTCATCTCTAAAGTTGCAAACCCAGAAGATATTACCTAATACAGATTTATCAGCTTGTGCAACTTCAATTACAAAATCATTGTGAAGGTAATGGCTAATAGGCTGAAACCATGGCTCACAAGGATAGTATCTATGGAACAAAGTACCTTTGTTAGTGATCGAAAAATCCATGATAATATTATCATTGTACAGGAGATGCTCCACCACTTAAGAATCACGAAACGAAAGAGAAAATTCCAAGTTATTCTGAAACTTGATATGCAAAAAGCCTATGACAGGATTGAATAAGATTTTCCGTGTGATTACATGCAAATAGTGGGATTTGACGAAAAATGGGTCCAATGGGTTCATTATTGTATCCCAATAGTAACATTCAGCACCCTAGTAAATGGGGAACCTTTGACCACTTTTAGACCAATAAGAGGGATAAGACAAGGTGAACCTCTTTCACCCTATCTATTCATTATTGCCGCTAACGCCCTATCCTCATTGATGTCTAAAGCCGTGGCCAATGGAACTATAAAGGGCATACGGCTAACTCCCACCTGCCTTACCTTATCCCACTTACTATTTGCTGATGATGCTATCTTCTTTCTAAATGGTACAGTAAGAGAAGTTCAGAATCTTAACAACATCCTAAATTAGTACTGCTACGTTTCGAGTCAGGCCATCAGCTTAAACAAATCGGGCCTCTATTTAGGCAAGGAATGTCCTCAGCCTCTCAAACAGAACATTGTAGCAGAACTGAGGGTACCTATCATAGAAAGAACAAGGAAATATCTAGGTATTCCATTTGATTGGGGTCAAACAAAAAAACATATGTTTAATTGGCTCCTTACTAAGGTTGAAAGTAAATTAGGGCTCCGTTTGGTAACGTTTCTATTTCTCTATTTTTCTGTTTTTTTGTTTCCTAGAATAGAAAAAGAACAAAAATACATTTGGTAACGCCAACTGATTTTTCTATTCTTGGGAATAGAACATTGTTCCTAGGAATAGATTTGGAGTAGAAATGAGAAGTAGAAAAAAGTAGTTTCTTATTTTTGAGAACAATTTCTAGAAACTATTTATTGGAGACTACTCATCGTTTATAACACACTACCACCCGCTCGCCACCGCTTGCCACTGCCACCACTGGTCACTACCCACTGTTGGACGTTGGCCACCACCACCTATTATTGGTCGCCTCCACCCGCTCGCTACCGGTCGATTGTCGATCGTCGCCACCTATTGTCAGTTGCCCCCACTCGCTCACCACCGACCAACTGCCAATTGCCATCCTTCACCCTGCAGTCGGCAACTGGCGGGTGGCGGGGGTTGACAAGCAGCGAGCGGCAGCAGTAGTGTGCGGATGGCAAGCGGCGGCAATGGCGTGCTGATGGCGAGCGGCGTGGCGGCGATGGTGTGCAGATGGCAACTGAGGGTGGCGGCTAGCGATAGCAACCGGTGGGCGAGGGTTGTCGTCGACGGTGGCGGGTGGCAGCCAGTGTCTACACGCCTTGCTACTGCTCGCCGCCCTCGCTCGTCGGTCGCCGTCGCCGTCGAGGAAGAAAGAAATAAAAACTTTTTGTTGATATCAAATGCATTTTTATTTTTTTTCTATGCTGAGAACAAGAAATTTTTGTAGTTACCAAATATCTTATTTTACTCGAAAATTATTCTAAGGAGTAGAAATAGAAAAGAACTATTTCTCAAAAGAAACTGTTTTCGAGAGTAGAAATATTACCAAACACACCCTAAAAAGCTGTAAAGAGAAGTTGATTTCTAGGGTAAGCAAAGAAATCCTCCTAAAAGTAGTTATTCAGGCATTACCCCAATACGCTAAGTCGATATTTAAAATCCCATTATCTATCTACAGGGCTATTGAGAAAAAATAGCATGATTTTGGTGGAAGCAACACGCATCAAAGAGGGGCATCCATTGGAAAAAATGGGAGGAACTCAAAATTAGAAAAGATCATGGAGGACTAGGGTTCTGAGATCTAGCAAATTTCAATAGAGCCATGTTGAGAAAGCAAGCCTGGAGATTAATTCAAATGCCTAATGCATTATGGAGCAGAGTGATAAAAATCATCTACTTCCCTAGGGGGAGTTCTGGACAACACAAAAATGACCCCAATCCTCTTGGGGTTGGCAGAGCCTATTGGTGGGTAGAGAAGTCATTGAACCAAATGCTTGGTGGGTTGTGAGGAGATGGGGGAAAAATTAGAATCAAAGAGGATCGGTGGCTATCCTTAGGCAAGATAAATGGTCCAACAAATTGCCGAGACCCATGTTGGCTAGCAAATTGATTAATCAACAGTCCAAGGTATGGGACCTTAGCAAACTAAATGATTTATTCGAGAAAAGTATTGTCAAGGAGATAACTGCTATTCCTCTAGGCATACAACCTACCCTAGACAAGCTAACGTGGACAGCAGATAGTTCTAGAAAATACACAGTAAAGAGCGGCTACAACAACATTCACAACACAGGCGAACCCTCATTAGCAAACAACCCAACCACATCCTATTAAACACCAAAATCACTATGAACAAAGATTTGGTAGCTTCGAACTACCCCAAAAATTAGAATTCTCATCTGGAATATATGCCATAATGCACTTCCTACGAAAGAAAACCTCTATAAGATAAAGGTGTTACTTGATCCTCTGTGTCCCCTCTACCACAATGAACTCGAAACAATGAAGCACCTGTTTATCCTATGTGATTGGACAAAAGAGTTGTGGTCACAACAGAATATTCTAGCTGACACTACCCTATCGAACATTACTCGAATAGACAAGTGGATCCATGAAAACCTTACCTCTACAGCACACCCCTCCTCAAAAGCTCTCTTCGCCGGAGTCCCGTGGCAAATTTGGAAATAGCGAAACGCCATGGTCTTATGAGGTGAGCAACCTAACCCGAGAAAAGCCGTCGAACACACCCTCTCCATGAACCACCTGTACGAGAAGTGGAACCTACAAAAACACCACACACCATAGCAGCCCCCATCATATGTGAAGAAATAGACTCCTTTGCTGCGAAATGAACTAAAAGTAAATGTCGATTGTTCCTGGAGTAGCTACACTCTCGCTGGATCGATCGCCGAGGTATGCAAAAACGCTATTGGGTTGCTTGTCGACGGCTTTGTCCGGTCGATCCATGCCCTTTTAGCTCAAATCGCGAAAGCCCTAACTGTGAGATCTGCACTAATTTGGCTGAAGGAGAAAAGGGAAAACGGAACTAATTTGAACTTTACTTCCAATTTGAGCTTTACTCCCTTTGCTGATCTTCACGTGTGCGTATCAATGGATAGCTTATCTATTTGCAAGTTTGTACTGGGCCAAGAGGCCCCTCCATGGGCGGCCCACTCCATAATTCACGACTGTTGCAAGCTCCTAACTAGTCTTGAATGGGTCGAACTATACTACAACCCATGAGACGCAAATCAAGTCGTGGATTGGGTCGCAAAGGTCCACCGAGGAGATACTTTGCCCTCAAACTGGGTTACGCATCCCCCCTATCCTCTTTGGTCTATTTTATGTATGGACTTTCCAATTTCACAAACTCCTTTTATGAGTTAGTAATGCAAGCCTTTCAATTCCGATAAAAAAAAGAGAGGCCCTTAGACACTCTTAGTATTTGTTCCTTTAGAAGTCATGTGTATTGCACATGCTAGTGGAAAAAAATGTCGGAGGGCTAACGGGTGTGAGAAAATGAAATTTCATGGGAGTACTGCGAAATAATCGGAGAATAGGGGGTCAAAAGTACACAATTTCAAAAGCTAAAGAAGAGTTTTGTGTGACATCACCAGAAAAAATAATATCAGAAAAAAAGGAAAAAGCACCGCGATTTTAACGAAAAAGCCCACTTTCCACAGGGCCCTCTCTCTTTTATAGATCTTCTTCCCACCGAGAAAATCACCATAATGCCCCCCGGCCCAACTCACCAAGCTCTCTCTCTCTCGCTCGCTCGAACAGGGAGACTCTCGCCCCGCTCGTGTGCGCTTCCCCCGGTTCGAACTCGAACGAGCCAACGAACGAACGAACGAACCAACCAACGAACGAAGGAGAGCGAGATCAAAACCAAGAGAAATCACCCAAAAAGCTGTGACGAAGCTCGAGCACGGCACGGCGAGAAAACGATGGACGCGTGATGGATCCTCCTCGCACGCGCAGCATCAACTCCCGCGGCGCCCCCTCCGACCGCCGTCGTGGCGCGCATTTCGCACGCGGGCGCCGATCAGTAAGCTAGGTCAGGCTCGAGCTGCCGCGGCCGCTGCTTCCTCGCCGACCGGAAAGCGCACCGTGCCCCCGTTTCGATACGGTTTCCGCGGTCGATCGTCGCCGATTCGAGGTGATTCCTCTTCCCTTCTCTGCTGCGTTCGTTTCGTTTTCCTTCCGACCGCCCCGCCGTTGCATTTCGCGGGTGGGGAGTGTGGAAAGTCGTGGGATGGAGGTGCATTTGGAGTTCGGTTTGTCCGGGGAACGAACGTAATGTTCTTAGGGTTTGGGAGTTTTGGGGTCGATGCTGGCAAGTGCATGCTTTTCTTGTCGTCTTATGTGTTAGCATGCTGGGGGAGCGCGGTGGGGAGACGTTAGTAATTTCGAACTGAGCTGGACAACGAGAGAGAGAGAGAGAGAGAGAGAGAGAGAGAGAGAGAGAGTGGGCTTAGGCTCTGTTTTCGCTTATGAGTAGAAGCACTGGGTTTCGAGAAGGTGCTCAAGTACGATGGTGGTGTAAGTCGAAGTTCTTGTTAGTTTGCCAATGCATTACTGCTGATTATTGTCAGAATTGGGTACGATTGGTTTCATAGGAGTCTCTGTGATTCAGTGCCCTTTCGATGGTAGCAGGTGACTCTGTACTTGGTTTTCTGTTGGATTACAGTAGTCCTTGTGAGCAGTGTGTTAATTATCGATGCAGTTGTTAACATTACCCTTTGGAACACCTGTTGCTCCTCAGTTTCAATCATGAATGCCTGCAATATCCAGATTTAGGGCAGGTAATTCTCTTTAATCTGACTGTTTAAGATTGCTCTGGATTTGATTATGTTGTTGATTTAGTGAGTTGTTTGTATACTTCAATCTGACAGCAGAAAGATGCTTCAATCAAGATCAAGTTGAATAATCTTTGGAGGGTCATTGTAGATTGTTGAATCAATGGAAGGCGAAGGATTGTAGAAAAAGAAGTGTTGGAATGCATGGATGTAGTGCAGAGTCCACTCTCTTTGTAAATGCTGAGGTTGATTCTTCCATGGGTGGAGTTGCTGACGGTGGAGTTGGCTCTAGTATTAAAGCCTCTGAACACCAAGCAGCAATTGAGAAGTTTCAAGAAGAACTTAGGTGACCCTCCATTGTGCCTTTTGCTCCATCCATCTATTATTTCATTCTGCCCTATATTTGGTCTGAATCTTAAGCAAACTTAATTTTGCCAATAACAGACTGGAATATGACTATCGCGATGAACGGAGAAGAGAGCTGGAATTCCTTGAGAAAGTATAATAGATTCTTTTCCTGATGCTTCTGGCATTTAGACCTTTCCTTTTCTAATTTAATTATTCAAGTTACTTATGTAGGTAGTGATCATCATTTTGCATGGTTTTCACTTTCAGGGAGGCAATCCTTTGGATTTTAAACATGGCACTGCAACCTCAGTGAGTGTGCAATCAACTTCGCTTACTGATCAGCATCTGGAACAAGTGGCAACCAGGTACGCTTTGACTGTTTTTCAATGGTTATAGAGGGTCTTTTAGTTGAGCTGTTGAATGGATTTAATACTTTGGCCTCTCCTGCCTACCAACATGTGTTTATCATTGTCACAGTGAAGCAAGGGGTAGTTTTGCATTGGCTGCATCACCTCATGGGGACTCTCTTGAGAGTAGTGATAGGCCTAGACTTTTCTTTGGTTCAGACTGTGCTGATAATCAATTAGATTCTAATGGTGAGGGCCATTTGGTTGAAGGAGAAAAGAACTCTATGTGTGGTGTTAGAAGGAATAAGTTTGCTTCTTCTAAGCAGTCATCTCAATTCGATGGGAGTAAAAATGCCAAGGACTCTGAAGAGTCCGCTATATTTCGTCCATATGCTCGAAGGAATCGGTCAAGGCCAAACCGTGATGGTGCCCGATCAAGTTCTGCTGATATGTTTCATGGTCGTGGTTGTCATGGATTATCTTTAGCTGTGCGAGTGGGTTTTAGAGAGCCAAAGGGTTCGATATCGGAAACAAAGAACCTCAAGGAAGAGAGTTTGCTGACGATCACTAGACCTAAGTGCTCAAGTGCCAAGAGCAACAAAAAAATTCAGTCAGATATTGAGGTAGATGGTGAGAAGGATCTTGAATCAACTTCTGTTCATGCAGAGAGTGACCATCCTGGAGGTAACTTGGATGTTGTAGATAAAAGCTCAAGGGATAACCGAAGTACCAAATCAGTAAAAGTTGATTTAATGAAAGCTGCAGTAGATATGGATTCTGGTGTTTCAGATATTCGAGCCAGGGAAAATTCAACTTTTGCTAATACTGATCTTCCTTCTGCAATTGTAGAAAAAGTTGAAAACGAAACTAGTTCTGGTGTAGTGAGTAGTTTTGCAGATGAACATAGTGACCGGAGAAACCATATAATTGAGTGTCAAAATAATGCTGCTGCATTTGGTGTGAGGGGTTTGGATTCAGAATCTTCCTGTACCCATACTAGTATAGGCACAGATGTACATTATGATTGTGATGTTCATAATAGTTCAAAAAGTGCCTGTATCACTGTGAACACTGTGATGCTTCCATCTGAACCTGGGGAAAATGAGAAGTTAATCTCTGAAGAAACGGTAAAAGAGCAGAATGACAGCAAAAGTACTGATGCTCTTTCAAAAGATGAAAATAAATCTGATGCTCAAGCCTGTGCAGATAATGGTGCCATTTGTAAAGGTGAAGAGATGCATGAAAGATCTGACCCCAATAAAGAGGTGCAAAATTCTCCAGGAGGCATGGTAATGGAACAGTTTGGACATGTTGCATCAGCAATTGAAAGAGATAGAAGCAAAACTTTTGATGACAATCTCACTATCCAGGAAAAGATTTCCCTTGAAAGGCCTCAAGGAATTGATGTTTTAGCTTGTGAACGGAAAAGTTCTTCACCAGAGAGGGATCATGCTGTTCTTTCAGACCCTAAGATCTGTTGTTCGCACAACTCGAAATTGGTAGACAAGGCAAGAGAGGATAGTGTCCTGGAAGAGGCACAAATAATTGAGGTAAATTTATTGTAGCAGCTACTTAGTTACCGCTATAGTTGACGAAGAAAGAGGGTCTTATAGGATTCACAGATATCACCTTGTGCAATATACAGGCACATCGTAAGAGGATTGCTGAGTTATCTTTTGGCACTATAAAGTTGGAGAATCGCCACAGATCTCACTGGAGTTATGTCCTTGAAGAAATGGCATGGCTGGCAAATGATTTTGCACAGGTTTGGTTGTATGATTATACCATGCAGTTATTTTCTTTCCATCATATACTCTCTTCTTTTCTGGAGCTTCTCTGCTGTACATAGTTTCAAATATTAGCCAATAGTGGTGAGTATGGCCAACAGAAGTGTGGTCGATCAGGTTGCAGTGACTAGCCTACCACTATCCAGCATTCATGCAGTTTGAGGATATTATCACTTTTCTATGCAAACAATGGTTATTGGCAATGGCAGTTATTGTGAACCGCAGTTTCTGAAACTGTGGCTATTAAATCATCGCTATTGAAACAATATCAAATTTCACAATCTAGAGTAATGGCTCAACTATTGCTCTTTCTTGTTAGTACAAGGATGCTTAATCAAACAAAATCACATTTGAATTTCCATAGAAACTCAATAATTTCATTTGGAAGAACTTAGCATTTTAAATCTCTGAATTATTGCACTTACAAAGAGTTGGAAATTAGTCAAGGTTCCCATAATTTCTTGAATTCTAGACATACGTTATCTAAAAATTTCCATTATTTAAGTTAAAGATTAATCCTTTGCATTTCATGGATTTTGCACAACATAAGCACTACATTGATCCCAAATTTTTGATACATTTGTTATGGTTGCTTCTGCAATAATTTGGTTACGGCTTCTGAGACCTCTGCGGCACTTTAAAACCTTGGTTCATTTTGTACTTCTTTAGGAGCGTGTTTGGAAGATGACTGCTGCAGCTCAAATATGTCATCAAATCGCTTCTGCATCACAGTTGCGATTTGAAGAACAAGATCGTCAGAAAAAGCTGAAAAGTTTAGCATTCAACTTTGCAAAGGCTGTGATGCAATTCTGGCATGTAGCAGACACGCTTGCTCATGGTGATGATGCAAGTCTTGATATGAAAAGTGACCATTGTCTGGAAGATGGACCGAGGAAGAGAGAGATGACAATGATTTGCATTGTGACAAAGGCAGAAAAACCCCAAAGATGCAGGTATTATTGGGAAGTCTCTCATGCTAGTAGTGCTGCTTGGTTAATTTGTTGTAGGCATCAAAGTTTATGCATCTTGCTCAGGTTTTTTGTGATTTATGAACGAAAATATATTTCTTATAAGAAAAGGATTAGTGTATTCTGACATGATTTTTATGGATCTATGTTAATTCCCTTGTGCCTTATTCTTTTTTTTTTATGAACCTTTGTGCCTTGTTATTAAGTAACTTTCCTGCCTTGGCTTGGGGAGCCCTTGGTTGAGATGCGTGTGATCCCACTGATTCTTAAAAATAGTAGGATTCAGATGCTACATTCTCAATTGAGGGTTTCCTGAAGGTGCTGTTGATATATTATGAGGCATATATTCACTTGGATCAAAGTAAGTTGCACTCTTTGAGGTTGGAATATAGTGAAGAAACTGAAGAAAGGATGTGTGACTAGAGGACTTGGTCAATTTTAATTTTGATAAGTTCTTGTTTTGGATCTCTTTAAATTATTAGATTTATGGAAGTGAAGGGTTTGAAGTTGACGGTATAACTTCAGTAGTCATATAGTCTTGTCATAAGTAATGTGGTGCATTGGAAGATATTATGGGGGAGCTAACTCTCTATAAGGAGCCAATAGAACAAGAAAAAGATCTTAATTAGATAACATACGCTATCAAATTATAAGCAGCTCTTTATTATATTCGGTTTTACCCTGCTTCATCTCAAAGTGTTCTAAAAAGTGTCTCTTAGCCTCAAAGTTCAGACCCTTTACTTTGTTCTCTTACCCAAATATGGTGGGGGAGAGAGAGCAATTGACAGAGAGTAGTAGAGAAAAATGGAGTGATTGACTGAGAAGTTGCAATGGGTGGCATGCCAATGATTGCAGGCAACTGTGACGGCAGCGCATCGAGAAATCTGATTCTCAATTAAGAGATCAGGCATGCTGCTTGGCAATGGCTCAGTGTTGATGACAGTGGAGTGGAGATGAAGATGCAGAGAGGAGAGTTACATCTTGAGAGAGTCTTGAGAGTCTTGAGTGTTTGCTGGGTTTGAGAAAACTGCAATCCCTAAATTTTAAGGTTTTTATAGTTCTTCAGGTAAAACGTATATATCTTTCACACCTTTTACTGTGCCCTGCAAGGTTAACCCAAATATGCTCCTATTGAGGTGGGGATCTGTGGGGTGCGGGGACTCTTATTGTGTCTGTCTGTATGCCTGATTGCTTGGATGTTTAGGCGATGTAGATAGAAGATTTTCTGTAGCTGTAGAGTTGATTATGTCTTGTCTCTCATGTATTTTTCCCTTATTCAATCGCTAGTCAGAAAGTCCTGTCTGATGTTCCTGTGTTCAGTTTTTAGCTGACCTTGCAATATGATGTTCAACTGTCTTAATTGTGGCTCCTGCGGAATTCTTGGTGTGGCACACAGGTACTGTGTTCAGCAAAATTTCCTTCACTTGCTGTTCAGGGATATGCCATGCGGTTTTTGAGAGAGACCAGTCTACATGTTCCTGCCTTCAAAGCTGAGGTGTTAACAGATACAGATGAAGTGACTGAAATGGAGATTTCCCAATTATCCCGTGACAGTCATCTCACAGGAGTAAGGATCTACTATTTGGCTGTAAATGTCTCTGGATAGTGATGTAACATATTTGCTGTTATCAAATGGGCATCCTCCCATTGCCCATCTGATTTATCTTTTTCCAGTTTCTTAGCATATGCTATCAGCATTCTGGTCAGTGCATGACACAAACTATGGTTTCATAGTACCAGTGAAAGAAGCATCCACTTTCAGTGAATTTTTGTTTTATTGGATGCTTGCAAATAGCTCTTGCAGGTGTTGCTTTAACTTACCGCAAATTGCATTTTTGTTTTGGCAGGATGGCATCTTTTACACAATTTCCTTTGGTGCAATGGAGACGTACAGGAAGTCTATTGAATCCTGTGTGACACAGTGTGAGGCAAGTACCTTTCCAGCAGCTGTCAACATATGGATTTTTTCCATCTGCCTTGAAATTTGTTGCATGGGAGAGCTCTTATTGTTTACTTATTCCAATTTGTAGCACTTACAGTTTGATAGTTCTTCATTTTTACATGAAATTCCTAAAACCGTAAAAATATATGAATATTTGACATATGGAGTCACAGGTATTTTTTATTTTCTTGAAGCTCACAACAACTATTTTCAATTTTCAAGTTTTTGGAGGGAAATTTTATGGATAGAAATTTTAAGCTGCAACAAGCAGGCTTGCAGTAAGGCTTTATAAGACCCTCATTCCTCATCATGTGGGATGGCCTTTCTTTTGCCTATTGGGAAATGTTGTTGGCACAATTATATGAGCTTTGACTGGTTGTTTTCTTATGCTTATTGGATTGGTATCGTTCAGAATATGGAAAATAATATGCAGGAGGAAGTCAATTCATCCTTGCCAGAAACAGTATCAGGTGATTCCAGGATTTGGAATATCCAAGTTCTTTGTCAGTTTTCTCCTCCTTTGGGTTGCTTATTAGTTTATTTTATCCAGTCTATGGATACCAAGCAACTCCTCATAACAAAATTGAGCGAGAGACAAGCATGTGCAATCTTTCTGAGGCCTTCGAAGGTAGCAGGTTATCAAAAGTTTCCCAGAAGAATTGGAAAAGCTTTAAGTCATCTTCTTCTGGATCATATGAAATGGCAGCTGATATACCTTATGGAGAAAACAAAATGTGGATGCAACAGTCATTTTTTATGAGCAATAGAGCTGCTAATCTTGATGTTGGTCCAGTTCCACCAAAGCGCATGCGGACTACTCCCAGACAGAGAGTCTTAAGTCCCTTTAATGGTGGAGCTGGTTTGAGGGGTTATCCCAAAAGTGATGCTTCTAGTGGAGATACCAATTCTCTTCAGGACGATCAGAGTACACTGCATAGTGGATCACAGGTTCAGAAAATTATGGAGGCTGAGTCAGTTGGGGGCGTTGAAAAGCAGTTGCCATATGACTCTGCCAATGCCTCAATCAAATCCAAGAAAAATAAGAAACGGAGGCTTCTGGTGCGAACTTACTCCTTTTGGCAAATTCAGGGAATCCTTTGCACTTCTTATTTTTCGGGGCCTGTATTATTGATTCTTCTCCACTGCAGAGTTCTCCATACGAGCAGGGGTGGCAGCTGGATTCCACTGTTCACATTGAACAGGTAATTATTGTATGCTGGGTAGAAATCCTATGGTCTTCTCTCAAATGGGCTGATCTCCTCATTTTATGTCAAGTGCAATTGGATTTGGTAGTAAATCTTACTGATCTACGAAAAGACAACTTTTAGATCATTAGTGAGCATGTTGGCATATTTTTCCTCTCATTGAATTGTTTTCAGAAGTCTATGTGCAGGCAGAGGCTAGCAAAAGCTTTGAGATCATCTTCTTTGTTGGTTAAGTCCTGGTGGTTGCGGACCTCCTTAGACATCTATAGATATTATTATTGTGGCCTCTAATTAGGAAATTTTTGTTATCTGTTCATATAAGAATTTCTTATTTCCCAATTTGAACATTTTGTATAGCCTTTTTTTTATATATGTGGTCAGACGTTTACAGCAGTCCACCATTCCTGCACACATACTGTTGCTCATTTTGTGTGGCACTTAGAAGAGCTTTGCTTTTCTTTCTTGTCTGCAATTGATGATATGCTTTCTACGTAACTTCATTTTTACCTAGTAATAAGTAAGGAGAAAATCTCAAATCAGTGATTTGTGTAAACTTATTGCTATTTTTATTTGAAAATATGATGCATCTAATGCTCTTCAAGATCTCTTACCATATGCTTGCAGCTTTAAGAAGATTTTCTCTGAGTCAAAAGATCATCTGAATGTCATACTTAGGGAAACACCAAGTTCGTTGTTGTTTTCTATGTACACATCCGTTATGAAGGGTAGTTTCATATTTCAGAAGTGTTGTTTTGTTGTTATTATTAGCCGTGGTAGTGTATTATGAGGAGAAATTAGTGGACGAATGTTCATTGTTCTTTTCTATGTACATGTCCCTTATAAAGGGTAGTTTATATATTGGAAATATTATTTTTTTGTAATTATTAGCAGTGGTAGCATATTATGAAAAGAAATTAGTGGACAAACAGATGGAGAGCTTCTTCTGGTTAATATTGTGCTGTGACTGTAATAAAAATCAATTAATAGGTGAAGATAGAAAAATGGAATTTATTCTGCATGAGATTCAAAATTTTAATGTTGCTTCCTTCTTAAATACCTGACATCATATGACTATCGTATCATCCATACTTGATGACAAAAGTATTCATTAATGCCACCATTGTTGCACAGAGGGATCAATTGAAGAGGAGGTTAGAGAATCATTATTTTGAATCAAATAGAACCAATGGTAAGGCTCGTTCCCAACTCATGTTTCTTGATTAGGTTTCCTGAGGAAACATTGTGTCAGGTCTTTTGTCAATTTTACATTTTCAATCATTTTGATGAAAGATTGTATGGTGAACATGCAGCCAAGAAGCCAAAGATGATCAAGCAATCATCTGATAATACTTTTGACAACATCACGTCAATGACTGGGTCCATCCCCTCTCCTGTAGCATCTCAAATGAGTAACATGTCCACTGCGAACAAATTGGTAAATTCGACTAACGGTCATGATAGGAGCAGGAAAGTGAAAGGATTTAAGGTACATCCTAAATTAACAGTGTGTCTTCAGTTTGATCTTGCTGTCACTAGTTTATGTGTTATTTTGATAGTGGTTCTGAGCATTTGGTATCACTGCAGATCTCCACAGTGCAGCCAGGTTCTGGAAGTCTCTGGTCACTATTCGAGGACCAGGTTAAATTCGTCATAATTGCTCTATCAGAAAGATTATCATATTTTTAACGATATTGTTTTTCTTGCCATTGAAAAGTACATTCTAGATCAAGTCATGATAGAAATGTTCCCTTCCTGACACATTTTCTTGTCTCCAAAATGGTACTTTGCTCTTAGGCTCTTATCGTCCTGGTACATGATATGGGTCCAAATTGGGAGCTGGTCAGCGATGCAATCAACAACACTCTACAATTTAAGGTAGATCTCTGTCATATGCATTGTTAGCGAGTGACCCACTTATCTACTCTGAGAGGGTTAACATATCCATTTGCTCAAGCCGGTTGATAGGTCCATTTGTTCAAGTTTTTATTCCTTCCAATGTTTTTATCCAGTGTGTATTCCGCAAGCCTAAAGAATGTAAGGAGCGTCACAAGTTTTTAATGGATAAGAATGCTGGTGATGGGGCTGATAGCGGTGAAGATTCGGGGTCGTCTCATTCTTATCCATCTACTTTACCAGGCATTCCTGAGGCAAATCTCTATTTCTTCCTGTCTGCAACAAGTTGAACCAGTGTTATTGCATATATTACCTCCAATGTGACATTTTGCCTGCTTCAGTTGATTGAATCAGATGCCATATTTCATGCAGGGAAGTGCCAGGCAGTTGTTTCAGCGCTTGCAAGGGCCTATGGTGGAGCAAGCTTTAAACGAACACTTTGAGAAAATAATTACAATCAGCCAGAAGCAGCATTACCAAAGAAATACGGTTTGTGCGCTTGATGTTGGAATAGTTACATTGCAGAGTTAAGATGTTGATCAAATGAAGAAAGATAGTACTTTCTTTTGTCTCCATTGTGTGCCTTTTCTGATTGGTTGAATGGTTTATGCTTTGAGAAGCAATAGTGTGAGTTCTCCATGTGATTTTAGTTTACATTGAGCCCGCATTGCACCTAAATAGGTAGGAGTTGGCCTGTAAAAAACATGCTACATAGTGTGCCCACTTGTTTGTCTTTGTAATTTCTGTTGAACATGTAAATGTTATCCATAGTAGCAACATTCATACCTAGCTCAAGCATTATCCCATAAAGATGTCGAACCAGTAACCAACAAAATGTGGTAGCACTAGAATATACGGCAGATAAGAATTCATAGACTTGATGAGAATTGGGATTGTACAATCTGGGTGCAAGAAGTACCTCTGATCATGAAGCAAACATTGTCAACTTTTCTTGTTGTATTTCAAAATTTTCCTGACTCAAGGTTTTTGATTCATTTTTTTTTGTTTGAAGAGTGACAGCCATAATCAAAAGCAAGTACCTATCCACCACTCGCATGTTGTTGCTCTTTCTCAAGTCTGTCCAAATAACCTTAATGGAGTTTTTCTCACGTAAGTATGATGGTCATTGTCCATCTTCTTTGAATCCCTTTGCGCAAGACAAGATATGGTAGCATTATTCTTGATCTTTAACATGAGACTAAAGTACGTTTTCCCCTTGTCTGAAGACCTTTTGATCTCTGCGAACCAACTGCTCCCCCTGTGTATCAAGGTTCTCAAGCTAGTAATCTAGCATTGTCAAACCAATGTGCTGTGCCACCAACGCTTTCTACATCTGGGGAAATTTCATCATTACATGGATCAAGCTCTATGGTTTTTGGTCCCAACTTCTTGTCATCTTCTGATGCACTCACAACCTCTTGCAGGTAATTTACTATGCTTGAGTGAGCATGATGTTCTTCTCTAATAATTCTCAATATGTTGATCTATCATTTCTTGACTATGCATTTTTTCTCATGGATGCTAGATCTAATTTTCCAAGAACATTATCTACGCCAGTTGATCAGCAGAATAAGATGCAGCATTTTAATCAATTGACCACTCCCATAAACATTCAACAACCCTACCCATCTGTTTATGAGTCTTTCTGTGTGACTGATTGTGATGTTCGTATGAATCCTGGGGGAAACAGTGTGGTTGTGAATAGTGGGATGGATGGAAGCATGCCAATGTCTCAATCAGAGATTCATGGAATGACCTCGTCATCAATACTGAGTTCTAGCAGCGTGGCGGGTATGCCAAGCCCTGTAAATATGCACCCTAGACTTGATTCTGCACAAGGAAATTCAACCTTGGAACCTTATGAGGCTCTGCATTCGGTGAGGGTGAGGTTCAATATTTTCTTTTAAATAGAAAAATCATGCTTGTGCTGGAAAACGATCTTATATTTTAGAAAGGCTGGTAGCTAAAAATTGGAGTGATGTGAGTTCAATAGCATATGAGATATTATGATTTCTATGTCCATCACAGAAATCATAATAAGATGGACAGTGTTGTCATTATCAGATTGTGCCTTCATTCTACCATAAATTTCAATGCAATGCATCAATTCTGGTAATTTAAGCTGTCTTCTTTGATACCAGCCTGACCATATCTCAGAGCTGCAAACCCAAAGGTTGGTTCCGGGACTTCAGAAGCAGGTCACTCAAGGGAATATCCAAGGCGTTCCTCCTCTTAACGGGTTGGGTTCTGCATTTTCTAATCGGGCACCTCCAACTCAGATGTATCCAGGCCATTTGCAGCAGCAATATCAATCATCCTCTCGACAACCTCATCTGCCTAATGGTCCTTATTATTGCCCTAATATTCAGCGGCAGAATCAAGCAACTGATTTGCCACAGCAAACCTATGCAATCCATATTGCTAATGAAAGGCAGCTTCAGCAGCGGCATCTCCAACAGCCTCAGCAGCAGCTTGCTGTATCTAATAATGCTGTTGCATCACATGTGCACCCACAACCTCAGTCTCCCATCCCGTCTTTGCCAAATAGTTCCCTACAACAATTCCAGCCATCATCGCAGCCAATGCCTGTGTCACCACAAACACCCTCTTCACCAATGTCGCCAATATTTTCTCCTCAATGTCCTCAGACTTATCCGCTCCAACCTCATGCTCTTGGCCTAAATCATCAGAATAATACTATTAATTGCTCGACTAATCAGACTGGAAGGCAACGTCAACGTCAACGTCAGCTGCAGCAACAGCAACCTCAACAATATAGCAGGCCCCCTCCTAAAAGGCAGCAACAAAAGCAGGCTATAAAGGGAAATGGGAGAGGAAATAACTTGGTGAATCAGAACCTCTCTTCTGACCCTTCCCATCTGAATGGTCTCTCTATGGGTCCAGGAAGCCAGGCGGTTGAGAAAGGCGATCAGGTATTGCAATTTGTGGAAGGTCAAGGTTTTAGGAATCCTGGATCAACGGTAAATAATCCTGTCCGATCACCTAAACCCCAGACTCCTTCCAAACCCAATCATCCCCAGCTGCAGCAGCTTTCTGGTCCCACATCTCCTGGGTCAAGGCAAATACAGCAGACTCCTTCTAAGTCTGATAGTAGCTCTGCTGAGCATGTCTCATCCATTCCAAACAAGGCCATTACATCTCCACTGACAGCTTCTAACCATCTACAGGCACTGCACATAAATCATCAACCCAAACAAAAGCATGTTAATCCCATTCAACCACCATATGCTGTCTTTCAACAAAGCCATCCACTGACATCCAAGCCATCCATTAAGTCTCAAACCAACCAAGCTCAACTTGACCAGAGACCTGTGAATAATACTACTCAGGAGAATACCGCTGCAATGGCGCCTCAAGCCTCTGTTGATTCAGTTAATGCAGCACATGGTAAAAAGTCTCAACTTTATAATGCTTCTCGTTTGTCAGCTCCACCTCCTCGTGTGGGTTTTGTTGGAAGACCACTCATTGCAAATATGGCGGGAAATGAGTCGATACCATCTGTAGGCCAGAGTACTGAGCGATGCCGAGAACCAGGTAGCTTGTCTTCTCATGGTCGTGGCATTAATTGCTTAGGGAAACAGCTGGGGCAGAAGCAGCTGCAGCCAATGATGCCACCCCTCATGCCTCGGCCGTCATCAAAGCAACATTATCAGCTGCAAGAACAGTTTCTGAAGTCTGAAGAGCAGCAAGCACTTCCAAAACCACTGCCGAAGTTGCCTTCTCAGCAGCAAAGGCAACATTTGCAAGCTGGGCAAGGAAATTGACATGTCAGCAAGAGATTTTTTTTCCCCCAGAAAGCATGATGCTAGATCTTGAATTGGAATGGACAATTCATTAGACAGAACAAGGTATTGCTTGCCCTAGTGATGAATGAGCATTGCCTTGTGACAACTCTGTACAGGTAAGTTACTTTGCAAATTGACATTAGGTGATATTGGATCTTCATTAACATTTCCTTCCGTCTCATTCTACTTATGCATTATCCAACAGGGATTGATGCCGATTTTGTGAGCATCCATGAAAATGGAGCTGGCTACTACAAAAATAGACCGCGAAAGTAAGAGCAGCTAGGAGTTATGACCATTTACTTCAATCTATATGAAAGGTTAATTGAAGGATTGTAGCAGATCGTTTGTTTATTGACTTTTTGGAATCATGTATAGTAACACTTCTCAGGTCTTAATCGAGAGAAGGAGACAAATATAGAGTTCTTTGTACAGAGGTCTCATCTCTCCTTTCCTTCCTCTTAGGTGTTTTTTGGTTCTCTTGGCTAAGTAGACTGGTGCATGTGTAATTACCCTTTCAGATCAAGTGGGGAGCAATTACCGTCACAGGCAAAGCCTTAGAACATTGTGTGAATATAATGGTTCCTGGTGTATAGACTGATCATGTCAATGCAGTTATTTGGTGTCTCACAATGTTCCTTAGTGGGACTTATTGCCTTCTCTCATTTTGTTATCAATTTTTCTAATGCATGGAATATGATTGTCCCTGGTCGCTTCTGTAGCTTATGTTCTCCGGTTGAGAATTCATATGAGAACCAGGGACATCATCATGACCTCTGGTCAATATAACTGTTTTTTATTGAGATTAAGATGCCATATTGATGCTTTGTAGTTTAATGAGCAACAGAAGTTTGAAAGAACATTTTTGCTCAAAAGCTTTTAAATGCTGAGCCGCAAGAGACTGTCATCAGCTTGTCTAAACATGCATGCCACTCTGTAGACGGTTTGCATTATCTGTTCTCAATTCTTGGTAAGACTCAGCCTTGTAATCGAAGAGTTGTAGTTTGAAGTGAATAAAATGGCATGAGCATTCTCGAACAGCAAGGTCTGTAGGCATATGAACTTGGGCCATGTTTGAACAGTGGTTTATGGTTCCAGGAGTGTATTATGGTCAAATGAGAGGCTTTCTGGACGTTGCTCTTCTCCTGACAGCTCCCATGGTAAGTGTAAGAATTCCCTGAGTAGATAATAAGTGCTAGTAATATAATTTACGTGCATAGAAGCTGATATGTTGGGAGAATTATGCAGATGAAGCTGGTTATTTAAATAGGGCGCAGAAGCTACGATAGTTTGCTGCATGTTCTGGTAAGTAGAGCGTATCGCTCGATAGTTACCGCTTGGAATCATTCGTACTGCAATTTTGAAGAGACGCAGGTGCATTATGAATATCTTCTTTTTCTGCTCCATTCATGCATTCATGCATTGCTACTCTCTCTCTCTCTCTCTCTCTCTCCCTGTAAGCGACCACACTTCTCTTGTATTCGCCGGTAAAGTATGTTAACATAGTCGTCATTTGCCATGTTAATCGGCAGGTTATTGCTGCTTCTAGATGATTTGAAACTTTTAGTTTAAAGCGCAAAAGCCTAAGCGCAAAAGCCTAACTTAAGTTAATCATCTACTTTAGCCATAGTAGGTGTCATCGATCTCTTGAAGCTTTCCTCTGTTTACCTCCTTTGGAGTCCTGGAAAAGCAGGGGCGTGATATCAAGATCGCCTGCGGAGAATTTGGTTTAACATTGGTCACCTTGTCGTCGCATCTTTGTAGGAATATCATGGCTTAAAACGCAACAAAAGAATGCTACCTCTCTGTTTATCAATGAACAAGTCATTTGCTATTTGTTGATATATCAGAACTCAAACGTCTTTTCACATGAAAATTTGGTATAGTGTCCGCAGTAATTATTCCCCGTGCATAAAATTGACTAAATTACTTCACTGTCAGTAACCAGGGTAAAACTACCCGCTTCATATATCGGGCCCTACGTATATAATAAGAAAAATCAAGCCATGTATTTTATAATTTTTCAGATTTAATCGAGTGAAAAAATACCATATCTAATTGGACATTTTTATTGAAGGACGTGGCAAAGAAGTTAACCCTCCACAAGACAACCCACACGAATGGAATGAACATCGGCTACCCCAAATATCAACGGTAGATCGACCATTCTACGCTTAAAAAAAAAAAAAGAGGGAGTGTCTAAGTGGTTTTTTTTTTTTTTGGAAAAAAAGAGGGGGTGAAAAGAAAGAGGGAGAGAACAAACACGAAAAAGTCAAAGTCAAAGGGCAAAGGGAAAAGGGGAGGTGTTTCAAGAGGAGAAGCAGAAGGCCTTGGCGATGGTGTCGAGGATCTTGCTCTGTGACTCCGCGATCAGGTCCATCCGCTTCCTCTCGAACTCCATCCTATACCGCTCGCTCTCCCTCATCATCTCCATCTTCACGTTCTCCATCCCCACGTACCTCTCCGCGAATCCCCTTATCTCTCCCGCTATCTCCCACACCGCCCTCCTCCTCCTCCTCCTCTTCCTCCCTCCTCCTCCCTCCTCCTCCTCTTCGCCCCTCCCGCCGCCGCCGCCGCCGCCGATGCCCTAGGGAACCGGTTTACCACCGCCGGCCTCCTTAGTATGTGGTTTATGCTCCTCGACTTACTGTAATTCCCATCGTAGTCCTCGTCCTCGCCGTTGGCTTCGTCGTCGTCGTCGTCTTCGGCTTCCTCTTCCTCTTCTTCCTCTTCCTCGTCCCCTCCGACGGCCCTCCTGGCGCCGTAGTGCACCACGGCGATCGGCCGCGCCGAGATCGGCATGGGGCCGCGCTCCAGGCGCTCCATCAGCTCGTAGTACGGCCATCCGGAGGCGGGGCCGGCGCGCTGCTTCTCGGCGCGGTAGCGCTTACGGAGCTTCTCCATCTTGTGGCGGCACTGGGTAGCGGTCTTGGAGGGCTCAGCGTAGGAGTAGCCGCAGCGGGCGGCGACGGTGACGGCGACCTCCTCCCACTGGCTGGACTTGAGGGGGCCGCGCTTGAGGGCGTACCACTTCTCCTCATAGGCCCGGATTAGGTGGACCGTCTCCTCGTGGGTCCAGGGAACGGGGTGGGGCTTCTTCGCGGCGGAGGGTAGCGGGGTGGCGCTGGGTGGGGAAGGGGACGGGGAGGATGAGGAGCGGGTGGCCATCTCGTCAAGCCTTTTCTAGGGTTTTGAGATGGAGACGGAGAGGAAGAGAGAGGAGGAGAGAGATGTAGGCGTAGGTGGTGNTTATCTCTCCCGCTATCTCCCACACCGCCCTCCTCCTCCTCCTCCTCCTCTTCCTCCCTCCTCCTCCCTCCTCCTCCTCTTCTTCTTCCTCCTCCTCCTCCTCCTCCTCCTCCTTCCCTACCTTCTCCGCCGCCCTCTTCCTCTTCGCCCCTCCCGCCGCCGCCGCCGCCGCCGATGCCCTAGGGAACCGGTTTACCACCGCCGGCCTCCTTAGTATGTGGTTTATGCTCCTCGACTTACTGTAATTCCCATCATAGTCCTCGTCCTCGCCGTTGGCTTCGTCGTCGTCGTCGTCTTCGGCTTCCTCTTCCTCTTCTTCCTCTTCCTCGTCCCCTCCGACGGCCCTCCTGGCGCCGTAGTGCACCACGGCGATCGGCCGCGCCGAGATCGGCATGGGGCCGCGCTCCAGGCGCTCCATCAGCTCGTAGTACGGCCATCCGGAGGCGGGGCCGGCGCGCTGCTTCTCGGCGCGGTAGCGCTTGCGGAGCTTCTCCATCTTGTGGCGGCACTGGGTAGCGGTCTTGGAGGGCTCAGCGTAGGAGTAGCCGCAGCGGGCGGCGACGGTGACGGCGACCTCCTCCCACTGGCTGGACTTGAGGGGGCCGCGCTTGAGGGCGTACCACTTCTCCTCATAGGCCCGGATTAGGTGGACCGTCTCCTCGTGGGTCCAGGGAACGGGGTGGGGCTTCTTCGCGGCGGAGGGTAGCGGGGTGGCGCTGGGCGGGGAAGGGGACGGGGAGGATGAGGAGCGGGTGGCCATCTCGTCAAGCCTTTTCTAGGGTTTTGAGATGGAGACGGAGAGGAAGAGAGAGGAGGAGAGAGATGTAGGCGTAGGTGGTGGGTATAAATAGTGGGGGTGGGGGGGAAGGTGGTGGCGAGGCGGTGGTGGCGGTGGTTGAGCTTTGGTTATGGGGGGGCGGATTAGGTGGGCATGGGTGCGGATGGATTGGGAAATTGCGGGAGTGTGCCCAAGTTTTACTCTGGTTTAAGAGGGACGGTGGTGGGGTAGGGTCAGTCTTGTAAATTTCTGGGTCGGGTCCGGGTCCGGGTCCGGGTCATCGTAGTCCAATCAATTTTTGCCTTCTTGCAGCTCCGAAGGTTTCTAGTTTCTTTCCACGTTTACCTGGAAATTAAAGTCCTCTTTGTCCGTGGATGGAAAGGACGAAATTAAGCAGAAAAAAAATATAAAAAAAAAAGAGTCGCCGAAGATGAATAAAGGGTTTCAGGTTATTTCTTTTCGGCCGGCGGTGGAACGTATTTTGATAGACAAAAAAGCCCCTAAACTGGGGCTTATTTGACCCGGCAAATGCGTTGGATAGTTTGATACCTCCATCTCGTGTCGACATAGCATTTTATGTCATCACTTACATACCTTTGATCAGAGTAACTAGGATCCAGACTTAAAAAGCAGTTCCTTTTATTGTGATGGATATTCAAGATATTACATAAATGACACACCCCTATCGACCCTAGGAGAAGAGGAAGCCAGGGGGTAGAGGCTACCTCTTGCCCCTGCCCCGGTGGGCTTCGAGACCTTAAAACCAACTCACATCAAACCTTCAATTCCCTCGAAGCAGCATCTTTTGCAATGTTTATACTCCTAGTCGTGGCAGAAGAGTGGGTGATAAAAGTAGCTGGAAAGCATGGAAATAAAGGTATCATTTCCAAAATTTTATCCAGGAAAATCCTGAAATTGGATTTCAAATTGACAGGTTAGCATGAGCTTGTCCATGCGGTTATGTACTGAAAAGAAGGAAGAAACTCCCATTCAAGACGTGTGATGAAGACTGTAACACAGTGCGCTGCTAGTGAAAGCTAAAAATCAGCTCCTTGAATTGCCAGAGACACAGGGAAGATAGAAGAAACTTGGTATTAAAACCAAACCGACCTAATAGCTCGACTTGCCTGAGAACTGTACATGTGTACATACACTTCAAGAGGGGTGACGGACACACCTGACAGCACGCCCTTCAAGGCTATACAAATTACCATGGGACTATACAAGCGACCATTTACAAAGTTGCTTACCACCAAATTATCAAAACATGAATCAAAAGCAGAAGCCCAGAGCTTTTTACCCTTCTCGGTGAATTCTTTTGCAGTCACTACATGCTCTCTCTTGCGTTTCCCAATCGCACTTAGCGGCTACCTCTCTTCGACTTTCACCTTGCAACAGGAAAGGACAGCAGGGTCAGAAATGCCCAGCGAATTTGGCCTATTGGCAAAAGAAACTAGCAAGATGGTTAATATGCTACGACCTAGAAGCTTTCTTTATGGTCTGGTAAGTACCCAGTCCAATGCAAATTCACAGGAAAGTTCATAACTAACGACTTAAGCCCGTGCTACTATATCCCCCCCCATCTGCAGCTGATCGATTACAATAATTTGGCATTGCAACACTGTAAAGAATGAAGCTGAATAGATAAACAAAATTCATGCAAAAGAGCTAAAATTAACATACATCATCACACTGCGATACCTAATCGACATTCATCTAACTTTCACATGCTGAGGAGTGAATTCTGCTCCACAACGCTTCGATCACATCGGTTGGACATTAAGTGATGGTACCTTGGATAATGCATTGGGTAAGGAAGCATGCCGAATGGGCCCCCTTAGCCGTTGAATTTCCTGAAGCTGATGTTGTATATTGTCTAACAGTTCGAATTGGTGTGTCTCTCCTTCCCTGTTTCTTCCAGATATTCTCAACGTCTCCTTTCCCTCTTGAACAATTCGTAACATCTCTCTAAGCCATTCAACTTCAATGTCAAGCTTTAATCTTTCAAAATGAACAGCCGACAAGGAAGCCCTTTCAGAATCATGTATCATTGTTCTACTCTGTGAGTCAACCAACAATTCTAATATGCCATCGATATTAGTATCGCTGATATGACCATTCTGCCCCATTTCTTCCCCATTTTTGCCATTCCTTGGTTGTTCTGTTTTATCATCAACCACATGAACATCATGAACTATCTGTTGCATGTCATGCACAGTTTCTCGAAGGTTGCCGCATTCTTTATGTCCATTTTCCCTATATTCCCCATCTCCATCACGAGACAAACATCTCTTCATACTTGTACAATACTGGGTTGGCTCCATTATGTAATCATTAATTGCTCCACCATTGTTGCTCTCTGGTCCTGTAGACTGTACATACTCACCTGGGTGAGGCACAGGATGAATTTTCCCATCGCTATCCTTGATGTCTTGCACATGATCATCAATGTTTTTATCTCCGGAAGAAATTTGTCTATATGCTTCAACTTCATTCTCCAAGAAAAAATTCTCCCTCTCCTTCTTAATTAGGATCTCTTTGAGAATACTCATTTCCTCTTCATCATAGGCAAACCTCTCTTCCATCATCCTCTCATTCTGCCTAACTTCCATTTCTATTAATGCCTTCTCTTCTTGCAGACGAAATATCATGGCCATAGCTTCATCAGCAGCAGTGGCAGAAGCAGCTCTCTCTTTCTCCAATTCCAGGTAAAGTGCAGCACGAGTGGCTTTCTCTTCAGCAAGTGCTTGTTCTAGCATTCTGATTCTACCCAACTCGGTTCTATAAATTCCTAGCTCATCTGGCGCATCAATGATGGAATTGTCAATAGAAGATGAACCCAGATTCGCACCTTTGCTCCCATCGAAAGATTTGCTCAGCTCATCATAGCTATCACACGTTCTTTCACCCTCATCAACATTGATGGGTTTTCCTTCATCTGTAATTGGCAGAACCATGAAATTAGCATGCCATATATTGCAGCATTTGCATATTGCTCCAAATAAGATATATTGATGTTTCATTTTTCTATTAAAATCTCATTGCAGGTTCGCAATGACTCAACCAAAATATAGAAATCTTTTTCTTTCCTGGGTTTTGATCTACCCACCATGCAACATCATTATTCATGTTATTGATAATTGATTCTTAATTAGTGGCAAAAACCTAGCCCAGATAAGATAGAAAACTCATCAGGATTCCTACAATTAATGCAAACATTGAGAAAAGTACGGACAAAAGTACACACACAAGACTAAATCGCAAAGTACACTCACCCAGGATTCGACCATTAATCCCGCTCACAAGACCTGAACATCCTGCGATCTGGCTTTTCATTTCTCCATTATCAGGAGGGTAGCGGCAAACATCACCAACTGCTGACTTCAAATTGTTAGGCTTGAATTTCCAGTATCCTAGAACAGCTCTGCTTCTTCTTCTCCGAATTCCATGTCCAGACCTTTGCTTCTGACTCACAACAACACCCTTTCCTTTAACATCATGTGCAATCTCTCCATCATTCAAATTCTGCGAAACCGCCCCCAATGAAGAACTACAAAGATTTTCGCTGCTCAATTCTGTAACACCATTCTCAACCTTCCTGTCTTTGACTAACTTCAACTCTGAATCACATGACTCGTCCTCAGAAACAACAGAACCAAAAGGGAATCTACTCCTCACCAGGCCCTGAACAGAGTAGATCTTCCTTGCGGGTATTTCCACAAGCAGCTTGTGCAAGCAGATGCTACTACTTCGAAACCCTAGGACGCCCTTACATGGACAAGGAAGATGGATCCCGAAAGTACTCCAGAATCTTGAAGCACAAAACACAAAAGCTGCTATACACAGCAGGAAGTAAGCAAGAGCAAGATCAAGAAACGCCCCCATAAGACCAACCAAAGTCCAAGAACAGGCTCCTCGAGAAACCATCTTCCACACAAGATTCAGAGACCCCAGAACTGTGCTCAAGACGAGAGCTTTTTATACGACAATAAAAATCAGCAGAAACTATCACCCATCAAGAATCTCGGGTGGGAATTAAGAAAAGAGTAAAACGAGGAGGGGGAAAAAAGAAGGATTTCCGAGGTGGATCTTCTTCCTCTTCGTCGTCGTCGTCAGCAATCATTCTTCGCTAATAAGCAAATGGTTCGCTGATCTGAAGGAAGCTGACGTGGGGCCTACGGAATTTTAAAGAGGAGAATTGGGCAGTAGTTGTCAGATGAGGTGGCGGAGTTGCCCGTCTCTGTTTCTGCATGGCCCCCAATCCAAATTCTATCTCCTTCTCACTTCAGCTGCTCGCGTCAAAACAAAAACACAAAAAGACGAGTCAAAATGGAAGAGAGACAGACAGAGACAGAAAGAGACACAGAGAAAGATTCCATGGGTTTGACCATAGGGAGTCACGAGCACCGCCATTGCTCTTACCTCGTCGTAGAATTCGACATAATTTAACTGGCTGCACAATGTCTGCGGTGGAATTCAGCAAAGGCACCAATTCAATCCAAAGCTCTCGTCATCCAATTAATGACTTGCTCGAAACTTAGTCTCGAATTATTTAAACAGCCCAGGTTCACCTTTCGCCTCCATCTTATGTCCACGCTGGTCATTTCGCGATCCAGATGTAACCTAACTGAAAGGGTTGACGAATTGCCGCATCGACGTTGGAGCGAAAAAGGGAACCGGAAAAAATGTCAAAAGTTACGGTTCCTTGATCTTTTCACCTACTCCCGGTTAGACGCAACCCCACGTCTGTAGCCATCGGGGTTGGTGCCTCCCTCTCCGACGAGCCGTTCAGAATGGCTAATCTAGGATCTAGCGAAGGACGTGATCCAATAGCACATCCAAATCGCCAACCTTAACATCGACGAATGAATTCCATCAGAACCCGCAGATTTTAATGATTTAAATTATAATTTCTAGAAACGAAAGGCAAAACCGTCGATATGTCCGAGTGGTTAAGGAGACAGACTTGAAATCTGTTGGGCTTCGCCCGCGCAGGTTCGAACCCTGCTGTCGACGATCTCTCTCTTTGCTTTTTTCGCCTCGTTGACCCTATTTTTTCGACAAAAGTAACGAAAACTTTTCTAGTGATTTTGTTTTTTTTTTTTTAAAATAATAGAACAGGAGGGAAGAAAACTGTGGCGGGGGTTGTTGAAAGAAAGCGCCATCCCACCCTCTCCAACCTCCGACCTTCCCTTCAAATTCTTGATCTGCCCATCGACTCTCTCTCTGTCTCTCTGACCGTCTCCGTCTCTCCTTCGATTCAGTTCAAAGCTCACATTGATCGCTCTGCTCCTTCATCAAGGAATCGCCTTGGCGAATTTGGCAAAAGCCCAGTGCTGATCTCGTCTTTCTCTCCTTTGCCTCCCGCTGTTCCGGCGAGATCCGTGCAATGGGTTCCGGGAGCAAGGTCTTCACTTTGGCCGAGGTGGCGGAGCACAACAGCCCCAAGGACTGTTGGCTCATCGTCGAGGGCAAGGTACCGTTCCCGGGTGTCTCATTAAATGCCATTTCTTTTCTTTTGTTTGTTCCTCTTAAAAAGTGTATGGACCACCGCCGTGTTCCTGGCTTGTGTTTGATCGGTCTCTATGCGAGTTTGATCTCGTGTGGAGTGCCTCGTGTACTTTGACCTTTCTTTCTTCGCTGCGTTGTCTTATTTCTGAATGATTTTCTCTTCCCTCGTGACTACCTACTTCAAAGCAAATCTCACCCGCCAATCGCCTCGTAGAGTAGGTAAAGATCCGAGCCACAGCTCAGGCGGGTCGCCCGAACATGAGACGCTTTGCACTCGACTGTATAGGAAGCCCGATTCATGCACGTGCACGAGGAAGAACATCAGCCACCGTCAGATTCAATCGTCATGGTTTCTATTAAAGTCAGATGTTTCTTATTATTGTGTTTTATGTCAATTTCCCGCTCCGGCACGCTTCCTCACTTGAAAGGTGTAACCCTGTTTAAAACCGCCTTAAACAGATATTGCCCCTTTAGCTACCCGTGCGGAAATCAGGTTATACAAAGCAACTGAAAGCTGTTCTGTGTCTATTTTGTGTGATCTCTTTAGGGAAAACATTCACAAAGCAATTGAATGTATGTACGCTGATCGACATAGTTTTTGGGGATGGCAGATTTTGTATGATGGTCTTGACTTGTAATCTTTGTCAGGCGCTTATCCTTGGCTCTTGAGCTATACAATTTTCTGACTTCATAATTGGGAAGCATCGGCTATCTGGCCATTTCTCATATATCATTGTTTTTATCTCGTGTTGCTCATTATATTGCACCACCCTTTACTATCCACCTTTAACAAGTTTTGGCTTTTCAAGATATAAGTCCCACTCCCTTTAGGAGATTGACCCTAGGAGCTGCCGAAACTTTACAAAGTAGTCAATCCGAGGCTCCATTAGGTAAAATACTAAGTGAAGAATTAGCTTGGACAGAATTCTTTCACTGCCTGGCTGGATTAAGTTTCTTCAATGTGAGTCTATTACAACATTCTTTATATAATAAGATTGAAAGACCTACTGCAACTTACTTTGTGGGTTTGGTTTTGTGCTATTTTGCTTTGATTTAGTCCACCATGTGCAATCTTTGAATGAATCATCATCAGAGTGCCACAAAGTGGTTTTGCTGATTGGAGTATCGTCATTGCTGGTTTTCACAAATTTAAATTGTCAGAACAGGTGTACGATGTGACTAAATTTTTGGAGGACCATCCTGGTGGTGATGAAGTGTTGCTGTCCGCCACAGGTATCTGTTATGTGTAAGAAGGCTTTGAATCAAAATCTTGTTCGACCTAGTGATAATTACGTTCTCGGGTTATTAACTACCATGCCATTTACTGGTTATTATTTTTGGATGTGTAGGGAAGGATGCCACTGATGACTTCGAGGATGTTGGACATAGTAGCACTGCTAAAGCAATGATGGATGAGTTCTATGTTGGTGAGATCGATACATCAACTGTTCCCACCGAGACCAAATACACTCCTCCTAAGCAGCCTCGCTACAACCAGGACAAAACTCCTGAGTTCATCATAAAGCTTCTTCAGTTTCTAGTCCCTCTCCTAATCTTGGGTTTGGCTGTCGGCATCCGTTTCTATACGAATTCAACTTAACGTTTGAAAGCTCTTGAAGGAAATTGTACTTTAAGAATAAGTGATATTAATCGTCATTCCTACCTCATAATCTCCCTTTATTTGATGGTCATGGTTGTGATTTAGTGTCCTAGATTCCCTCGCTGCAAGTCCTTTATGAAGGATCGGGGTTTCTTGCTTTTGATGTTGAGTATTGTATCGCAATGAGGAACCATAATTTCCTCATCTTTGGCTGCTTCATCATTTTTGTCTTATCTTAAATTCCGTGTGTACGACTCAATAATGGGCCCTCTTCCTTCAATGCAGTCCTCTAAACCTTTTTCCAGCAATTTGTCTTTTCAGAGCTATTAATTCTGTCTAGGTTCAATCCAATGGATGGTATCGGGCGTCTTGTAATAATTTTGCAGGCGCCACATGAATGGTGGATCTTTGCGTAGCCTGATGAGACCGTTGTCAGAAGTTATTCGGGATCGTTTCTGGTTAGATGTTATTTGCACGATTTGAGATCTTTTTAATTATGTCTA
This sequence comes from Corymbia citriodora subsp. variegata, assembly GCA_014858505.1. Taxonomy (NCBI): domain Eukaryota; kingdom Viridiplantae; phylum Streptophyta; class Magnoliopsida; order Myrtales; family Myrtaceae; genus Corymbia; species Corymbia citriodora. The sequence continues at coordinate 10,915,500 of CM026413.1, forward strand.
GTCCGATGTCTCTTCTGCACATTTAAGGCAATGGGGTTCCAGCTTTAGGGAGCTGACGGTTAGTCTGGTGCCGTTGTGCGGGCACGTGCACAATAATGGATGGCGGAACTTGGGCAGTATCGATATTGCATTAATTCTTCTGTTTTGGCAGATTTACGAGCACACGGTTTTCATGTTTTTCCAATCTGTGGGAGTGACATAGGACCAAGAAGGGATTCTTGTGGATCAAACATTTTTCTAATGGCATGTTAAGTGTTATGAAATACATGTATGAATATTCATTATATTCATGTACTTATTATGGTACATTTGTATCATACATTGTAAGTACATCTCCCTATCTGATAAATGTTCATCTCCCTATCCAATACATGTATCTTACGTTCTAAGTACATTTCCCTATCCGATGAATGTTCATCTCCCTATCCAATACATGTATCTTACGTTCTAAGTACATCTCCCTATCTGATGAATGTTCATCTCCCTATCCGATACATGTATTATCAGATACATTGATGTTCATGATAAGTGCATCCCTATAAATAGGAGCACAAATAGTGAGAAATAATAGACTTTCCGCTCCTGACTTTTTCTCTACTATCTCTGGTGTCATCTGCTTTCTCTACTTAATCTTTCTCTATTCCCTCTATTATATTCTGGCGACGCAATATTTTACAACACGTTATCAGCACGAAGATCTACCAACTGAGTAAGTAATTTTGCAAGGTAGGTGTTTTCCTTTGTTTCATCTTCTTCTATCAATTCTTCAATTTTCCCCCATAGCCTTAAACCAATTTCAATTATAAAAGTATCATTCTGCTCCTGAAGTGGCGGTGGATATTTGGAAATCCTTCTAATTAATTTAAGGATTTTTTTTTTTGCAAAAATTATGGCAAATATTGAAAAGCCCAAATTCCACATCCCGGAAGTGAGTGGAAATAATTATTTATCTTGGTGCCTAGACATGGAAATACACCTCCAAGGGTAATTTCAAATATAAAAGCATCTTTCTGCTCTTAAAGTGGCGGTGGATATTTGGAAATATTTCTAATTAATTTAAGGATTTTTGTTTTGCAAAAATTATAGCAAATATTGAAAAGCCTAAATTCCACATCCCGGAAGTGAGTGGAAATAATTATTATCTTGGTGCCTAGACATGGAAATACACCTCCAAGGGCAATTTCAAATATAAAAGTATCTTTCTGCTCCTGAAGTGGCGGTGGATATTTGGAAATCCTTTTAATTAATTTAAGGATTTTAATTTTGCAAGAATTATGGCAAATATTGAAAAACCCAAATTCCACATCCTGAAAGTGAGTGGAAATAATTATCTATCTTAGTGCTTGCATATGGAAATGCTCCTCCAAGGGCAATGTCTCGCTAATGCAATTGCAGAGGATGGAACCTCAAATGCAAAAGATAAGGCAAATGCATTGATTTTTATTCGTTGTCATTTGCATAAGAGCCTGCAGACTCAATGTTTATCCGTTCGAAACCCTTAGACCCTGTGGAAGAGGTTGAATGATAGGTATGATCATACCAAGACTGTTATCCTCCCTCAAGTACAATATGACTGACAAAATCTCAGACTGCAAAATCTCAATGTTTACTCATTACCAAACCTTCTATAACAAAGGTTAATCTTGAATCCCCTGTATTCCTGCAAAGAATTCAGGGTGATATATGTGGACCAATACAACCACCAAGTGGACCGTTTCGATATTTTATAGTACTAGTGGATGCATCCTGCAGATGGTCCCATGTTTGCCTATTATCTACGCGCAATGTCGCATTTGCACGTTTACTTGCGCAGATTATAAAGTTTCGGGCACAATTCCCTGATTATCCAATTAAAAGTATAAGGATGGATAATGCTGGAGAATTTACATCAAAGAGTTTTGATACGTATTGTGCTTCACTCGGAATTGAGACTGAGCACCCAGTTGCGTATGTTCATACTCAAAATGGATTGGCAGAGTCATTGATTAAACGTGTCCAAATCATTGCCCGCACTTTATTATTGAGAACTAATCTCAACGATACAGCATGGGGTCATGCAGTTTTGCATGCGGCAGCTCTAATAAGATTGCGCCCTACTGCCAGTCTTTTACAATCTCCCCTTCAAATGGTTATTGGTTATGAACCTGATATTTCACATTTACGCACATTTGGTTGTGCAGTACAAGTGCCTGTAACACCGCCAAAAAGAACAAAAATGGGTCTCCAACGCCGTTTGGGTATTTATGTAGGGTTTAATTCACCATCCATCATTAGGTTCTTGGAACCAACTACTGGTGATCTTTTTACTGCTAGATTTGCAGATTGTCATTTTGATGAGACTACGTTTCCATCAATTGGGACACCTACAATTTCCATGGCTGCAAAGCAGAAACCAGTTAAGATTTTCTTCTGNTCGTCATTCCTACCTCATAATCTCCCTTTATTTGATGGTCATGGTTGTGATTTAGTGTCCTCGATTCCCTCGCTGCAAGTCCTTTATGAAGGATCGGGGTTTCTTGCTTTTGATGTTGAGTATTGTATCGCAATGAGGAACCATAATTTCCTCATCTTTGGCTGCTTCATCATTTTTGTCTTATCTTAAATTCCGTGTGTACGACTCAATAAGGGGCCCTCTTCCTTCAATGCAGTCCTCTAAACCTTTTTCCAGCTATTTGTCTTTTCAGAGCTATTAATTCTGTCTAGGTTCAATCCAATGGATGGTATCGGGCGTCTTGTAATAATTTTGCAGGCGCCACATGAATGGTGGATCTTTGCGTAGCCTGATGAGACCGTTGTCAGAAGTTATTCGGGATCGTTTCTGGTTAGATGTTATTTGCACGATTTGAGATCTTTTTAATTATGTCTAGTCCGATGTCTCTTCTGCACATTTAAGGCAATGGGGTTCCAGCTTTAGGGAGCTGACGGTTAGTCTGGTGCCGTTGTGCGGGCACGTGCACAATAATGGATGGCGGAACTTGGGCAGTATCGATATTGCATTAATTCTTCTGTTTTGGCAGATTTACGAGCACACGGTTTTCATGTTTTTCCAATCTGTGGGAGTGACATAGGACCAAGAAGGGATTCTTGTGGATCAAACATTTTTCTAATGGCATGTTAAGTAGTTTCCTTGCATTGTTCAACATTTTATGGCAAGAAAGTTTGTCAGAGAGTTATTGGTGTCGGTTCTTCCTTTCCTTCTCTTCACTTTAAATTATATTTCCTGCCTTTTCTGCTCAAAATTTCAGTCTTCTTAATTATTTCCCCCCTTTTCAGTTCGAAAGGTCTTGCAAAAGCTATACTTCTTTCACTCTTTTTTGCTGGGCCTGAAGTGTTAAAACTATAGTTAAAATGTTTAAATGACCTACAAGTTCCTTGGAAAACATCTTAAACTGATTATATATCTTTTGCTTCCAATTGCTAGTGCCCCAGACACTGTTGCTAATCTGTGGCCTTCATTGACTTAGTATATGAATACCTTTAAACTGTAAAGAACAATATCTTCATGGACTTTACCGCAGACGGAGAGGTTAAAAAGGTATGCATGATTTACATTCCTTTTATATTACAAATAGATTGCCTATTTTGGTTCAATTTTAATTTCACGCACCAAAAAGATGTCTACTTTCTTAGTCCCATCAAAGGCAAACCATCCACAACAGGATTAGGTTATTCATGAGGAATTTGTTGGTTGTATGCCTTAAAACTATCATGTAATAGTTACATGTTAATGATTTCAATCATACTTTCATTGTATTAATTGTTTGATTATAAAGAAATATTCATTCTCTGTCCCATTTATATAAATGATTTCATAAGATCAGTTATGATTGAATCTATTCTTAAGATATCGAGAATATGTGTGACAGGTTTATAGTAAGATTGATTCTTTAAAGTGTTCCCGATTGATGAATCATTGAGAGTATATTGATGATCCTATTGAGACCTATGTGTTCTCAAGCTTTACCATTAAGTAGTGGAAACCTAGGCAAATGATAGATCACAAGTCATTGGGTATTATGATATCCAAGCTAGAACGTAGGTGCTTATATTGGACAAGTTCACTGAAGATGGCATGCACATAACGATTAGTAATATGGGAGTTTTAAGCGAGGTCAATGACTAATTGTTTAGACTATAGATTTGTGAAAATAATCCTCAGACCTGATTTACGGTATTGACTTGTATATTGGATGGCTATGGTTTACAAGTGTGCTTATTGACACTTCCTTGAACTGTTACTGTACTTGATAGTCATAGGTTGTTCATATACAAAGGTACATGCATGTACAATATGGAATCTATCTCCTTATTATATACAAGATACAATGATGATGTCTTACGAGATCTAATTGTGACGTTGTATTGAGATTCTCAATCGAGGTTGCAACTGAGAAATAATAGTTCATGTCTTGTTAAAATATATGTCAATTAGGTCTGCGTATATGATTGAATTGGTAGCTTAACAAACAATTTTATAGTTTTTTTCAATTGGAACTTACTAAGACAAAATGATTTAACTATATGATAGCCAAAACTGATAGGTTCATTATATTCTTAAATTCACACAGTCTAAATTATCAATGCAATCAATTCTTTTGGTAGTACTAATGTGTTAGTACAAATCCTACTACTAGCTTAGTGATGAACCTAGGGATGCCACACGCCATAATCAATCTATATTAACATTTGAATGGGAGAGATAATTTTGCAAATGGGTTTGCAATTGTAGCAATCAACTGAGTAGGGCTAATGATTAATGATTTGAAATGGATTTAGAATCAGTGACCGTATTAATGGTGTAAAATGACTTCAAATCAATACCCGTTTCAGATCATTAAATGGGCTGTCGATTCTCAAAACTATTTAAGATTATTAATGCCAAGAATAATGCTCTGTAATAGTTACAGAGTCAATACCGGAATTAATGTTTTGAAATGGTTTACAATCAATGTCCAGATTCATATTCTGAAATGGGTCTAGATTTAATGTTTGAATTAATGCTCTGAAATGATTTCAAAGTTAATAGTCGAATTGATTTAAAAAATTAGATCTACGAGATAATAGTGTGATGATGGAGATCAATCATTTTACTCTCTTGAATTTCTCTCTACCGTTCAATATTTGATTGGTGGCGTGTCTAAATTATAGGTTTGACATTTGTGGGGCTAAAACTAAAGAGCATCATAGGCAAATTGCTTTAGGCACAATACAAAGGTAGCGCGTCCTACTTGTGACTTGTTGAAGAACCTGAAAAGTAAGTAAGATGAAAGAAATGAGCTACTACGACCAAGTGAGTAATGCATTTCTTCTAAATAAATTAGACATCTACTATGCACATTTGCAAAACCAAACCATAGCCTATTTAACCCAAATCTAGAATATAATAGACTTCAAGATCAAACATGTGATATATATTACTTTAAAGTACTCATTTCAATCGATAATATCGAAGTAAATACCAATAATCCAACTCATTAATTAATTTCATCAAAACACAAATCAATGGTCCATTTTATTGACCAATGTTGTACTCAAATATCCAATCATGATCGTGCATAACATCATGTGATAAGATGATCAAGATTCCCCCATAACTAGGTCTCTGTTTATAATGCTGTTGGTTTGATTCACAATGATATTCTAGATTAGTATACGCATATGCATAAGCCCCTCAATGGGTTCATGAAGACACTGAGCATCAATATCAACCCACAACAATATCCTCTATAATCCACAAAGCTAAATTCATAAATCATTTCATATATCATAATATGTTTATTAAACTATTTCAAACTCCTTTTTCAAAACCAGTTCACAAATTATTAAAGTAAATGACTATGAGTCTTTCCCAAAAGATTTTGCAAACTCTTTGGAGACAATTAGTTTATACTATAACCCAAATATAACATTTCCTTTTCTAATACACAAATGTTAGTAAATGTTTGATCCAATTTATGAAAGAAATATGCCCATTTTTACCTCATAACATAACTAATCCATTTTGTTTTTGAAAAATGAGTTTACCAATTCAAAAAAAAAAAAGAGATAGTACCACTCACCTAGAAAAATCGAAAGCCAACCTTTAGTGGTTACTCAAGTTGATGCATTTGAATTCCTAACAATTAATTGAAAATCAAAACTAAAATCTAAGTAAAACAATATTCTAATGAATGACTCAACTAAATTATGCTTATTTGTTAATTAAACGACACATACGTGCTAATGGAAGTTCGTCTATAGCGGAAACTCATTGTTGTCTACTATGTGTGGCTTGCACATTGAACTTAATTGTATCAGAACTTCCTCTATTTGAATTATGTGTCAAGCATACTCATAATCAATAGAAAGCATTTTCAACGTACCATATGAACCCCAACTTAGCCGATCCAAAATCTAATTAGAAATATATGAAATTATGACTTGGATTTCCTGCTCTCAATTTTTTAAACATGCACAAACAACTTCAAAATTTTATTCCGGGTAAACCGTAAGCTCAAATCGAGATCCGTAAAATGCTATAGCTTCACAACATCCTTATATATATATGACTTGACAACTCCTCAATTGAATGTAGCAATTCCGAATTAACATAAATTCGATGTCATGCCCTAATTTCGACAATACCTTTGATTAGATGAACAGAGGCTTTGATTGCTTATCGACATTACAAATCGTAGTTCAATTGGCTTCGGAGCATGAATGGCGCAAAGATTTTTCCCTTTTTTTCTTCAAGGAAATTGTCCTCTTCTTTTCTTGTTATCTTTGTAGTTTCATTGGCTACAACAAGTATCATCTATGAAAATTAAAGAAGGTGGGCTGAGGGCTTGGAATTTGAGAGACATAGGCTTGGGCTTATGGGCCTTTATATTATAATCTACTCTCCTTAAAAAAATTCGCTCTTGAAATGTAGACATACCTCAATCATGAATCAGGTGAGGTATTTGCGACTTGCCTCTTCCTCGAGCTCTCAAGTAGCCTTCCTCTTAGTGTGCTTTTGCCATTGAATCTTCACGTAAGAGATAGTGCACTGTCGCAAACCTAATCCTTCCTAACGACAATGCAAATGGGTTGTTCTTCATAGGTGAAGTTCTACTTATTGCAAATTTCAGAAAGAGGATTATAATTGTTAGAGATATGAATAATTTCCATCACTTCAAGGAAGAGTTATGTTCCTATGGATATCACAGATAACTCTTGCAGGAACTATGTCATCCAAGATACATGAGTCACAAGGCATATGCATTAGCATACTTATTTGAGGCCCTGGGAACTTTGAGGAGGTGGTAAGACATAAATACCCCAACTTATTTGATGATTGAGGTATGTCTAAATTTCGATGACAAAAGTTTTGTAAGGAGAGTTGATTGCAATATATTGGCCCGAAAGCCCAACCCTTTTTTCTCCTTGTACTTCATGAGTCGATGCAAACATGCGTAAAAATGAAAAGAAGTAGCATGAGCCAACATAGTAAACAAAGAAGAAAGGCTAACTTGTGAAGAGAAGAAGGGAAAAGAGAAAATGTTTTGCGTGTTTATGATCCAAATACCTCAACAAGTTGAACCAACTGCGGATTATAATGTTGGGTAAGTATTCAACCTATTATTCATTTAATTAGAGTAATTTTTGAAGTTGGATCTTAAATCTACAGTTCTGTTGATTTGAACTATAACATTTGATTAAGGAGTTTTTGAGTTGTGATTTATATGTGAATGGTGGAGAAGGGCGTTATGGAGCTTTGGAGTTTGGCAAAACTCAATTCCAAAATACATTTGATTAGAATGAAACTCAATAGTCTCGTGTTTGATTTACGCATAGCGGAATGGAGAAAAAGGTATGTCTATTATAAATGAGTTTTTTATTAACACTTTAGGAGTTGATTCGTTAATGATTGAGTGTGGTTTAGTTGAAAATCATGTCTTTCTCAAGTGAGTGGTGCTTTCTTCTATGAATTTATAAAATCATATCTTGAAAATGGTAGATAATTAATATAGTATGAGTTATGAAGAAGCATATTTCTTGTATAAATTTAAAGGATATTTTACTACATTTTTAGTTAGTTGAAAGGTATTAGAAAGCTTTATTAAAATGTAATTGGAAATGTTCATTTGTAAATGATTTGATTAAATGCTAGTGAAAAAATGGTCAAAAACTATACATATTGATTGTATAATACTTTATGAATTGCATTTGATTTAATAAATGGAATTGTGAAAGGCCATGTGATTTGGTTTGTAAAATCGATTAATGAAATGGCTTTTTGATGTTGATTGTGGGTTATTAGGATGTCCTTCTAAACCGAACCACCAGTTGGTATAGGTGGTATACCTAGCCAAGAGAGGTAAACTCGATTGCCTTTGTCATGGCGTTAAACGTGACCATAATTAGATTTTGAGCATTAATTTAGTTGATAAAATAGACTATTGACGTGTGACTAATAATATTAATCAACAAAATAGACCATTAATGCTTGTTTGTTATTGGTGAGTAAGTTTTGTTAATTAATATTCTACGTATAAAGTTTTGTTGGAAAGTTTTTTTTTGTGGCTATTAAAGGGAGAGCATTATCATGAAGACTTTTGGGAACTGAATAATTGGGTATAATTTGAGGCTGCGTCTTTAAGGTGGAAAAATAGCTATGTCACTCCCTCATCCTTATAGGATCTAGGGTGTGACATTTGCTCTCATATCTTTTATAGCCAAACTTAGCCTATCAAATTGCCCTTAGCCCAACCCCTTATCTCATTTCTTCTCAACAAGTGGCAAAGTGAGTGTAAAAGAAAGAGGAAGAGGAATTCGATGGAAATAACCAAAAAAGAGAAGATGCATGCCCTTGGAAAGAGAATCCAAAGCCGATTGAATTGCAATTAGCGATGCTGGATAAGTAATTGAAACATCTATTTGTCAAATCAAAGGAATTGTTGAAGTTATGGCATGAAATTTTGATTTTGGTCAATTAAAAGTTGTTGCATTTGATTGAGTTGTTGAGCTATAAATATATTAGGGTGTTGTGAAGCAATAACATTTTATGGAACTCGAATTGAGTGTATGATTTCCTTAGAACAAATTTTTGGAGTTGGGTATATGTTGTATATAATAGCGAACAATACCTTTTGGGAATGAATTTCATCGATTTCTGACTAAATTTTGGATCGGCCAAGTTAAAGATCTTGTTTTGTAATACGTTGAAAGGGATTTTGATTAATTGTAAGTTCATTTGAAACGGAGATGGGTGGATGCAGTTATAACGTGATCAAATTCAGCACTCGAGCTACGCATAATGAACAGCAATGGGTTTTTGCTATGGGTGAGCTTTTCGTTGACACTTATGTGTCATTTTATCGATGAATAGATGTAATTTAGTCGAGTCATTAGTTAGAATAGTGTTTTACTTAGTTTTTTATATCACTTTTCAATTAATTGTGAGGATTTCAAGAGCATCGACTTGAATAGCCACCATAGGTTGGTTTTCAGCTTTTCTAAGTGAGTGATATTGTTTATTATATATATTTACAAACTCATGTCTAGAAAATGGTAGAGTTTTAATATCATATGAGTTATTAAGAGCATGTTTCTTGAATAAAATGGGATCAAACTTGTTCTACCTTAAAGTTTAATGAAGTAGTTTGAAATGACCATCTGAGATGTTTTGATTAAATGTTATGTGAAGGGAATTGCCAAAAACTATTTGTATTAGATGCAAAATGTTTTATGAAAAAGTTTTTTGATGGTGATTATGGGTTATTGGAGAAGGTGTAGGTTGATACAAACTGAAAAATAATATAAAAAATTGAGTAAAACAATATTAACGAGCAACTCAACTAAATTACACCTATTTATCAATAAAATGATACCTACTCATTAACGAAAAGCTTGCCCGTAGTAGAAACCTATGTTGTTCGCTATGCGCAACCTGCATGTTAAACTTATTTGCACCCTAACTCCTTTCATTGAATTCCGTTTCAAGCAAACTTATAGTCCATAAAAAGCCCATTCAACGTACTACAAGACCTTTAACTTGACCAACCCAAAATCTAGTTGAAAACCGATGAAATTCAGCCCCAAATGGTATTGTATGTTATTATACAACATGCAAACTTAACTTCAAAATTCGTTCCAAACAAACTATAAACTCAATTTGAGTTCTGTAAAATGCTATAGCTTCACAACACCATAAACTATTTTATATATATAGTATAATACATGTAGCTTGGAAGCCCTTCAATTGGACATAGTAACTCCGAATTGACATTAATCCTAATTTTATGCCCTAACTTTGACATTTTCTTTGTTAGATGAACGGAGGCTTCAATTGTTTATATGATGAGGCAAAACAGAGTTGATTCGGCTTGTCAAGGTGTCTAGATTGACCATGCATGAAATTTTTTGCCTTTGTCTCCTTTTTGTCTTTGAAGGACAAGCTCTCTTAATTTTTCTTAGCTTCCTTCGCTTGTTCAATGTAAAAGATGAGAAATAAAATGGGCTTGGGCTTGAGAGACATAGGCTGGATTTATAGGCTAATATATTACAATCTATCATCCTTACAAAATTTTCTTCCTCGCAATTTAGATGTACATTAATCGCCAAATAAGTAAGGGGGTTTGCATATTGCCTCTCCCTTCCCTGTCATTGCAAAAACTTTTTTAGTCACCCTTCGACTTTGCTAATCTTTCCAGGGCCTATCAATTGAAGACGCATTCTTATTCATGAGACAAGTATGTGGTAGATGTCCAAGTTGCCCATGTACAAAACATGATCTAATATCCACCAGAGCATTCCTCTACATAAGACAATTTTGCTGCATGTATCCCATCTTTCCATGTACAAAGCAAACTCACGTCCTCCAATAACATTAATTGCTGTGATATAAATGAATTTCTTTATTAGTGATTAGGAGTCAATTCATAAACAAATGAGCCTAGTTTGGTTGAGTTGTTCCATGGAGTAATGTTTTACTTAGACTTTGATATTGTTTTTAGAATAATTGATAGGAATTGGAGTGTGTCGACTTGAATAACCACCGTGGGTTGGTTTTCGACTTTCCTAGGTGAGTGGTATCATCTCTTCTATGAATTTACAAAATCATGCCATGAAAATGGTAGAAATTAATAATAGTATGAGTTATGAAGGAACATATTTCTTGCATAAATTGGATCCAATTTTTACCACATTTCTAGTTAGTTGAAAGGCATTGAAAAGCCTTGTTTGAAAGTAGTTGGAAATGCTAATTTGTAAATGATTTGATTAAATACTTGTGAAGAAAATTGTCAAAAGCTATATGTATTGATTGCAAAATGCTTTATAAAATACATTTAATTTAAAAAATGAAATTGCGAAAGGTGTGTGATTTAGTTTGTAAAACTGGTTTATGAAATGGCTTTCTAGTGTTGATTGTGGGTTGTTGGAGAAAGTTATTGGTTGTTGCTCGTATCACAATTATTCGAAAAACGATATCAAAATCCGAATAAAACACTACTCTAACGAACGATATAATTAAACCACTCTTAATTGTCAATGAATCAACCCCTAAATGCTATAAAAGAAAGTCATTTATATGTTATGAGAGTAACAATTCTGCTGTATTTGTCCCATCTTTAGACTTGCATCATTAGGCTTTTGACCAAGGCCGGTTTGCTTGACAAAGCTGAAAATTTCATAAAGTCTACACCTATACAGTGGCGTACCATTGCGTAGCACACGTTGCTCAATGCTTTCTATGGCCATCGACAATATAGGTAAGGCCAGTGTGTTATTGAAATTGTCATTGGAATGAATGCCACCGATGTTGGGACATACGTCCTTGTTTCTAATATGTTTGCCAAGGAAAAGAGATGAGATGAGATGGTGAACATTTGGAAACTGATGAAAGAGAGTAGTGTTAAGAAAGAGACAAGGATCAGCTAGATAAAAATTAAAGACACAACACATATGTTTATTTCATATGACAATTCATGCCCTGAGTATTTAAAGATACATGAGAAAGTTGGGAAATTGCTAGTCAAGATCAAAGAGTTGGGTTATGTACCGAATATTGCCTGTGTATTGCATGATGTGGAAGATGAACAAAAGGAATATCTCAGTAAAAAATTGGCCATAGCATATGGTCTCTTGAAAATACCGTCAAAAGCACCCTTGCGTGTCATCAAGAATTTAAGGATGTGTCATGATTGCCACTTTACTGTGTAGCTTATTGCAAAGGTCATAAAGAGGGTTATAATTGTCAGAAATGTGAATCATTTCTACCACTCCAAGGAGGAGTTATATTCATGTGGAGATAACTAGTGACTCTTATAGGAACTATATCACCCAAGATATATGAATTAAAAGGCACATGTATTGGCATACTTATTTGAGGCCCTTGGCAGTTTGAGGAGAAGGCAAGAGACAAATATCCTCACTCATTTGATGATTGAAATATGTCTAAATTTTAAGGACAAATTTTTTATAAGGAGGGTATAATGTAATACATGGACCCATCAAGCCCAAATCCATGTCTTCAATAGACAAACTTAGCCCATCTTCATTTCTCTACTCTACATATCTCACGTGAGGTCAAAGAAGTGGATAGAACAAGGAAAACAAGAAAAACAAGAACTCGACTATGAAGAAGGAAAAATGGAAAGAAGAGAGACGAAAGAAAAAATTATCATGTGTAGCGGATTCTAACACTCCGACTAGTCAAATCAACTATGAATCGCAACACCTTATAAGTATTTAAGCCAATTATTCATCTAATCGGAGTAACTTAGGATGTAAGGCACAGATTTGAAGTTATGTCAATTGTGAATAGTGAGGTTCGATTGAGGACTTGCTGAACTATCAATATATATGGAAATGATATTTTTAGGGCATTGTGGAGTTTAACAAAAATAAAAAGTTGATTCTAAAGAATAGTTTGATTGAAATGAAATTATGAACTTTCGTGTGCGAATTACACATAATGGATAATACACATAATGGAAAAAGATGTAATCCATTGTAAATGAGTTTCTTTGTTAACACATAGGAGTGGATTCGTTGACAATTGAGCGTGGTTTATTTGAGTTGTTCATTGAAGTATAGTTTTACTCAAATTTTGACATAGCTTTTCAGAAAATTGATAGGATATGAGTGTGTAAGCTCGATTGAACTTCCAAAGTCAGTTTCAACTTTTCCAGGTGAGTGGTGCGGGATCTTAGAGCAGGGCATTTTAGTCTCTCCGATTTTCTCGCCAAACTCAAGGTACTAATAGAAATGAACTGAAAATACCAGACAAAAGCGGAGCCAAGCTGCCAAATGTTGGCAATTGTTGCAGACCATGTCATCGTCGTTTCCCGATAGATGGAAGGATTTCATCCTATGAATTGTCCTTTCAGCAGCCATTACAAGAACGATATTGTACGGCTGAACACTTCCGTGCAAGACAAAGAAAACGTGGTAACTCTGGCAAATTATCAGGACTAAATGCATTTAAAGAGGATCAATCTGACATCTTGGAAAGGTTCTTATACAATAATTTAAGCGGGGGGAAAAAGAGATGGACATAATCTCGTTGACTAAAGCCCACAATGAACAAGAGAAGTCGATGGGAAGCATGTTGTCTGAAACGAAATCTGTCTTCGGTGGTTGAGTACTAGGCTGTGCTGAGTACAGCTCATTTCCTTGTTTAGAAACTTGTACTGAGTTTCCACCCTCTCGGATAATTTAGAAATTTTTTTTTTTTTTTGGGCCTTTGATGAACTTTCTGAGCAACTCTCATTTAGACGTAGTCATTGATATTGTCTAATCCTAGGAAAACAAGAAAACTTCCTCCCTTTCTTTTGGTCTTCAAAGAAATGTTGGAACTGATAATGGAATGATATTAATTTTTCGAAAGGTTTGATCGCAAAGTCATGCCTTTGGGACCAAGAGCAAAAGAGAGAACCTCTGTTTGGCCCGTTCCTTGAAAATTCCAGGAAGGGCAACGTACAAAAATTGGGAACTTCCAAGTGATTATCCCTCCATTCTCTCTCATACCCACAAGGTCAGAGCCGAAGCTTCTTGGCAGAGACGAGGCAAAAGACAATGGACGACTGCTGCAATCTGGATGGTCTAGTTTGAATTTGATGAAATTCATTAATGTATGTCACAGTGGTTGTCTGCTTGTCATGAGTATGCACTGTAAAGGATGAGAGATAATTCTATTGCAAAAGACAATGAATCTGACACACATGCCTATCTAACCGCCCCGAAAAGAGTCATGAGATCCTTCTGAGAGGATGACTCTGGCATCTCCGTATGATGCCGCGGATTTGAAAGAAAAAAAAAAATGAAAATAAAATGATCAGCTGATAAGAACATGCAGTCATGTTTCATAAAGATGCTTCTCTCGAACTCTCCACCAGATTTTGTCACATTGTGCAGCAATATGAGGTATAAGTAGCAGAATTAGGACTCCTCAATCTCCCTCCTCACTTCATCTTCGTCAAGTGGCTAAAAGGAACGATGCCATGGGAGCATCGAGAAAGAACAAAGGTGTTGTGAAGTTGGTACACCCAGGCAGATTCGTGGAGACGCTTAGAGAGCCCATCACAGCGGCAGAAGTCATGCAGAAGAATCCCAGGCACAGCGTCACTCGGCCCGACGTGTTTTATTTCCCTTGGATTGTGGTCAAGCCCGAGTCCCTCCTGACTCCAGGAGAGGTGTTCTTCATCGTTCCTAACCGGACAATCCATCAGCTACTGAAAGGCAAAAGCAGCCATTGCTGTATGCCTTCTTCGCAACAAAGGGATTGTCCCCGGGACCAGGACCATCAGCAATTTGAGCTAGCTTCTCCTATCAAGGAATGTGCTGGGATGACGCCTAAGCACCGCAACCAACAAAGTTTGCCCAAGAAAGTTTTTCAGACCCTGTATCGTAGAAAGTCATATCATGACAAGGATTTGAAAATGGAATCCACAGTTAGGTATAGGACAGAGTCTAGGACCGAGGAAATTCCCCAGTATGAAGATGACCAAAAAGAATCTGAAAGACTATCTCCAGGAGACTCCACATTAGAAAGGAAAAGTTTTTCTAAAAAAGTGTCTCAGACCATGTATCGTAGAAAGTTGTATCATGACGAGGATTTGAAAACGAAATCCCATAGTAGGGATAGGACAGAGTCCAGGACCGAGGAAATTCCCCAGTATGAAGATGACCAAAAAGAATCTGAAAGACTATCTCCAGGAGATTCCACATTAGAAATAAAGAGTCTTTCCAAGAGACTGTCTCAGACCACGTATCGTAGAAAGTGGTATCACGATGAGGATTTGAAAACGGAATCCCATAGTAGGTATAGGACGGAGCCTAGGACCGAGGGAATTCCCCAGTATGTATCTCCAGGAGATTCCACATTCGAAATGACATGCTCCAAAGCTGTAGATTTCTACTTGGGAAGCAGGAATATGAGCACAGAATTGCTAGAAAAAGATGCTGCAGTTGAATTAATCTGCCAGAAATACGGTACTGTATTGAAATCGTGTCTTAGGAAACCAGACAGTGCTCGTCGATCACTAAACCTTAAAGTGGCATTTATCTTGCCAAACAGAGATGAGGAAGCGGATGCTTCAGATTCTTGTGCAGAATCTACAGGTCACTTAGTGGACTAGAACACAAATGTCACGTCTGCAATTTGTTTCCCGCTCAGCTGTGGTCGAGATTCTTTGCATCTCCTTGTGATGGGCAGGGCTCTCTTGAATATACTGTTTTTTTTAGTTTTGGTGTGTTTTGTTTTCAGTTTCCCTCTTATGAAGTTGTCCAGCACTTGGAAATATGATCTCAGATTGTCTTCATACAAATTACTCCGTTTGATCATTGATGTTATTACATATGATAACACCTCACCCTCACCCTCAGCAATTT